>CM055277.1:38101099-38151312 GCA_029237695.1 Conchocele bisecta
CTCTAATCATCTAATCAACCTGTTGAAAGGATGTGTCGTGAAGACATGTTACTTCTTGTGTTGATGGAATTGAGAATGAATCTTATTCACACAAATCTGACTTGTGCAGTTTTAAGATTTGTCAATATTTTTTGAATCGGTGACTTATTCTTGTGGTGGACAGAATGGCATTTGTACATTTCCGATTATGTGACACTCGAAGGACTAGATATTGAAATGGTCAGAAATATATTTACTATGCTTTTACACATATGTGGCTGTGACCTCAGTTTTTGAAGTAACGGACCATGGCCTATAAATACATTAAATACACCTAAGAGCATCAATAAGTGAGAGAAACATAAGCTAAACAAAATGTATTTACTCCATGTGTGATATATGGGATTGTAAATAATTTGTTTGGCCTATTTTATTTTACTTATTGATGCTTTTAGGTATATTTAATGTATTTATAGGTATTGGTCCGTTACTTTAACCGGTGCTGTGACTGGAGAATGTGGTTTATGGGATTTGTGACCAGTGTAGCTCCTGATCAAATAGTACACTCCTGTAGCCTGATAATGATGTGGCTTGTTAGAAGCATGATGGAGATTTCATTGATGCAATGGTGAACAGTGCAGATCCTGTGCGGATATGTGTATCACACTGGTCGCAAATCCCATAAGCCCCATTTCTCCAGTCACAGACACATATTTGAGCAAAATTTAATTTAAAAATCCTACCGCCAACTAGAGTGATTAGCATTTAAGGTATTGCATTCAATCTTTGATTCATAAATTTTTGTTTAACGTCCACAGTCTATAAAGTCTATATTTGGTTGGTTTCACATTGTTTCAGATATCTTCGCAATAAAGGATTTTACTTGAAACATCCAGAATAGACCAAAGACAAACTTTGTAGACTTTCGAAGGGAAACGAAAATTTACGAATTAATGATTTATTTTTGTGCTATTATCATGATTATAATTGAAATCAATGCCCAATGGTCAAACTTGTAACAAATTACATATGTACAATAAATTTCGACTTCGAAATTTGACTTCGAATGAAATGGTGCAATTGGTTGATATTGGTCATTTGCAGTGCATGATGTGGCAAACAACATATTGAGGCATCATCTGTAACACAGTGCCTTCAATCATGATTCATACCCAGGCATACAAAGTATGTCAGAGGTGTATATAGTTTTTGTATTTTCGTCCATCCGTAAGATTTGCGTTAAAGGTTTTTGGGTACCCATTATATCTGCAACCGTAAATCGCATTGAGTAGAATCTTTATATACTTCTTTATCGTCATCCATATTTTTTATACTGTAGCACACCGATGTGGCTTTCCTGCACAAGGTCAAATTACTTAAAGTTTTGAAATATTTGCATCAAACATGTCAAGGTTTTTAAGTACACAATGTCTCTGCAACCGCAAGTCGGGTTGACTTGAAACTTCATATATATACTTCTTTATTAAGTTAGAAGATCAATATTTTCTTTCTATCGCCCTGGTGGGTGCATGTGATGGGTAATTTAACAATCGCGATTCATCCTTACCGGAAATCCGACTGGAGACCTGGTTTGGCCCTCACATACGTCTTTGGCATTTTGTATGTGACAGTTGAATCTGGTTATATCTCTTGTGTGAGTATTACGATTATTCGTAATCCTTTTTTAGGGAAAGAGGGAAAGGGGCCAAGTGACATTGGTGTGGTATGGACCTGGCATCAGGTCAGGTTATTCTAATTTCAGGGCTGACTATATTTTTCTCGATGAAATTATTCCGTTCTGATTTTGGGATTTTCCCCCCAATGCAGCCGGTTAATACAGGATCGAACCCGTTTGCCCAGCCTTATATGACCTGAGCTGTTGATAGGCCGTTAAACACCAATAAACAAACAAACAACTTTGGCATTTGGTATCCGACAGTTATATTCTTTATGTGAGTATTAGACCATAGCTGTTGATAGGCCGTTAAACACCATTAAACAAACATTCTATACGGCTTTCATGCACACGGTGAAGGTGAAATTACTTTGAAACTTGCGTTAAATGTTTTGAAATATAGCGTTAAAGTTTTAAGTAAACATATATGTCTATCAACAATCAACATCCATATTTCATTTTATAGCCCACGCATGTGACTTTCATGCCCAAGGTCAAGGTCAAATTGTGTTAAATGTTTTGAAATATTTGCTTAATGTTTTAAGTACACAATTTATCTGCAACCGTATGTTAGATCGACTGGAAATGTCACATACTTCTTTGTCAACATATTTTCATTCTATATCACCTAAGCGGCTTTCATGCCAAAGGTCAAGGCCAAATGACTTTGCTGCGGCCGAGGGTATGTATGAGACCCCGCTCACCGCTCACTTGCTCTAGTCCTTAAAAGCAAGAATAACATATCTTACCATACTGATTTCTTTTGTTTTTTTCGGATACATGTACTGATTTTGTGTCCCAAGCATAACTGGAATTCCTTTTTGTATATTTATCACAACTCTTGCCTCACTAATATTCCAGTGTTCTCCCTTTGTTTTTTCACGCATTGATTTTGTATCTGGCACATGGCGAAGGTATCGTGGGTATTGTCAAAATCGGATGGATACATCATACAAGATGGCCGCCGACAGGTCATCCTTTAATTATAGATTTCGTCTTCTTCTCATGTACCGTTTGACCGACGCTGGTCAGACTTCACAGTTGTGGTGCGTGGGTGAAGCATTTTCATATTTGTTCAAATGGAGGTTGTCGCATAATCCAAGATGGCCGTCGTAGAAAATTTGGTAAAATTCTTAAAAAAATCATATCAACCATGTTAAAGGTACATGCCCACGCAGTAGGCACAAAATGTTCTTTATAGGAATTAAATAAGTGTTTAATTATGTCACTATTCCACCAGTTCTAAAAATTACGAGTGCCCGCTATACAAATATAATCATTTATTAATTATCAATTTACTGTTAGCGACGCGCGGCGGTAACAGTCTATTTTGATAATGTGCGGGGACGACGACTTGCACATCACGGCTTGCGGTGCGCATGCGCAGTATACTACTTGCGCCAGTAGGCTTCCCAATATGTAAACAAGATATAAACATGTCGAAACGTCCAGGACGGAAATGTATGAAACGGCGTCGGCCAAAAAAAAAGCCAAATGTCAAATGAGGGACATGCAGTACAGAGAGAGAGAGAGAGAGAGAGGTTCATATTGGCGACCAGATCACCAATGGAAAGAGTTACGTGGAGATTTAGATTTGGACTCGGAACAGAGATTTTTTCTTCTCAACTTCCGATACTTCACTGCGCATGTCAAATATGTGATATGATTGACCGTGTCACGTGACGCGTGCTGGTAAAAATAGCACGAGATCGGAAAATACCATTTCTGGTCACGGCATATAAAATGCGATTTAACACCAATTAACACGCGCCATAATTAAAAATAACTCGTTAGTGGGTAGACAAATGGCTCATATAAGGCATGACCGAAAATGAAAATTAGTAGTACAGTGTAACCTGCTGCGTGGGCATGTACCTTTAATTTTACATTATTATTATTTTTACATGAAGCTTGAATTGCCACTTTGATATCAAGGGCGATAACATTGACTCTTTAAAATGTTAATGGAAACAACTATTTATTCTCTCTATTTATCTTTTGATGTGCAATGATCATATTTTGTAACAAGTCAATACAAATATTTTTTCAGGTGACACATTTAGTTGATATAAATAATTTAAAAATGACCTGCCTCATTTACAATCAAAATGGCACGATGATACAACCTATCAGTAAACCTAAGATTACTAAGTGAATATTTCTTTGTAGCGGGCACTCGTATTTTTTAAAACTGTTGTAATAGTTACACAATTATATTATATATTTAATTCCTATAAAGAACACTTTGTGCCAAACAGATGGGACCCCAATTCAAATCATGATTTGCAACTTTGATGAAGGATGTCTGGCACCCAGTCATTAAGTGCAAAGGCACGACACGTGTCTTATCAGCTCATTCACAAACATCACATCATACAAAACACTTGTCACATGGATTCACCAGTGGGTGTGTAATTGCATCCCGTAACATTTGGTCAGGTGGGTATTTTTTTACTTTAACCTACGTTTTTCTTTTATGGGGGAAATAACTACCTGTATAATATATGTGAAAATCACTCAACAATGGAAGAAATTGAATGTATGTTCTCGCACCCCCTTCCAAACTCCATTCACAATTCACACCCCCTCTGCATGAATCTGGCTACTCCACTGCAGTGCAAAGTCGCAGAACAATGTTTGACATACAGCCGTTTGAATGTGTACTTGTGTGTGTGTAATATTTCTCAGACTTTTTCAAGGCAATGATTTCTGTTTCGTAATGTATGACCTGTCGTGAATTTCACTCACAAGTTCATATTAGTGCTTGTAGGAGTATTTGATATCCAGTATACATTTTCCACGGCTTTCACATTCTGTAAAACCGTCTGGAGTTTCGACAATGAAATGGGAGAAATGGCAAACATTTTCATGTGTTTGAATGTGGATTATTTCTGGCACTCATATCTTTGGCTTATAACGTTGTTCAAATTGTACTGCGTCAATTTTATCGAATTTAATATTGCATAATTTTTATTTCATGACTTTCTTCAAAACGCCAGTTTTAGAAGTTGATGGTTTTAGGATTTTTATATCATGCACTGCAGTGTCGATGATAAGTTGCTAGGTGGCGTTGCCAAGTCGGACTGTTGTACTGTGCGGACCATCACCGAAACAAACCGCCAGTGGACGCGTAATGTAATCTCCCTGGGTAAGTTTATATATCGCGGCTCAGTCAGCGTGCGACTAGATGCCGGTTTTTTTTGTTAGGGGAAAGTACTAAAATTGGGAAAATTTGGGCCCGCGCAATATTTAAAAATTGCGCCATGTCAATTAAAGGTGGTGCAGGATGTTGAATGTAATATCTTTATAATGGAAAGACAGAGTTTAATGAAACATAACGCATTAAATGCTTAACAGGTTGCCAATTAGTATCCCCTCGTCGACAGGCAAGAGCTGGTATATCGTTAGTCCATGTACTGCGTACATATGTACGTACGCTAGTAACACCTTTCATTTTTCAATAACTTGTGAATTGCTTCCACGATTTTGATATTATTTGACCATAATGTGTGTCTATGGAGCATGGTTTAGCATATGAGTAGACTCATATGACCCACGTTCGACCGCCCAAGGTCACGGAGTACTTTTTTATTATCAAGGCTGCCAGCGAGGGGATTAGCTTCGTTTAATGATGCCAGTGCGAGGGGATTAGCTTCGTTTAATGATGCCAGTTCTTGCATTATGGTATAGTTTGCTTTAATCTAACAATGGTTTTGACGAAGAATCGGTTACCATGTATGTGAATAAAAATCTAAAGAACGTGAATGTATGGTGTGATACATATCATCGAACCGGTATGTCACTTCTATGGTGAGATACATATCATCGAAATCCGTCCGTTTGCTTGGAAAAGTTTCAAGAAAATTTACTGTAAAAATGACGTCACAGAATACGTCACGTCGGAAAAGCAGGTTCGGAAACCACTGATCCCATACCCTGATATCTATAACTTTACATGCTACTTGCAAACATGTAGTTGGCCTCAATAGTAATAACGTACACTCAAAGCGTTCTTTTATAACATGATCATTCATGTTATAATTGTTCTTGTTTAGAATTTCAACAAGACTGTTCCAGGAATCTTCAACACTGTAGTCGCTAATGAGTTCTTCGCAGCATCCCGCAATGACATCATCATTAATCTGTTTATAGTTACCTTTGCTGTAGTTTAAGTGTTTGTTTTCATTTATATTTACTTCCATATAACACTCAAATATAAATGTCAGCATAACATGATCACTAAGTCCAAGACCAGGGAGGTATTCCAATTGGTCTATCATATTTTCCTCAGTTTGTAAAAATAAGATCCAGGGTTGATGGAATGTTGTCTCCTCTCATGCGTGTTGGTTCTTTAACATGTTGGTGTAAACATATCTCGTACTGCTTCTAGAAAAATGGTAGCAGGGTGATTTTCATTTGTATTTGTGGTTTTTCTTACCCAGTCTATTTCTTTGAGATTGAAATCTCCCAGGATTAGCATGTGGGAAAAGTATTTTGTGACTATGTTGTTTAATGTTGTAGTCAGTTTGTGAATGTCCTCTCTCGGTTTGCTTGGGCTCCTGTATACACACCCAAGGACAAGTTTGTCTTTGCCTTTCAATGTTATTTCACACCATATTGTTTCTTTGTATATGTGTCCAAGTTAGTAATTTCCACAGCACTAATGCTCTTTTTAATGTATATCACGATTCCTCTACTGTTGGTCATTTCTGTTATAAACATGTTATAATCATCTATATTGAAATATTCGTTCACGTTGTCTAGTATTGATGATTTTGGATAAATTTCTGTAATAGCTATAATATCTGGATTGTTGTTTTTAATCAACAGTAGTAATTCAGTTTTCTTTGTTTTTGTTAGGCAATCTGCGTTAGTGTACATAACATTCAAGTTTCCTTTGACCATTTGATACTCATTCACATTAAGACTATTATTACCCGTATGTACATTATTAAAACAAAAACTATTCACGCTGAACATCTGTAGCCTATTTCATCAACATTGCAAAGTATACTTTAGTAGCAAAGTATACTTTGAGGGAGAAATTTTCGATTTTATGATAAATTTATTATTTTTTATTATACTGAATTTATTACATTATCACAGACAATTTGGCTGTGATAATGTAATAAATTCAGTATAATAATTCTGAATACTTTTAATCATGAAATATATGCATTTGTTAGTTCTATAAGAAATAATGCATTTCAGGAAAAATAAATGATTTCTCCCTCAAAGTATACTTTGCTAGTAAAGTATACTTTGCAATGTTGATGAAATAGGCTACTGGTGTAGTAGGCTGGTTTACTGGTAGGTCAGTTTCCTGCTTAACATTGGTATTTTCTTGGGGAATATGCTCGGAACAAAATGTATGAACTTAAAATGGATTTGGCGGCCATTTTGAAAATGCAGTATTGGTGTACATGTTTCATGGATTCATGCTTGTACATTAAAAAAGATGCAATGTCAAGTATATATTCCAAACTTTCATGGGATTTGTGACCATTGTAGCTCCTGCTCAAATAGCACACTTCTGTAGCATGTTAGCGATCTATATTGATAAAATGACGAACAGTGCAGATCTTGATCAGACTGTGCGTATGCACAGGCTGATCTGGATCTACACTGACCGCAAACATATGAGCCCCATTTGTTCCTGTCACAGCCTAATATGAAGTTGCATCTTCCGTCCACAGGTGCATGTAGCATGTCGAGTGTGCCAGCAGCCAGACACGACAAGCGTGTACTCTGTGTCGGCCTGATTTGCCTCGATATTGTGAGCGTGTGTAAAGCATATCCGTTAGAAGACTCAGATCAAAGGTAGGGTTATATGTATGGGCAAAACTCGGCTGATTTAATTGTGATGATTTAGATCTCCGCTAACCCAACTTCTGCTGACCATTGCTAACGAAAAACAGAAATAATATTTCTCACCAAAGTATGGATCAGGATTTTACTGGACACAAATGTCATAAGCCCCTGCTGGTTATTTTTCCAGTAACAATTACAGATCAGAAACTACACTGGCCATAAATACTGCAAGTCCCATTAGTCATGTCACAGTCACAAATCAGACACACGCGACTTGGCCAAAATGTCATCCATAATAGTAGCTGCCCGGGCCTGCAGAATTTTCTGAGAAATGAAAATAATAAAAATACATTAAATGCAATAAAAACCTGTGGGGGAGAGGGGTAGGGTATACCTTTCCTTTATTATTATACGACCCTTTTAAAAAAACGGCGGGCGGGCGGCAGACAGAATAAGTGCACAGTTTGTGTACACAACTCCTCCAAAACCGTTCAGTCAATCGATCTCAAACCATACACACGTCTTCTACACATATTGAAGATATGCGCCTTGGTGTTTTTATGCCGGAAAAATATTTTTTAACAACAATATCACCTTTTTAACTTAGCCATTTTTTCTACATTGTTGTATACAATTCTATATAGTGTACAGAGTTTGTATACACAAATATAATATATATATATATATATATATATATATATATATATATATATATAATTTCTACTTTACACATCTCTACCCAAATTAGTATACCTGTTCATCACAACAAGAGGAAGAAATAATGCTATATATTCTCATTAATGTTTCTTGCCTTGGTGACAGCTTCACATTTTTGCTGTATGGCCCATCTTCGATCATGAAGAATATTTTCATATGACAGTCCCGGTGCATCAAAAGTATTATGCTTTGTCCCATACCGATATCCACTTTGTTGAATATGATTGGCAGGCGCGGATACAGGGGGATGGGGGGGGTCCAGACCCCCCCTGCTCCCGGCAAAAAAAATGAAAAAAGTAAGAAAATCTACAATACTCGAATAGTTGGATGACTTTTTTCTTGGCCTAGGTGTCAGGAAATCGCATCTGTGGCGATCTGGCATTTAAAAATTTCCTGGGGGAGGAACCCCATACCCCCCCTAACTTTACGATGCGCATCTCGCTTCGCGCTCGCGGAGTTCTAGACCCCCTCTGCAATTATTTCTGTATCCGCGCCTGATTGGGCATCCACTATTAAACAGCGGTGTTTCAATGTTTACGATGTTATCGCGGCAAAATTTGAAATCAACGGACCACCCTATCCCGATCCCGAGGCAAAAGGAGACATAAGTTGATGTATAACTAATATGCAAACTGTAATATGTCTGTCCGCCGTAGTGCAGCTGGTAGCGCCGATAATTTTGTTTTACCAATATTCATATTCCACGACTGTACGAGTTTGATTCTTGCGTTAGTCATACTTTTTATGCCACCGGGTTTCGAAGAAACGGGTGGCATATAGTGTTTGGACCGTCCGTCCGTCTGTCCGTCTGTCCGAGCACACATTAGGGTACTTATGGGGTAGGGGGCGTGGCCTAAGACAATAGAAGACAATGGAACTTATTCCGTACCCCGTAAGCCTATTGTGTCTTACAGGGTATTTCCTTTGATCTTTTATATAGCAAGTACCCCCTAAGGTCCGAAATGTAAGTTCGTCCGTCCGTCCGTCCGTCCGTCCGTCTGTCCATCTGTCTGTCTGTCCGTCCGGGCACACATTAGGGTACTTATGTGGCTAGCCCCACAGGGTTATGGACTTGATAAAGGATAGGGTTGGTTACAATTAGCCACCTAAAAAATCCTAAAATCTAAAAATCGTTTTATGTGGCTAATATTTAACATGTGATAAGCCACATAAGTATAGTACTGTAAGAACGTCCGTCCGTCCGTCCGTCCGTCACACTTTTTGGTTAACCAATTTGTCACAGTTTCTCAAATATGCTGCAGGTGGCATCCGCGTTCGACAGACGCATTTCTTGTTGCCAATATATTTGTAATATTAAGCCTCGTAAAAAAAAAATAAAATTGATGAAACAGCTTCAAGTTTAAGCCTACTTGTGCCATTTTTGTTGCGCCCGCTTGCAGTCAGCGCGATATAGTCAGCACATTGGCGTACGTCCGTACGTGTGCATCCGGGTTAAAGTTTTTGGTTAAAGTGGGTTTTTTTGTTAAAGTTTTTTGGTATACAATCAAAACATTGGCGGGCGCGACATGCGGGCCGCAGCCATCTCGTACTTACAATGTATTATCAGCCCTTCTGTTTTCATTAATAAAACGAGTTTGTGAAGTGTTTTACCGTATCTCGTATGAGACTTTACCAAAATTGACTTTGAATATGTGTAAAACAGTATACGACTAAATGACTACTTTTTTCAGTCACAGTCACTGATCAGGAATTAGGCTGGCCAGAAATACCATTTGTTCATCGATCGAAAACTACACTCCATAAATACCCGAATTCCCATTTCTTCAGTCCCAATTGGATATCAGGAAGTAGACAGGCCAGAAATACTGGTACCAGAACCATCACATGAGACACACCATGTACTTTTGTACCTTCGGACATCTGCGTAATTTCATGACATACGTTTACAAAATTTACAATATTTTCTGTAAATACGGATGTTCGACTTTTTACTTTAATATGAAAAATATTGTAAATTTTGTAAACATATTTAATGAAATTACGCAAATGTCCGAAGGTACAAAATCACATGGCGTGTCTCATATGTGGCTGTGACTGGAGAAATGGGGCTTGTGGCATTAATTAAACTTCTGATCTTCTAGTGCACTGTTGAAGCCTGATAAGGATCAATACTGGTTAGATTCATTACGGGTGTTTCAGCGATTGAATGACGAATAGTGCAGGCCCTGATCAGGTTGTGCGGATGCACAAGCTAATCTGGGGCTATACTGGTCACATAACCGATAAGCCCCATTTCTCCAGACACAGTCACATATCCCCAGTGACATTTCAGGTCAGTGGATTACTACTGGCAGAGGGGCGGAAATGCCTCGAACAGCTCCACGGTGCTGGCGTTACTCGGGGCCAACGTGGAATGTCTCGGCATTTTAGTTGAGGGCCCAGAAATGCAGTAAGTCTACTGTCTGTTTCACGTTTTTCTGCCGACAAACTTTTGACTATTAAAACATTAAATCTTTTGGCTATTAAGCGCATTAAATCTAAACAAGAAATGCGACAGATGGACAGACGGACGGACAGATGGATGGACGGTCCAAACACTATATGCCACCCGTTTCTTCGAAACCCGGTGGCATAAAAATATTGAAATATATATACTTTTTCATCAATAACAAAAAGGTCTGTCTGTCCGCCCATTTATTTTTTAAAGTTGTTGTACAAGTTTCTCAAATCACTTATAATTTCTGTTTGCCTTCAGCTAATATCTTCATATTGCGCACATGCATTACTTAGTAACAGTTTCACCCTGTCTGTCCGTCTGTCTGTCCGGGCCAACATCCGGGGTTTAAGAGGTTAGGGGTGTGGCACAAAAGATTCCTTTGATTTATTCCGTAAGTTCATAAACCTATTGTAGTTTAGGAGCTATTCCTTTGATCTTTTAAAGAACAAATAGCTCATAAACCCAAAATGTCAGAACGTCCGTCTGTCCGTCCATTTATTGTTTGAAAGTTTTTGTACGAGTTTCTCAAATCACCTATAATTTCTGTTTGCCTTCTGCTAATATCTTCATATTGCCTACATGCATTACTTAGTAACGATGCATCCTTCCACATTAATACAACTACCCTCGCTACTGATCATAGTCCGTCCATCTAGTTTGATGAATTTTATTGTGAAAAAAAATAATTTCTTAACATGGGGGAAAAGGAGGTGAAGAGTGACGAGGAGTGTCGAAAAACTGATTTTTTTTTTAATTTCTTCTAAAACTAGATAGCAATGAAATGTACAGATTTGAAAATCGGTCCACAAATTTCAAAATTATTTAAATGTACTTTTAGCCCCCATGTTAATATTTGTTTTTGGGGAGGCTGACTTTTTTGTTGTTGATTAAAAAGTACAGCTGAATCTCGTTATATCTCGAAATACCTGCTTATCTCGATATACGTCCCAGGTCCCGGCAGAATTCCCTATATAGATCATATATTTTACTCCTGATAACTCCATATCGGATATGTCGATATATCCGTTTAGTCAAAGTGGAAATCGAGTCCCGATAGTATGTTTCCTTCACATTTGCATTCTGATATGTCGATGCAAAAATTAAGCGCCCGGTGCTGCCAAGTCTGAATCAGCGCGATTATTTCAGGTAAGTTTTCACACATCTATAGATAACCAAAGACACCGCCGCTGCTAAAATGCGTTTAAAGTTGCTTGACTAGTTCAAGCAGTTCACTTACAACGATAATTAATCAATTAAACTTAATGTGATATCAAATCTCTTTTAACAGAAAAATGAATTAAACTGTGTAGCAATAAGTAAATCGTCTGTTAAATACGAAAACAGCTAAAGCCGCGATTTAAAAAAAAACGGAAATAAAGTAAAGAGGCATTTTGAAGCAATTTTGTTCTGATTTTTTTCCAATAAATTTGGCGAATTGTTATCTCGAAGTTCGGATATGTCGATATATTTTCATCAGTCCATTCGACTTCGAGACAACGAGAATTACCTGTACTTACATTTAAATATTTTTAATTGAATGTGTTCTTCATTGATCACTCGCTTTGAAGTCTGCTGTAGCACTATTTTAGGCACCACTTTGTGCCTGTGTAGAATCACACACAATAACTTATACTATACAGCATTGAACCATTCACTTAAGTCTCACCAGCGTAGCCAAACACATACCTGTGCAAATTACACAGAATCACAGACATCTTGTATGACGTCAAGGAAAAATGGCCAATCACTATCATTGTCTGATGACCTTGACTGAAATGTACACAATGCAATATTTTGTAGCCCCTTCATACTTTTTACAAGTTAGTCAATCATGGGCAGGGCTGAATATATATTGTTTCTGTAAATATTCAGTTCTGATTCAGTTCTTTATACAGTGGAGTGGGTGACAGGTGGGGAGCATAATTATGCGATGGATAATTTAACGATTGGGATTCATCCCTACCGGAGTCCCGAATGGAGACCTGGATTGGCCCTCGGGTACGTATTGGCATTCTTGTATGTGAGGGTTGAATCTGGTTATAGCCCTTGTATGAGAAATACGATTATTCCTAATCCTATTACTTTTAGCGGAAGGGGCCAAGTGGCTTAGGTATGGTATGGACCTGGCACCAGGTCAGGTTATTCTAATTCAGGGCTGAATATATATTATCTTGATGTGAATATTCCGTTAGGATTTTGGCAGTTTCCTCCCAATGCAACAGGTTACATGCGAGATTGAACTCGGTGGCGCGGCTTTAAATGACCTTAACTGTTAATAGGCCGTTAAACACCAATAAATTAAATCAAATCAATCAAATATACAGTGGAACCTCTCTAAACCATACACCATGTGTTTCATGAGTTTCTTGGTTATTCATCTGCGATCGCATAGCTTACATCTATGTCTCAGAATGAAATTCACATATTTGCAGTGAAACCTCTCTAAGCCGGACACCCTACCGACCTCCCGGGGTGTCCGGTTTAGAGAGGTTTCACTGTATTTATTATATAAACAAATCCACATCCCAACTCTTCTGGCACATTTTACTGTCTGTTTCATGAAACCTGCCCAAATTCTAGGGTCATATAAATAATGCAAAAACAATATTTAAGAATAAGCCTTCTTTTTATTTCGTGAATTTTGGTCAAATATATATTTTATTACGACAAATTTGTCAATGGGAATTTAACATGGGGGAAAAGGAGGCTGAGGAGCTGGTGGAGGAGACAAATAATGAAAAATGTTAAAAATTGACTTTGAAACCTGGCTTGGAAATGGTGTAACTAAGAAAACAAAGTTAAATTTTGAAAATCGGTCCACTATTTCTGAAATTAGAAAAAATGTACCCATGTTAAATACCCATAGACTTTTTTTCGCAATAAAATCAATAATGGACCAAATTTCACAAAATAAAAAAAAGACTCAGTCTTAGATTTTTATAAAATAGCCGTAAAATTTGGGCAGGTTTCGTAAAACAGACAGTAGGGACAACAGTGTTTGGTTGTTACAGATTTGTGACATGTGACCTGCACGACTATGGGATGTTTGCTTGTTACAGATTTGTGACATGTGACCTGCACGACTATGGGATAGTGACGGAGAACTGCGTTGTCTACCTGGCAGCGGGCAACAAGCCGGCTGTGGCCGTTTCTGTGATCAGTGAGGAAACAGGCTCCCGCACCATCATGGCCGCCCTCAAGTTAGTGGTGAACGTCACGGTGTAGTCAGTATCTCAATACAGCACATTGAACTATACTATACAACAGTGGACATTACAATAAAATGTAGTCAGTATCACAATACAGAACAATAATTCCAGCACAAAAATATTTACACAATTCCCTAACATTTGATTGGTCCGTAGCAAGTCTCTGTCCAGAATTTATATCCCAGTAAACTCCATGCCGAACTACTTTCCGTAACCGTCAGGCGCAGTTAAAATAATTCTTAAGAAAACGAAAAATAAACACATTTTCTTGATGAATTTATTTCAAATGCTGGAATTATAAGGAATGAATGGCCTTTTTGTGGAATTTATCGGGGATATAAACTTGGAAAAGTCGTGGGAAGACTGGACGAGGCCTTAAAAAATTACAATTTTCGAAGAAAAAAAAAAAAAAAAAAAAAAGTTTTTTTTTGTTCTTTTTTTTTCAGAAAATTGTAATTTTTTATCGCTTCGTCCAGTATTCCCGCGTCTTTTCCAAGTTTATACCCCGATAAATTCCACAAAAAGGCCATTCATTCCTATAGTGAACTTTCGTCAGTATTATATGGTTTTATAAAGAACAGCATCTATGACTTCTTGTTATTTCTCTTCATCAACAAACAGCTGCCTTATTTGGATGTCTTGAATATTTACAGTGGCACGAAGGAGCTCACGTTTGAAGATTTTGACAAAGTTGACTTGACCAACTATAAGTGGATACATTTTGAGGTATAATTACTGTCAGATTCAACAGATGACGTGTTTTGAACAGGAAACCAAATGTTAGATCAACATAATATTACACATCATGTTGCAATGTGTTGTATATTATACAATTATTGTCTTTTGATCAGGTGTACACGAGATTGTCTTATTCACCGAGGCCCATCGAAGGTCCATAAATCTGGTGTACACCGAGTCATAAGAGAATAATTATTTTATTATATGACCGATATTACAGCTATGAGAACTTACACGCACAGATTGCCTCATGCTTTGATTGCATCAGTGCATGCTGCTACACTTGAATATCAGTCTCGCACCTGTCTCGTTGTGCAAGAAGAGGCCGAGAGTGTTATTCGAAATGTGATATTCACCTGGAGGTGAATATGACATTTCGAATATCATTTTCGGACTCGTCTCGTGCAACGAGATGAGTCCAAGACTGATATTTAGGTGGAATATCATGTCCACAATCATGTGTCAGACCCGATATTGGATATTTCATTGGTTTATAATTGTCAGTCATGTAATAATAAATTATTATGACACAGTCATCGAATCAATCAATAACCAAATATGATAGAATCATTTAAATAACCAATGATAGAATCACTCAAATAACCAATGATAGAATCACTCAAATAAAAACCAATGATAGAATCACTCAAATAACCAATGATAGAATCACTCAAATAACCAATCATTCATTTAATCAGTCAAAGAAGCAACATTAGACCTGTCACATAAACAATCATAGAATCAGTAAATCACCTATTTACAGAATCACTGAAATAAAAATAAAATAACCAATCATAGATGCAGTCAAATAAACAATCGTTCAACCCGTGCATCCATTAACCAATCACAGAATAAATTTAATATAAGTTTATGTCCAGCCGTGGGTAAATGTTTGCCGTGGTACGAGGGAACGGTTTTAACCCAAAGGCCGTAGGCCGCGCGGGTTCAAACAGTTCCCGACGGGCACGGCAAACGTTTACCCAAGGCTGAACATGGAAGAATGATATTGTTACATTTCTCGGAAATATCATGCAATTTGAGCATTTATGCAGTACTTTCGGTACTTTGATAATCTCTTCAAACAGCTGATTTACACATACATATTCCGTGGCCGCAGTAAACATCGCAATGCAGGTGCTCCATCCTCTGCATTTCAAAATTTCAGTGCGAGCATTGAACTGGTCTGGTGACGTAATGGTGCATTCTAGTAACGTAAAGCAGAATGAGCATTGTCTACAGCCATGGTCAAACAGTATGCGCTGTACATTTGAAAACAGCTGTGAGCTGTGTCAAACAACGGCAGTCATGTAACAATATCAAATCAATCACTCAATGATGCAATCAATCAGTCTAGCCATTGGTCCTATCTACACAGGCACCTGCGTTTATCTTGCCCAGATTATGAACATTTCGGGACATCTATTGCAATGCCTACCTGCTATCAAGCAATTGGATTGTTTGAACCTGAGCTGTAGCTCCGGACCAGTCAATCAAATTGCTTGTTTAAAGCACATATTCAAGTATTTTGAAATAAAGAAATTGACACATATTGGCAAGATTAGCGCAGCCTGTAGTGTAACATCTGTCTCATTAAACAGGGCCGTCCCGCGTCAGTGCCGGAGACCAGTATTGGCCGAATGATGTCCAAGGTGCGGGACTACAATGCGGGTGTGGGGGAGGGCCATGACACCATCACCGTATCCCTGGAGCTGGAGAAGGTGACGCGGCCAGAACTCAGTAAGGATCACACCTACAGGGGCGGGAGCACGGCCCCTACTGTTTGTTCCACTTTTTTCTGCCGACGAACTTTTGGCTATTAAACACATTAAATCTAATGGATTTTATTGCGAAAAAACGATTTTCCTTTGGGAATTTAACATGGGGAGTCAATTTCCAAAAAATTTGGATATTAACTCCGAAACCTGGCGAGATAGCTTGAAAATGATGTAACTAAAAAAAACAAAAGTTAGATTTTGAAAATCGGTCCACATATAAATCTATGTTAAATTCCCATAGGAAAATCGTTTTTTCGCAATAAAATCAATATTTGATGGAATTTCATGAAATAAATTGTTTTGGGGAGGGTGACTTTTTTGTTATTGATAAAAAAGTACTTACCGGTACTTTTAAATATTTTTTAAATTTAATGTGTTTAATAGCCAACAGTTCGTCGGCAGCAAAACGTGGAACAGACAGTAGTGCATACCTGGGGCCCGTTTCAATGCACCTACATGCACGCATCATTCCATGTGACATGTCCACTCAATATTTTCCAACATTGGCTGCAAAGCTCCAGATAAGGTGTGTATTGGCGTATTTTACGCACTTATTTATACGCATTGATTATCAACAGTGGGAGTACAAAATACTCACAGCAATGTGAAAATAAGCATTGATTTTCAAATTGAGTAGTAGAAATACTGTAATAAAGTTGAACATTTACTTAATTGAGCTGCAAAAAGCAAATAGTGTTTGCTTTTTGCAGCTCAACTAAGTAAATTTTCAACAGTATTACAGTATAAATAAGTGAATAAGTAATAATACATTCAAATAAGTGAATGGTTAAATCTGTTGTTTTATATTTTGATCATTTGAAATCAGGGGGTACAATACTCTTTACACACAAAGCTCTGGAGCTCTGTCGGCTGTCATTGTAAACGTTATTTTAAAATTTAATTTTACACTTACAAGCTTCTTTGTCTTACGAAGTTTAGTGAAATGGACACCTGGGGGCCGTTTCACTAAACTTTGTACGACTAAAATGTTTGTAAGTGCAAACTTATGATAGTCTGTAAATTTCACATTAACAATGTTTTCTTATTGGATTTACATTTATTGAGCATAGGCTGCATATGCTCAATAAATGTAAATCCATCACATGAAATTTCCAGAGGATCTTAAATTTGCACTTGCGAACATTTTAGTTGTAAGAAGTTTAGTGAAATGCCCCCCTGATCTGTGTAAATATATATCACTGGTGCTGCACTCGAAACAGGCGCTGGATTCCTGATGAATTCCTATTCAGCTACATGCAGAAGATGTTGCATAAATATATTTTTGTCTAGTAACCGGCGCAAGAAAAATGCGTTTATACGATTGCTCTAAGTAAGTAGAGTGGCATCTCGTCTGGAAAGCGGTTCATTTTTTGATGTGAAACATTTTACGTTGGTGCGGATTGCAGCACCAGTGTATACACGGGATAATTACAACAGCAGAGTAAACATCAAGCATTGATATTGCTCATCCTCAGCTTCCTATATCAATAGAAATATGCTGTGCTATGTATCAGGGAAATAACATTGTAAAATTAAAGGAAAATCTACCAGTGATGTCGAACAGTATGGTGACATTTCTGAGATGCACAGTATGCCCCACCCTGTTACAGAGTGCCTGACAGACAGAGCGGACTGTGTGTTCTTCAGTAAAGACTTCGCCATGATGGAGGGCCACCGGTGTAAGGAGGACGCTGTGGCTGGCCTGGCTACTCATTGTAAACCTGGGTACGTTCACATGCCAGTCACACCTGGCTGCTCATTGTAAACCTGGGTACGTTCACATGCCAGTCACACGCCAGTTGTATAGGTTACTTAAAATGTAGCTAAATGTTTAACTCTTTGCATGCTGGGAAACTTGTGGGCTATAAATAGTTCAAAAATAGCAGACAAAAAATCATCATATTTTCTTGTTTTTCTCCCCATAAATATCATGAATATATCTTTAAATAGAATTTCATTAGAATTGAGTCCTGAGGACTCAATTCTAATGAAATTTCAAGACATATTTACAGAGAGAAGTAAAACATATACTCTTAATTCGTTTGGCGGATATTTCCGCCGCTAGCATGCAAAGAGTTAAACATGATGTTGTCAATGTGACATCATTGCTTTGTCGTGCCATTAGGAACACCATCTGGAATGTGTTCCTTTTATTTGTTTGACGTAACATTAGCACATAATACAAACACATAATTATGGTGATGCGGCTAGCCACTCAAATTCACTCCAGTTGGTTTTACATGGTTTTCATGTGGTAATTTATGCTACAGAATGAGCAAGTATAATGTAACACTGATTTGTTCATGTTTTTTTATCTTATATTTAAGGGTAGGAATTGGCTCGAGGACCTTCCATACCGGGGAATTTGAACCCAAAAGTGGCAGGCCAATGACCGTTGGCCCGTTTATTTCCGAATTTACTAATATCTGCCATACAGTCGAAATATGTTCATTAAATGAAGGAGGCAATGAGGCGGTTAATTTAACGTAGCTAGTTCATTCTCCTATCGCATGAAGCCGGTATGTAAGACCGTGAAAAAGGCTGAGTGTGAGTGCATGTGATATATGGAGATTCAGCCGTAACAGTGTTATCCTAATAATGATGATACAGGTGCGGATACAGAAATAATTGCAGGGGGGGTCTGTAATTACAAGTCGGCCTCCGCAGATGCGATTTCCTGACACCTAGGCCACGAATTTGTTTATGTCATTGCACTGATGTGTATATATGGCAACGACGTAACATCATGTGACCTGTATCAGTGTCCATGGCCAACACAGCAATGTGCAGTTACTGTCTGTTTCATGAAACCTGCCCAAATTTTACGGCCATATAAAAAATGCAAAAACAGTATTTGTTTTCGATAATATTAAATTTTATCCAAATTTAAGAATGAGCCTTCTTTTTATTTCGTGAAATTTGGTCAAATATTGATTTTATTACAGAAAATTGATTTCTCTATAGGAATTTAACATGGGGAAAAGGAGGTCGAGTAGCTGAGGGAGCAGTCAAAAAACGAAAATATTTGGAAATTGCTTCCGAAACCTGGCTAGATAGCTTGGAAATGATTTAACTAAGAAAACAAAAGTTAAATTTTGAAAATCAGTCCACTATTTCTGAAATTAGAAAAGATTTTTAACATAGACATCTTCACTCTTAATATTACCGAAAAAATATTGTCTTTGCATTGTTTATATAGCCTTAAAATTTGGGCAGCTTTCGTGAAACAGAGAGTAGGTACAGGGGCCATTGATGATAAAACGATATACGCACGTTCTCGAAATTTGTACTCGAATCACACAGCTTGATTGGACAAGACTCAGAGCACAGACTCGACTAATCAAACTTTTTTATTTGACTGAGATTGGAGTATGTGCCCAGCCTCTTATCCACATCCGTGACTTTAAACTCTCTGGGTCCCGGAGAGTTTGACAGTCACGGGTGTAGACAAATGTCCCTTTATTACAGTGGCACTGTAGTGTGTGCATGGGGCGCGGACGGGGCAGCGGCGGTATGCAGCCGTAGTCGCGGCGATGTCATCACTTCGCCCGCGTTCCCGCCCGACACCCTCATCGACACACTGGGCGCGGGCGACACGTTTAATGGGGCCACAATACTGGCCCTCAGTCATGGACATACAGTACAAGATGCCATCACATTCGGATGTAGTGTGGCCGGGGCCAAATGTGGCATGAGAGGCTATTCGGGGATTAAGGGGATGCAGGCATTACTGTGATTAGAATTCTGTCCACTGGCTAACAATGTGTAGTTTAAAGGCCCTGCATTTCATGTGTAAATGAAATGACAACAAAACTGTTGGTAAAAGAGAATTTAATGGTAGATTTGTATCTGTTTTCTGAACATATATAACCCCATGGGTGACCTGAAATTATAATGTAACTAGAAAATGTGTTCACAGAACACGGATGCCCAACATATCGCTATGATAATAAACGAGGCAAAATTCCAAGTTCAAAAGGGGATATAATCCATGACCTGGGTGTCGAATCAACATTCAAAATAAACTTTGTACATCTATTCATCATAAGGAAGCTACATACCAAGCTTCAGGTCTGTAGGTATTACGGTTTAACAGTTTTACGACTTACAAGCCAAATTGGAAAATTTTACGTCTAAAAAGGGGAGATAATCCATGACCCCAGGGTCGAATCAAAATAAACTTTGCACATCTACTCATCATAAGCAAGCTACATACCATGTTTCAGGTCTGTAGCTAGTACAGTTTAAACGTTTTACAAGTTACAAGGCAAAATTGTCAAATTCTAAGTAAAAAAGGGGGAGATAATCCATGACCCGGGTGTCAAATCATAAATCAAAATAAACTCTGCGCATCTACTTATCATATAGAAGTTACATGCCAAGTTTCAGGTCTGTAGCTATTACGGTTTAAAAGTTTTGCCAGTCACAAGGCAAAATTGCCAAATTCTAAGTCTAAAAGGGTCTAGCGATTACAGTTTAAGTTTCACGAGTTACAAGGCAAAATTGTCAAATTCTAAGTCAAAAAGGGGAGATAATCCATGACCCGGGTGTCAAATCGTAAATCAAAATAAACTTTGCGCATCTACTTATCATATACCGGTAGAAGCTACATACCAAGTTTCAGGTCTGTAGCTATTACGGTTTAAAAGTTTTACCAGTCACAAGGCAAAATTGCCAAATTCTAAGTCTAAAAGGGTCTGTAGCTATTACAGTTTAAATTTCACGAGTCACAAGGTAAAATTCGAAAAGGGGGAGATAATCCATGGCCGGGGGTCGAATCAAAAATGGAAATAAACTTTGCGAATCTACTCCTCATAAGGAAGCTACATACCAAGTTTCAGGTCTGTAGCTTTTACGGTTTAAAAGTTTTACGAGTCGGAGGTTGGTGATGGACGGGCGCCGCGCTGACGGACGGACGTTCTTACAGTACTACACTTATGTGGCTTATCACATGTTAAATATTAGCCACATAAAACGATTTTTAGCCACATAAAAGGATTTTTTAGGTGGCTAATTGTAACCAACCCTATCCTTTACCAAGTCCATAACCCTGTGGGGCTAGCCACATAAGTACTATCGTGGTGGGGCATAAAAAAATATTGAAAAAAAAATCTAGTCTTGGCACTCTTGCATCGAAACCGACATGCAAAAGCGATAATTAGCAGGCAAACGCAGATTTATGACCAAGGACAAGTTCTGACTGTATTCATACAATATTCATAGATATATCTCAGCTGTTTTTGTGAAATGCATCTTTGAAGGTACCATTTGAGAAACAGCCGCTCTAATGGTGTTGATGAGCCGTAAACCTTCAAATCTACCTATACAGCCAATATTGTTTTTTGGTCAATAACATTACAGCGATAAGTTGCTGTGATTCTACATATACAACATGATGCCATGTTCATTGCAGAATTACAGTTGTGCCTAGGGCTTATATGTGGCTGTGACTGGAGAAATGGCGCTTATGGGATTTGTGGCCAGTGTAGCTTCTGACCAAATATACGTAGCTTCTTCTTGTAGCCTAATAATGATCTATATTGCTTGTTAGAAGCATGGTGGATGCACAGGCTGATCTGGATCTACAGTGGTCTTTGCGACCCATAAGCCCCATTTCCCCAGTCTCAGCAAAATATAGATTGTAACAGGCTATACATGTAAGGCACCATGCAGATTGTGTAAAATAATAAACAATACAATTTTACATACTGCCGATTTATTATTTGTAACTCGACTTTCTGTAAGCCAATAAAACATAGGGTGGCATTTTGCATGTGTTTTGTATATACATGTACATTATTGTGTGCATTGAAGAGAACATTGCACTGCATTAAAGGAACTGTCTCTCAGATGGTAACTCTGAATATTCATTTCACAAAAATAGCCGAGATACATCAATGACTATTGTATAAATACAGTCACATATGGTCCTTGGTCATAAACAAGTATTGGCTAATTATGGCATTTTCATGCCAGCTTGCGATGTAATCAACAAGTCAAGGAAATTCCATGCTATCTGGAAAAACGTGAATACTAATCGCGAGCACATCCAGGCAAAACATGAATGATACAATGTATATTGAACAAAACTAGAATTGACCATACTTTTAGTTTTTATACGCACGTTTGAAAAAACGGGACGTATTATGTATTCGTCTTGTACGGGCGGGCGGGCAGCGGGTAGGCGGGCACAGCTTGTCCACGCAATAACTAGAGAACTACTTGACGGATTGTAACCAAATTTGGTATACATGTTTATCACGGCAAGCCGAAGAAGGCTATTGATTTTTAATTGTCAGACTCCATATCCTTGTCCACGCAATAAGTCGAGTTCTACTTGACGGATCGTAACCAAATTTGGTTTACATGTTTATCACATCAAGATGAGTTATCTCCCATTGTTGACTGGCCTTGCCTCGACGGGCGTATATTGTGACCTTCGGCAATCTTGTTCAATAATATATATTTTTTTTTTTCTTCAGGTCACCCATATGGTTATATTTGTTCAGAAAATGAATGGGTTGTGGCCTAGATGTTAGAACACCTGACTTCCAATCCAGAGGTTGTGGGTTCACAGGGCCCCAGATAAGGAATTTATGAAGCAATTGGGTATTTCAAAAAATTTAATTGGGTAAAATAAAATCACACTACTATTTACACATCAACAGACAGCAATTATTGAATTAGTTTGCTTCGAAATGAAAACATATCTTGGCAAGGAGACAATTCTAATGAAATACCAAGATGTGTTTCCATGGAAAATAAGAAAAATATGCTATATTTGTGGTATGTTTATTGTTTTCTGCAGCATGATAAAGGTACCACAAAATTGTTATTGCTTTTTGATACTCGCTACTTCGGATTTCAATTGGGTTTTTCGGTAATTTTAATTGGGTATTTACGCAAATACGCAGCTTATCTGGAGCTCTGGGTTCAAACCTCGCCTTAGGCATCAAAAAATACTATCACAGTAGGGCGTATTTCCATCTCATTGGTCTTTCAGATGAGACTTGATGTTGAAGGGCCAGCCAGTTTGGACTTGTGATACTTTCTTATCCATTATATCAGGCATCCGGCAATTGGTACCGTTTATTTCACTAGCTAGTATATGTGCTACACCATGATAAAAATATCGAGATTTGACCAGTGTAGCTCCTGATCAGCTAGCCCACTGATGCAGCCTGATCCAGATCAACAGATGTTGAATGTTAAACTCCAACCAATGAACAGTGTAGGTCCAGATCAGACTGCACGTGTGCAGGCTGATCGGGGATTACACTGGTCACAAAATTAATAAGTCTCTTTTTCTGATGGCGAGTCCCATATGGTCATGTCTTTCTCTGCAATACATATTTATTTTAAATCATCTGTTATCTGTCTTTGTTTTGTCCATATACAAGTACGGTAATGTTCACTTCATAGACTCAATTACCCACTATTTTAACTGTCTGTTTCCCGGATATATATAATATTTGGGGTCGAAGTATCCAGTAGGTTTTCACAGCGACTGTTCCACTCCAGCCAATGTCTTCATTCATGCCAACTCGTATACATAGACAACTTTGAAGCTTTTCAAGAGATGCTGTCAGTGATAATGTTTCAGTAATTTTGTTTGTTTCTTTATTGGTGTTTAACGGCCTATCAACAGCTAAGGTCAGTTAAGGCTGGGCCAACTGGTTTGACCCCATATTTATCCTGCTGCATTGGGGGGAAAATCCCAAAATCAGAACAGAATATTTATATCGAGGAAAAATATATTCAGCCCTGAAATTGGAATAACCGGACATGGTGCCAGGTCCATACCATACCAAAGTCACTTGTCACCTTCCCCTAAAAGTAATAGGATTAGATGTATCAGTAATAAGTGGGTGGCACGTTGGGAGAAAATGGTAATTTATTGATGGGGTTCATTTTTGGTTTTGTATGCGAGAGTTAAATCTGGTTATACCCAATAGTATTAGTAAGACCAGTGTTAATCCATTACCTTTAGGGTGTGAGGCTAAATCATAAAATTACTTGTATGGTGAGAATCTGGCACTAATCAAGTTATTCTTAAATTCCAGGGCTGAATATATATTTATTCCAGAGAACTGAATACACTACAGGTATATATATCCTATTTATGCTTAAAGGTATTACAGGCCAGTGGCAGGTGGGCACAGCTTGTCCTCACAATCACATAAGTTCTACTTGACAGATCTTAACCACATCTGGTATGCATGCTTATCATGGCAATACAATGTTTACTGGCTATGCCTCAATGGGTGTACATTGTGACCTTTGGTACTCTTGTTGCTATATAACCTAACAACTATCGCAAATTTGGCTATTCTCCACTACTGTCGCCCTCCCCAAAAAAAATTATTTGATGAAATTCCATCAAACATTGATTTTATTGCGAAAAGATATTTTCCTATGGGAATTTAACATGGGGAGTCAATTTCCAAAGCTTCAAAGCTTCAGGATAAAAAAAACAAAAAAAGTTTGGAAATTGACTCCGAAACCTAGCGAGATAGCTTGAACATGATGTAACTAAGAAAACAAAAATTAGATTTTGAAAATTGGTCCACAAATAAAAAAAAATATTTAAAAAAAATCTATTTTTAACACCCATGTTAAATTCCCATAGGAAAATCGTTTTTTCGCAATAAAATCAATATTTCATGGAATTTCATCACATTTTTTTTTTGGGGAGGGTGACTTTTTTTGTTATTGATGAAAAAGTATTTACTTTTAAATATTTTATGTGTTTAATAGCCAAATGTTCATCGGCAGCAAAACTTGGAACAGTTTGAATCACTTGGCCCCTCCCAAAAGCAGTAGGATCAGTAATAATCCTACTACTTTTATAATGGGCAATAACCCAATTCAACTCCCAGGTAACAAATGAGCCAAAGATAACTAGAAAATGTGTTCATAGAACACGGATGCCCCACATATCGCTTTGATAATAAATGAGGCCAAATTCCAAGTCAAAATAATTTTTTTACTCGAGCGTTAAAAGTTTTTGAAGCACCAAGTATGTGACCTTGACCCTGGGCTTGGCGGGGGCAGGACGAACGTGGATTTGGCACAGGGCGGTAGATGACTATTAGAGCAATGTGTATATGAAATATGAAGCAGATCGGTCGAAGGATGAAGAAATTATGAGACATTTACCCGATCGTTAACGTTTTGTGACGGACGGACGGACGGACGGACGGGATGGACAGACAAGGGCAACACTAAATGCTCCTTCCACTATCATGGTGGGGCATAAAAACGTACCTGAGGGCCAAACCAGGCAAATCGTGATTCCTATAAGGAGGAACCCCTACCGTTAATTTACGACATCTCGTTCGCCCGACCACCACCCACTACTTGGAACAGACAGTAGTTTCCTTTATTGTAAGGATGCTGGGAGACCTATTCTTCAATTATCTGCACCATCTAGATCTACACTACTTAAACTATAGGTTTACTGTAGCTAAAACAATACATTCAATCTACATGTTTCTATGCAATTTAAAGTGAAAACCTTAGATGTCGGTTCTTAAATTATTTTATTAGCATATTTGTCATTCAAATAACAATTACATGGTATACGGAGGGGACACAATAGAACACGGTACTACTACAGGTCACGTCATGCAGCAATCCATGCCAACTCGTGTAGTGGGAGTGGATTGCCATGAGAAGAATATGCCCTTTGAATGCGGGAATCTAGAATTGTCGTCCGCTGTTGTTTTATATTTCGTCTTCATTGGTCTTCTTGCTCAATAACAACATGGTTTGACTGCACTTCATAATCATTTTCAAACATGATTTGGCAGCATTTTAGAATCATTTCCATTGGAAATGATTCTAAAGTGCTGCCAAAGCATGTGTTTGATGAGAAAAACGTAAAATAGACAATACACAGTAGACAACATTTGATTCAGCATTGTAAAAGTTAACCAGTGTAGTTCCTAGTCGGCTTCACCCATTGGAGACGGGATACAACGAAAGTAGTATGAAGTGTTTGAGAAAAAGAATCACCGTTTTCTTTATCTCGAAAGTATCTGTTGTTACCACTCGTTTGAACAGTCTCGACAAGATGGTTCAAATGAGTGGTAACAACATACACGTTTATGGAGAAATAAAACAAATTGAAATTTTGTCAACAAAAAATATTGTATCCTTAGACTGTAATGGGTTAAAACACTCGTTCAGTCTGACAATCTTTGCGGTAGATATTGCCCCAACATAACAGTGTTACACAGTATAAGTAGGCCCTACACATATACGATAGTTGATTAGGGGCTACATTAGTCACGAGCTGAATAAGCCCCTGTTTTAGATGGCGAGCCTCATATTGCTGATGGAACAAATACAAGCGTTTTTCATTGTCACAATGAAAGCATGGTAAATGTTGTGATCGCAATTTCACAGAGCCAGTTCAAGTGAGTTTTCTTTTACATATTTTTTTACTAAAATGATTTAAAAATGCAACAAGGAGGTAAACATGTTGTTTTTTTCACCATTACATAATTTGCCAAAACAGTTTGTTATGAGGATAAGTAACAATTCTATCTATCCACATAACCCAGAATCGATGCAGCAAAGTCACATGGTACACTGCGGTCACATGGGATGTCCAGTATTAACCCTTATACCGCTATCTTAGTTTTTTTGTCGTCTGCTGTTTAATTTCTATTTTCCGTTTTTATCCTCAGAAACGTGCTTTGACAGCACTTTAGAATAATTTACAACATGTTTTGACAGCACTTCAGAATCATTTCCATAGGAAATGACTCTGAAGTGCTGTCAAAACATGTTTTTATTGAGAAATAAGGCAAGATATAAAAGCAACAGCAGACGACTAATTGTTGTGAGTAGCGGTCCAAGTGTTAACATGTCTACTTGTTGCATTTTTAAATTGTTTCAGTATATACTAGTATACTCTGGATGAGAAATACTGGTGAAATATCAATACATTTGATGGATATAGTATAGTGATAGTGGGGTTCTATAGAAGATTAGAGGGTACATGTACTAGATAGGGATTCACACCGAACATGAAACCATCATTTCCAGGATTAACATCATGAAAATAAGAAAACAATACCGGTAGATTTTGAAAATCGGTCCACAAATAAAAAAATTCATTAAAAAATCTATTGTTAGCCCACATTTTAAACTCCCATAGGAAAATCGTTTTTTCGCAATAAAATCAATATTGGATGGAATTTCATCAAATAACATTTTTTGGGAGGGTGACTTTTTTATTATTGATAAAAAAAGTTTTGACCTTTAAATATTTTTGAGATTTGATGTTTAATAGCCAAAACTTTGTCGGCAGTGGAACAGACAGTAGTTACGAGGACGTCTATGGGATTTCATTTTTTGTTGCAAGAGTACTACACCGTAGCGTAAAATGGAGATACATGCTGAGAGATACAAGTGAAGCGAAGTATCTATTAAAATCCACCATACATATATTGTAGAAAAACATTGAACGTAACGGAAATTAAATTCACAAACTAGATGGCTGCGGCCCACATATCGCGCACCGAGGCTTTGATAGTATACCGAAATACGTTACCCCGGGCGCATATCATATGTACGTACGTACATACGCCAATGTGCCGACTATACAGACGGAGAGATATTACAGACTTGTGATCAGATTCCTGGAGTGGATGATATGTGAAATGTGAAATTGTGAGACAACGATCATCCTGAAAATATGTATAGCTTCCTAGTTACGTATGTGGATATACATTTATTCGAGCTTCAAGTGTTGTGCAAAGAACTGAAAATCATTGCAAATACTGCAGATCCGGACGAGACGACTCACTCCCGAGTCATCTCGTCCAGACCTACTGTGTTGGTAAATATTGGATTTACAGCCCATATGGTTGATAGAGCCGACTCGTGTAAGCAAAATAATTGCTGCTATAAATGATCATTGATATGTTACATCGTACATAAATGCAAATGGCACACGGCACAACTATGCATGCATGACAAAGCCAATATACACGGCACAATACCCCCTGGATATGACTACTATAGGTTGCACAAACAAACACGGTTTACACATTTTCCCATGTTCTGATGATTTTCATCCAACATGGAATTTTATTGTGTAACTTATTCTACTTATTTCGTGTAATTGTAAAATGTGTTCATAGAACACGGATTCCTCATTACTTTGACAGTAAATAAACAAGCTTGATGGGAAAAATTCAAAGTCGTAATGGGGACATAAAAAATCTGACTGCACATCTACACACAAAAATCAAGCTACATATACCAAGACTCGACCCTGTACCTATAATGGCTTGACAGTGTCACAAGTTACTCGGTAAATTGTATGTGTGAAAGGGGGATAATTCATGACTGAGGGTCACATCAAATATCAAACAAGAAATCAGTACCACTGATGGAGGATGTGCAAATTAGTTTGACATTGAGCACTGGGGCTGCATTGGTGGGTTATGAAGGCAATATGAATGATGACAAATAACGGGTGTGAATTTTCAGGATATATCCTGAAATCAGGATTTGAGGTTCCCGATAATTGCAGAAAAATACTAATGTTTCAATGTGGGAATTACACTTTTAATAAATAAGCATATATGAAGTTCCAAGCCAATTTGACATACAGTAACAGAAATACATGTAGGTACTAGGTAGCCTTTAACACAAATGATACGCGACATGTGATATATAATGTGCCTTCAGATATCAGCATAATATCATGAAATACGTTTACAAAATTTACAATATTTTCCATAAATGGCTTCAAAAGTTGACAACATTATTCCGCATGTACTCTGAAAATTTTGTCAACTTTTTACTTTATGAAAAATATTGTAAATTTTGTAAACGTATCTAATGAAATTACGCAGATGTCCGAAGGTACAAAATCACATGGCGTGTCTCGAATCTCGGACAGACAAACAAACAGACAGGGTGGCGACTACATTTTTTGGGAAAGTTACACAAGAATCAAATTATACATCATAGGGAATTTACATATCCATCAATTATGGTGTTATCTGATGTGAATGTTTGTGACAGACCACTGCACAGATTAGGAGCAGCAGCCCCTCCACCATCTTTCAGAGCTCCAGATATTGGCCTATTTTAAGCACTTATTTTAGCAGAATACGCATTGATTATCAAAAGTGGGAGTACAAAATACCCACAGGCCACAGCAATGTGAAAATATGCATTGGTTTTCAAATTGAGTAGTGAAAATACTGTTTGCTTTTTGCAGCTCAAATAAGTGAATTTCAATTTGTTTTATTTTTTTATCATTTGTTTTATTTTATCATCATTTGTTTTATTTGTTATCATTTGTTCCATTTTTAATAAGGAAGAAAATCAATAATACCCGTGTAAAAGTAAAATATGCATTGAATTTGACATATGGGGGTATAATACTCTTTAGATACAAAACTTATCTGGAGCTATGATCTTGATGGGACATCAAACAGTTGGGAAGGGGTGGGGGACACTCTCCCCAGAAGTATAAGTGTGGCTGTGAAATAGGTTCATGACCATTGTAGCTCCAGATCACATAGCACACTCATGTAGCATAACGCTCTATATTGCTTGTTAGAAGCATGAAGAGTATTTCATTGATGGAAAGGCGAACCGTGCAGTTCCTGATCAGATGCACAGGCTGATCTGGTCACAAAACCTATAAGCCACATTTCTCCAGTCACAGCTACATTAATTATGTTGTAAAGCCTCATTGGATTCACGAGTAATTCCACAAAATTCAAACTTGTCGCATCAAACATCACCTCTACATGTCGGTATACAGTATCAGGGTATGGGATCACGTGGTCTATTGTTTACACTGCAGTAATGAATCGACCCAAGTTTAAACAACGTTTGATTCCGTCCGATTCAAATTTCTCTGCAGAATGTTGAGACTAATACACAAGTAATGCTGCTAAATTTGGTTAGGTGGACTTGTAGTGTTAACGGCTAAAACATGGTCATCATTAAAAGAAAGATACCGCAGTTGTATCGATGAAAAATAAGATTTACCCGAGACCTCATGGGCGCCACCATTACTGCAGTGTAAACAATAGACCATGCGATCCCATACCCTGAGTTTGGTCACAGGGCAGGGTATTGAAGGTTTATAAATTTATAAATAGGAAACAACATGCAACACGGTACATATAATATCACAAGATCAGTAATGGCCCGTTGGTATACATGAATACAGGGATCTGGAAAATGGTCCACCACACAAGGAAATATTCTACATGGCCTCAGTCAAAAAGCATAGGGGCCCAACTGCGTATGGCAAAGATGTTTGTAAGTGCCAAATTGGAATCTAGAACAACACCAAGTTGTGTTTGTTATATATTGGTGTTAAAAGCCTATCAACAGCTAAGATCATGTAAGGCCGGGCCAACGGGTTCGATCCCGTATTTAATCTGCTGCATTGGGGGGAAAATCCCAAAATCAGAATGGAATATTTACATAGAGAAAAAATATATTCAGTCCTGAAATTAGAATAACCCAACCTGGTACCAGGTCCATACCACACCAATGTCACTTGGCCCCTACCTCTAAAAGTAAAACAGTGATGCTGTTGAACCAGTGGAACGTGAGAACCGGTAGTTTCCCAGTTTACTTGTAAAAGGGGTATAACCAGATTTAACCCTCACATACAAGAATGTCAAAGACTTACTCAAGGGACAAACCAGGTCTCCGTTCGGGATTCCGGTAAGGATTAATCCCGGTCATTAAATTATCCATCGCATGCTCCCACCTGTCGCCCACAGCAAGTTGTAGTAATGTAAATAAGGCATACACAATTGTGAAGATACAACCATGGATCTGGCGACTACACCAGCAGTAGGCGTCGCCTTCCGTCACAAGATAATGTGGCTTATGACCAGTGTAGATCCAGATCAGCCTGTGTATGCGGAGTCTGATTAGGATCTGCACTGTTCGCCATTCCATCAATGAAACATCTGTCATGCTTCTGACAAGGAATATAGATTATCAGGCGATAGGAGTGTGTTATTTGATCAGGAGCTATACTGGTCACAAATCCCATAAGGCCCCATTTCTCCGGTCACAGACATATATAAGCCAGCCTCGTCAATATTGTCTAACACAGCACTGGGCCTATAGACTACAGGGGCCCGTTTCACTAAACATCGTACAACTAAAATGTTCATAAGCGCAAATTTAGAATCGTCTGGAAATTTCAATTGATGGATTTACATTTATTGAGCATAGGCTGCATAGCCTATGCTCAATAAATGTAAATCCAATAATTGTTTACAAGAAAACGTTTTTAATGTGATATATACAGACTATCATAATTTTGCACTTTAGTAGTACGAAGTTTAGTGAAACGGCCCCCAGTTATGTAAATCAATTCCCTCCTACAACCAGTCAAACATTGTATATAATCTATAAATGTTGGATCTCTCATCACGTTAACAAACATGTAACGGCATACACATACAGTTGCAACTTTAAAGAGACAAAATGTTTTTCGTATTACAGTCAAGATTATATTACTTATCTTTACATTGCATGTTCGGATCGTTTCAAAAATGTAAATAGCCAAGTATGGTGTTAAATTATGAATGGTTTACATCATTGTGTAGCAATTCATCGAACGGCGACACTGCTGGTCAATAGTGTGCCGTTTAATATTGATGTCGTGGAATATGAAACAAAGTTGAACGAATCAACAACGTCACACATTCGGATATAAACGCAATACGTTGAATAGGCGTTTCCATTACAAAGATATGGCAGGTGTAAATACAGTAGAGAAAAATACAGTAGGCTAAACAAAGAAGACCAACAGCAGAGGGGAAGTGGACCACCATTTCCAACATTTCTTACTCGAGTAGAAGAAATGCTTGACTCGCTGTCTTGGTCAAGATTAACGATACTAAGAACATATCTAATACATTACATAGAGAATATGTGCATAGTTCTTTTCACATCAAATGAAGTTTATCAGAGGCTTTACCGTACTAGAAATTTCTAGGCTCGCTGAGGGTTCCGCACCAAATCTGATAAACATTATATCAAATCACAGCAATACTAGTATTGTATTTATCAGGTAACATTGAAGGACTTATCTGTTAACATTTTATACTATGGCGAAGGTTTATTTTGTTATTGTTGAAATGAATGTGAACTTGTTTAATTAAGTTGCATCAATAGAACGTGATTACATAACGTCATGTGATGCTGTTGACCAGTGGAGTGAGTGAGTGAATAGGGTTTAACGTCCGCTTTTCTGACATAGAGGTACAAGCCTCAGGGAGTCTACACGCAGACGGGTCAACGGGGTCGTGTCCCGTATCCACCTGTCCGAGGGGGGTAAATCCCAACTTCAGAACTCAATATTTACAATCAAAATATATATTCAGTCCTGAAATTAGAACAACCTGATCTGGTGCCAGGCCCTCGCCACACCAGCATCATTTATCCCATCCCCTAAAAGTAATAGGATTAGCGCTAATCTTACTTTTATATATGGGGCATAGCCCGACTCAACTCTCACGTACAAGAAAGCCAAAAATGTACATGAGGGCCAAATCCGGTATAGTGGGTTCCGGAAAGTATGAACCCAATCGTTAAGCCAGTTGACCAGTGGAACATGAGAGACAGTACCGGTAGTTTCCCAGCGACTGTCAATCCCTGATACAGCAATGTGTTCTCGCTGTGCAACTAGCTACCTGATAACTACTAGATGGCCGCGGCCCGCATGTTGCGCCCGCCGAGGCTTTGATAGTATATGTATGCAAAAAACATTTAACCAAAAACTTTAACCCGGGCCACATACGTACGCCAATGGGCCAACTATATCACACTGTCCGCAAGCGGGCGTGATAAAAAAGTGTTCATAGAACACAGATGTTGATTGTGAACAAGCTCAAACAAACACTTTAACCAAGGAAAATGACTATGTAAATATTACAATTGCAGGTCAAGGTCACGCAATGGTCATTTTATTCCGAGTGGGTTGCGGTGCACATCACTGGTTGATGATAGTGAGCAAGTATGGTGGCTGCAGGTCAAATACTATTGAAGATACAAGCTGAAACAAAAACTAACCTTGTGACAGACAGAATGGACTAACATCCCGGGACGGACAAGGGTAACATTGAATGCCCCCTCCAGTATGCATGGTGGGGCATAATAAAAAGAAAACGAAAGTGCTTGAGTATTATAGCGTCACCAGTAATGAAAAGGTCAGGTAGTTTTGACTGACGAGACGCCAATCTTAGAAGGGCAATGCTTCCCAATTGATATTTGCCTTATGTCAGGCACCAGTCGGTAGGAAGTTGCTACCATTTATTTAACTAACCAAGAGAAGGTGCAAACCACCAACCTCTTAATTGCATTGTTATCTACTAGCCACGACAACTGTCTTAACAAGAAATCAGGGGCCCGTTTCACTAAACTTTGTATGACTAAAATCTTCATAAGTGCAAATTTAGGATCGTCTGGAAATTTCAATTAATTGATTTACATTTATTGAGCATAGGCTGCAAATGCAGTCTATGCTCAATAAATGTAAATACATTAATTGTTTACAAGAAAACATTGTTAATGTGAAATTTACACTCGTAATAAAGCACTTACGAACATTATAGTCGTACAAAGTTTTGTGAAACGGCCCCCAGTAACACTGATGGATGTACCCCTCAAAAACATTAATGCAAATCTATAAGCCAGTTGACCTTCACCATCAGCACAGGGGTCATATGGGTGGGCTATCAAATGAAAATATGAATGATGATAAATAAGTATATGAAGGTACAAGCCAATTTGACTTATGGTAATAGAGATATGTAGCCGAAAACTTGAACACATATCTCAGACAAATGGAACGATGGACAGACAAACAGATGGACGGGTGGCTACTATATGTACCCTCAATTTACTTTGGGATACATAATAAATGACAACAGGTACACGATGACATTTTGTATCAAAAACAGTTTCATAATTCAGTTTTGTACAAATGTGACCCACTATGACAAAATGTGCCTTATAGAGTGTGATCATTGAAGTCGTAGATCCGCATGAACAGAACATTTGTACACTATGATCAGGGTGTACACAGTTCACCAGTCAGTTGGTGATAACCTGCATCCCAGCCTTGTGAGTATAAACTTCACATTAACAATGATTGCTTGTAAACAATGATTGCTTGTAAACAATGATTGCTTGTAAACAATGATTGCATTTACATTTATTGAGTATAAGCTGCATATACATAAATGTAAATCCATCAATAGAAATTTCCAGACGATCCTAAATTTGCACTTGCGAACATTTTAGTCGTACAAAGTTTAGTGAAACGGCCCCCTGGACTATGCTGGTAGATCTTTGAGGGAGAAATTTTCAATTTTAGAATAAATTTATTAATTTTTATTATACTGAATTTATTACATTATCACAGCCAATTTTGGCTGTGATAATGTAATAAATTCAGTATAATAATTCTGCATACTTTTAATCATGAAATATATGCATTTGTTAGTTCTATATGAAATAATGCATTTCAGGAAAAATAAATGATTGCTCCCTCAAAGTATACTTTGCTAGTAAAGTATACTTTGCAATGTTGATGAAATAGGCTACAGAACCAAAACAAGCTGCTCATAAACTCCATAGGCCCATTTCTTGTCACAATCACACATTATAAATAGCTCTGTACATCCAGACCTTTTGATCAACATGAATGAATGCCATCAGGAGGCTCATTTCTCTGGTCAGACACGGAATGCAGCAAGCATGATAATGTATTTATAGTCCGTGTAAAACTAGCACCAAAAGCATGTATTGTATGAAATGTACAACGATGGTCGTGTTATCCCACAATAGGTGGGAAACTTTATTCAAGCTGTTTTACTTTATTAGCTTATTTCGAAACAAATCCATGTTTGGCACAATATGAGGAATATCCTCCCACTGGAGAGGATTCTTCTGCACTGACAAAACATGTTTCCATGAAGAAAATAAACAGCAGCTGACGAAATTTATTTCAGAATAGTAATTGTTTGTCAACCCATTTCATGCTGAGGATACGCCATTCTGTTTGTGGAAAATCTTAAATATTTTCTTTGTACGAGCTCAGAAATATATGTCGTGACCACCATTTGAACCGTCTCATTGAGACGGTTCAAATGAGTGGTCACAACATATACTTTCATTGCGAAATAACAAAAATTAAAATTAAATATTTTAAAAAGTTCATACCCGTAAAGGTGTATTGCGCATGTAATGTAAATGTGTATTGCGCATGTAATGTAAAGGTATATTGCGCATGTAATGTAAAGGTGTATTGCGCATGTAATGGGTTAACTGTAAATGAAAACTTGAATGCAAATTTCAGACAACAGAATTATGTGCTGGTAATACATCATGTTATGATATAATCCAGCAATGTCACATGACGTGCACCAGTCAAGAACAGGGTAGTGATAATAAATTACTGAGAGAAATGAATAAATCATTTGTATAATTTTCTCTTTGTATTTATAGCGGAACTCCTCCAAACCAGACACCCTGTTTCATTTATCTTTTCAACTGCAGATTGTCAAGTTTGTTTCCTTTCTCTTCGTAAACATATTTTGCCAGCACATGACAGTTATAATTTTGTGTCTCTTGTTTCTTCATGTCTTGCCAATACATGAACAAATGAGAGGAACACAATTAATGTTTTCATGTTAAAGTATAGATTGGAAACGTGATTTCTGTCATTGTCAAAAACTGACACAAAATATGTATAATTCTGTGAGGTAAGGGCCAGATACCACACTATGCACATACATGTATGTTATAACAAAATATTACATTGATACAGATTGGTTCAAATCACTATAGATACATCTAGGGCCCGATTCACTAAACTTTGTACGACTAAAATGTTCGTAAGTGCAAAATAAATTTCACATTAACAATGTTTTCTTGTAAACAATTATTGGATTTACATTTATTGAGCATAAGCGACCTATGTTCAATAAATGTAAATCCATCAATCAAAATTTCCAGACGATCCTAAATTTGCACTTTTTAGTTGTACAAACTTTAGTGAAACGGCTCCCTGATTGTTGTCGCTGGTAAATTATTTAAAAGCAGTTATTGATTTTCTATTTAAACACCACAAGAGTACTACGGGTCACAATAAATGTCTGTCGAGACATGTACAGTTAAGTGAAAATAATATACCCAACCTTTAAAGCAACTTTCAGAATCATTTGATCTTGACCTTGGGCATGAGGGCTGCATAGATGGGCAATAGAATAAACAATTGAATGATAAGGACGAAACATATTAAGTAAATGTAACCCATGTTTGCAGAAAATATACTAAGACTTCACAGATTTTACAAATATCTTTAACAACACTGAGGAGTCATTTGACATTGACCTTAGGCATGGGGCCACATGGTTGGGGATTACGATGAGAATATGGACGACAACTCTCGACATGTACTCCATTCGCATACTCGAAGTCAGCAAGTTTGATTGGCCGAGGCTGAGCCATCAGAATGGAATGCATTTCAATGTCGGGGTTACTGATGATGGATACAATGCTTATAGAACTTTCTAAACATCTTCTCAAATCTCGTAATGAAAATCAGGAAAACTGGTGAAAACTGGTGAAGAGTGAGCTGTACTCAGTCTCGGCCAATCAAACCACAGTGGAACCCCTCTAAACCAGACATTATTTGTACCCATGTGTGGACAATCTCTGTTCTTGATCACATAGCACTGAAGTATGCCTTGTAGTGGGAATATGCCCGGTTTACAGTGCAACATGTCTATACCGGACCTCCCCAGGGTGTCCGGTATAGATATGTTCCACTGTCTGGGACCTCCCAGGGTGTAGGGGACCTCACTGGGTGTCGGGGACCTCCCCAGGAGTGTCGGGGAGCTCCCCAGTGTGCCGGGGACCTCCGAGGGGGGTCGGAGACGTCCGCGGGGCGTCGGGGACCTCTGTGGGGTGTCGGGGTCCTCCCCAAGGTGTCAGGGAGCTCCCCAGGCTATCGGGGACCTCTCCAGAGGTGTTGGGGAGCTTCCAGGGTGCCAGGGACCTCCCCAGGGTATCCGGATTAGAGAGGATGCACTGTACTTGATTCAGAGCCCAGAGTTTGAGAATGTGCTTCAAAAGTATAATAATCACAGCAACCGTTGTCTGCATAGAACTCATATGGTGGCACAATTGACTTTCTTTATTTGTTGTCGGAATAGACATTGCTTAAATTCAAATTACATCTACATGATAAACTACCCGATTCCATCTAATTTTTGCCAATCCTGCTGTATTTTATTATTTTATAAAAACACTATATATACAGACACCATTTGTTTTGGGAAACTCCTATTAAATAGGGTTTCCAAAAAGAAATTGCATCCAGATATATTGTTATTGCGATAAACCAGTACAACCGTACTAACCCTAAACATTGGGACACTGTTGTGGGAAACCATATATTTAAATGTGTGTCTGAATATTTAAGGTTATTACGGTAGTGGTGAATCTATCGAGTTTGTCTGGTAATTGTTTAGTAACCTCAATAATTCTGGGATAAGTGATCTAGTAAATAATGTGAACAAAGGCACGGATGTGCGGCCAGCCGGAATGTTATTTCTTTTTTGACTTCCCCGACTCGTGTCGCTTTGCTTTCTCCTTCTTGCGGCGTCGGACCTGTTTCTGGTGTTCACGCTCCATCTCACGCTCACTGATGTTTAACCGCAGCGACTGCAATGGGATAGCGAGGCGTTCAGCCATATGTGGCTGTGACTGGAGAAATGGGGCTTATCAGTATTGCAACCAATATAGCTCCGGATAAAATAATGCACTCCTTTACAGTCAGTTGTGTAATGTTACTTTAACTTACGTTTTCTGAAGGGGATAAATACAATATATGTGTAAATTGTATCTTTAAAATCACTATCATGGAGGAAATTGAATGTAGAAATCCACACTTTTTCTGGGTAATGAGCCGCACCCCTTTCCAAACTTGCACCCTCGTCGGCAAGAACCTGGCTTTTATCAGGTATTGCCCTGTATTGACCGAATACGTACTGACTGATAACATATTGTTGTATCAAGCATTGACCTGATACAAACATCCGGGTTACAACGAAGTAAAAACTGACATTTCATTGGTCGGATGACGTCGCGTGACGTTACCATATGACATCAATGTAATGATGCAATGTAAACAAGTCTGTGTTCTGTCCACAGATAACGACGTCATCTGTGGTCATTTTCGAGCATAAAACGTTACCTGATAAATAGAATACCATTCTAGTGTCTCTTGATATCAAGTTTATCAGACTCGGCTCGGAAACGGTAGGGATTCCTCGGCAAGCCTAGCAATTCCTACGCGTTTCCTAGCCTCGCCTGATAAACTGGATAACAAAAGACACTAGCATGATATTCTCTATATGCCACTATGACTGACTCACCTCACGGACGATCATGCTCTCGTCCAGGTCGGCGGGCAGGCTGCGCAGTTTCTCCAGGGACTCGTACAGCCCGGGACTGCTCGCCAGCTTCTCCGCCGAGCCGAGGCTCAGCCGCAGTAACACAAAAGGCCACGCGGAATATCACCTTCACACCTACAACCACAACACCACACTGTAAATTGTTTGTGGCTGATCGGAGCTTGCGATTAGTAATTTAATGATCCGGGTTCATCCTTACAGGAATCCCGACCAGAAATCTGGTTTGGCCCTCACGTACGTCGTTTGGCAATTTTGTATGTGACAGTTGAATCTGGTTATACCCCTTATGCAAGTATTATGATTATTTTAATCCTATTTTAGGGAAAGCTGTTGATAGGCTGTTATACACCATCAAACAAACAAACTGCTTGTTTTTGCATAAGCATTTTGAGAACATTCTCAAGATAATCACAGGCTCGGCTGTTTCCTTTGATGAATTGTTTATAAGGCAAGGCTATGTAGGAATTTTAAAACATGTACAAGTTTGACATATGTCTGGGAAAGTCAATGTAACCAGATGGCCGTGACTGGCAAGTGTAGCCTGCTGATGTATTGAATTGTGCCAAGGTGTACTGACACTCTCCGGATGGCTCAAGGGTGTATATATGTGTGTCTAGTTAAAGGTACATACATGCCCACTCTGTAGGCATAAAATGTTCTTTTTATCAGAGACATCATCCGAGACATTTTCTGGCAAAATAAACATTCATTCACCATTACCCCATCTATTGATTGGCATTATTATACATTTATTTTTTGATGTGCAATGATCATACTGTATAAACTGTTGAAAAAATTATTTTTTCAGGTGACGCATTTAATTAGTATAAATAATTAAAAAATATCATGCCTCATTTGCATATGAAAATAGCCCGATACCACCGCGCGTCACTATCAGTAAAATAAACGTTATTAAATGATTATCTGTATAGCGGGCATTCGTAATTGTTAGACTAGGTGGAATAGTGACACAAGTATACACTTATTTACTTCCTATAAAGAACACTTTGTGCCTACTGAGTGGGTATGAACCTTTAAAAGGTACTTAAAACTTTAACGTAAATTGAATAAAAACAAGAACTGCGTCTGTCGAACGCGGATGCCACCTGCAGCATATTTGAGAAACTGTGACAAAGTGGTTAAGTCATTTAAGTAACCTGGTGAAGGTGAAAAGGCGAAGGTCATATAAATTATGAAAAGGCAGGTGTGGCACACATACCAATGAATGAAGTGTTGAAGTGTTGAAGTATTGAAGCGATTAAGCAACTTATGTAGATGATATGGCCATTTTGAGAAACTGTGACGAACTGGTTAACCAAAATTGTTAAGTAATTTAAGTAACCTGGTGAAGGTCAAAAGGCGAAGGTCATATAAATTATGAAAAGGCAGGTGTTGCACACATACCAATGAATGAAATGTTGAAGTATTGAAGCGATTAAGCAACTTATGTAGATGATATGGCCAGTTTGAGAAAGTGTGACGAACTGGTTAACCAAAATTGTTAAGTCATTTAAGTAACCTGGTGAAGGTCAAAAGGTGAAGGTCATATAAATTATGAAAAGAAGGTGTGGCACACATACCAATGAATGAAGTGTTGAAGTATTGAAGCGATTAAGCAAGTTATGTAGATGCTATGGCCAGTTTGAGAAACTGTGACAAAGTGATTAACCGAAAAGTGTGACGGACGGACGGACGGACGGACGGACGTTCCAACATTTTGGGTTTATGGGGTATTTCCATTGTTTGAAGAACAAAGAAAAAGCCCCTAAACAACAATAGAGTTTATGAGCTTACGGAATATTACAAACAAATCTTTTGTTCCTAACCACGCCCCTAAGCTCTCAAACCCCCGGACGTTGGCCCGGACAGACAGACGGATGGTCCAAAAACAATATGCCACCCGGCTCTTCGAGACCGGTGGCATAACAAAAACAATATGCCACCGGCTCTTCGAGACCGGTGGCATAAAAATAAGAAAGATTTTAACCTCATTTTCCCTTGACCTATGGCATAGGTGCCATATGGGTGGGATGTAAAATGAAACAAGAAATGGCATCGTTAAACGAAGCTAATCCCTTCGCTGGCAGCCTTAATAACAAGAATTCCGCGGAATCAAATGTCTCGCCTTGTTCCGCCTTGTTCCGCCTTGACCTTGACCCTGGGGCCTTGACCTTGACCATGGGGCCCCGAAAATAGTCCTATATTCATGTACATATCATAGTAAAGATATGTATAAGTTTGATGATGTAGCTGATTGTGGCCAAATATTATCACAAGAATTCCGCGGAATCAAATGTCTCGCCTTGTTCCTCCTTGACCTTGACCCTGGGGGCCCGAGAAAAGGAATTTAATAGTCGTATATTCATCTACATATCATAGTAAAGGTATGTATAAAGTTTGATGACTGTAGCTGATAAGATGTTGAAGTAATGATCGTAACACGAAAACTTAACATTGAAAGTACATGTATTTATTTTAAACAAGAGTGCCGCAAGTCACAAAATACGCGCGTCGAATATGGGCTAGACAGCGAAGATGCAGAAATGTAAAGCTGTCACCAAGGCAAGAAACATTAATGAGAATTTGAAAGTCTATAGTATTATTTATTCATCTCGTTGTGCTAAACATGTATACTAATTTAGGCAGAGATAGAAAAGTAGAGTGTAAAGTAGAAATGATAGGGAATTGGATACAATAATGTAGAAAAAAGTTAAAAAGGTGATATTTTTGTTGAAAAATATTTTTTCGGCATAAAAACACCAAGATGCACATCTTCAATATGTGTAGAAGATGTGTGTATAGTTTCAGAACGATCGACTGAACGGTTTCGGAGGAGTCGTGTACACAAACTCTGTACCGTATATAGAATTGTATAGAACAAGAAACGAGGCAAAGCCACGAAGGCCAGGGTTTTTCCAAGCATAGACACTTGGATAACATAATTATACCCACTTTTTGTAGACTAGATGGCCGTGGCCTGCATGTCGCGCCTTGGGGCGAGGCATGGACACTAAAAAAATAGATATAGTAGATGGAAAAACTTTAACGAAAAAACTTTAACCTGACACACGGACGTACGGACGGACGGACGTATGCCAAAATGCCAACGATATCGCGCTTTCCGCAAGCGGGTGCGACAATGATGATAAACACCCATGTGAAGTATCAAGGTAATGGGCAAAGCAGTTGCAGAGATATAGTACACGAAAAAACTTTAACAAAAAACTTCAAAGTAATTTGACCTTGACATTGGGCACAGGGGCCGCACGGTTGGGGGTTAGAATGAAAATATGAATGATGATAAATACCCATGTGAAGTTTCAAAGTAATGGGCGAAGCAGTTGCAGAGATATAGTATAACGAAAAAGTTTTAAGCAAAAAATTTAACCAGACGTACGTTAAAAAGTTAACGTTGAAAATGGCTAAGTCAATTACATAGAAATAATAGGTGAAGGTAAACTAGATGGCCGCAGCCTGCATGTCGCGCCTTGTGGCGAGGCATGGACACTAAAAAAAAAAGATATAGTATAACGAAAAAACTTAACCAAAAACTTTAACCGGACACACGTACGTACGTACGTACGTACGTACGTACGTACGCCAAAGTGCCGACTATATCGCGCTTTCCGCAAGCAGGCGCAAAAAAAACTTTAACCACAGGGGCTGCACGGGAGGGGGTAGAATGAAAATATAGATGATGATAAACACCCATGTGAAGTTTCAAGGTAATGGGCAAAGCAGTTGCAGAGATATAGTATAACGAAAGACTTTAACCAAAAAATTGAACCAAAAAACTTAACCAAAAAACTTAACCAAAAACTTCAAAGTAATTTGACCTTGACATTGGGCACAGGGGCCGCACGGGAGTGGGGTAGAATGAAAATATAGATGATGATAAACACACATGTGAAGTATCAAGGTAATGGGCAAAGCAGTTGCAGAGATATAGTATAACGAAAAACTTTAACCAAAAAACTTAACCAAAAAACTTAACCAAAAAACTTAACCAAAAACTTCAAAGTAATTTGACCTTGACATTGGGCACAGGGGCCACACGGGAGTGGGGTAGAATGAAAATATAGATGATGATAAACACACATGTGAAGTTTCAAGGTAATGGGCAAAGCAGTTGCAGAGATATAGTATAACGAAAAACTTTAACCAAAAAACTTAACCAAAAAACTTAACCAAAAACTTTAACCAAAAAACTTAACCAAAAACTTCAAAGTAATTTGACCTTGACATTGGGCACAGGGGCCGCACAGGATGGGGGTAGAATGAAAATATAGATGATGATAAACACCCATGTGAAGTTTCAAGGTAATGGGCAAAGCAGTTGCAGAGATATAGTATAACGAAAAACTTTAACCAAAAAACTTAACCAAAAATTTTAACCAAACAAGAGCTCCGCGGAGCAAAATGTCCCACCTGGCGCAGTTTGATAGTATATATGGAGCTTGTAATAACCTTGGGGTTAGTGAGCAACATGGGCTTTCTGTAGAATGATGCGGGATGTTGTTACAAATGCATGTATGGAATATTTAAGCATAAACTGAGCGTTAATTTGTAAGTCAGTGACCTTGACCTTTGGGGTTAGCGGGCACCATGGGCTTTCTGTAGAATGATGCGGGATGTTGTTACAAATGCATATATGGAATATTAAAGCATAAACTGAGCGTTGACTTTTCCAAACATGGAAATTTCTAATTCAGTGACCTTGACCTTTGGGGTTAGTGGGCACCATGGGCTTTCTGTAGAATGATGCGGGATGTTGTTACAAATGCATATATGGCATATTAAAACATAAACTGAGCGTTAACTTTTCCAAACACGGAAATTTCTAAGTCAGCGACCTTGACCTTTGGGGTTTGCGGGGGGCACCATGGGCTTTCTGTAGAATGCATAGATGATAGTTACAAAAGCATGTATGAATATTAAAGCATAAACTGAGCGTTAACTTTTCCAAACACGGAAATTTCTAAGTCAGTGACCTTGACCTTTTGGGTTAGCGGGCAACATGGGCTTTCTGTAGAATGATGTGGGATGTTGTTACAAATGCATGTATGGAATATCAAAGCATCTTTTCCAAACACGGAAATTTCTAAGTCAGTGACCTTGACCTTTGGGGTTAGCGGGCCCCCATGGGCTTTCTGTAGAATGATGCAGGATGTTGTTACAAATGCATGTATGGAATATTAAAGCATAAACTGAGCATTAATTTTTCCAAACAAGGAAAGTTCTAAGTCAGTGACCTTGACCTTTGGCGTTAGCGGGCCCCATGAGCTTTCTGTAGAATGATGCAGGATGTTGTTACAAATGCATGTATGGAATATTAAAGCATAAACTGAGCATTAACTTTTCCAAACACGGAAAGTTCTAAGTCAGCGACCTTGACCTTTGGGGTTTGCGGGCACTATGGGATTTCTGTAGAATGATGCAGGATGTTGTTACAAATGCATGTATGGAATATTAAAGCATAAACTGAGCGTTAACTTTTCCAAACACGGAAATTTCTAAGTCAGTGACCTTGACCTTTTGGGTTAGCGGGCAACATGGGCTTTCTGTAGAAATGTTGCGGGATAGTTTGTAGGGATTCGGGAAATGTGTTACAAATGCATGTATGGAATATCAAAGCATAAACTGAGCGTTAACGTTTCCAAACACGGAAATTTCTAAGTCAGTGACCTTGACCACTGACGTTAGCGGGCATCATGGGCTTTCTGTAGAATGATGCGGGATGTTGTTACAAATGCATGTATGGAATATTAAAGCATAAACTGAGCGTTAACTTTTCCAAACACGGAAATTTCTAAGTCAGCGACCTTGACCTTTGGGGTTTGCGGGCACCATGGGCTTTCTGTAGAATGATGCGGGATGTTGTTACAAATGCATGTATGGAATATTAAAGCATAAACTGAGCGTTAACTTTTCCAAACACGGAAATTTGTAAGTCAGCGACCTTGACATTTGGGGTTAGCGGGCACCATGGGCTTTCTGGAGAATGATGCGGCATGTTGTTACAAATGCATGTATGGAATATTAAAGCATTCCATTGAGGGAAACAGAAGTTACAATGAATTAACCTGAGTGTTAAGTTTTAGAAACAGAGCTAAACGCAAAAACTTAACGTTGAATGCATGTGAAAAGTAGGTCAATCAACCATGAAAACTAGGTCAAGGTCACATGGGCTCCCTCTGTGTGAGATGGTTACACCACAGTGTTGATGTATACCAAGTATGGAGGTCGTAGGTGTTATAGTTTTCTGGAAACTGACCTAAACGCAAAAACTTAACGTGAAATGTTGATGCCGCCGCCGACGCCGCCGCCGCGCCGCCGCCGCCGCCGCCGACGGAAAAGCTATGCCTATGTCCCGCTTCTGCTAAAGCAGGCGGGACAAAAACTTAACCAAAAACTTTAACCAAAGAACTTAACCAAAAACTTCAAAGTAATTTGACCTTGACATTGGGCACAGGGGCCGCACGGGAGGGGGGTAGAATGAAAATATAGATGATGATAAACACCCATGTGAAGTTTCAAGGTAATGGGCAAAGCAGTTGCAGAGATATAGTATAACAAAAAATATTAACCAAAAAACTTTAACCAACAAACTTAACCAAAAAACTTAACCAAAAACTTTAACCAAAAAACTTAACCAAAAAACTTAACCAAAAAACTTAACCAAAAACTTTAACCAAACAACTTAACCAAAAACTTTAACCAAAAAACTTAACCAAACAACTTAACCAAAAACTTTAACCAAAAAACTTAACCCAAAAAACAAAAAACTAACCAAAAACTTTAACCAAACAACTTAACCAAAAACTTTAACCAAAAAACTTAACCAAACAACTTAACCAAAAACTTTAACCGTACGTACGTACGTACGTACGTACGTACGTACGTACGCCAAAGTGCCGACTATATCGCGCTTTCCGCAAGCGGGCGCGACAAAAAATGGTCACATGTTGAATAGTTGTATGTGGTAGGCACCCCTTGGTTATGAAGCTGTGAAAGTTTGGTGGTCCTAGGTGGTACAGTACCAAGAAATGACATTAAACACGAAAACTTAACATTGTAAACGCGAAAACTTAACATTGAAAATGGCTAAGTCGACTGCGCGGAAAAAATGGGTCAGGTTAAAAAAAAAGTAACATGTTGGATAGTGATATGTGGTGGGCACCCCTTGATTATGAAGCTGTGAAAGTTTGGTGGTCCTAGGTGGTACAGTACCAAAGAAATGGACCTAAACACGAAAACTTAACATTGTAAACGCGAAAACTTAACATTGAAAATGGCTAAGTCGACTACGCGGAAAAAATGGGTCAAGTTAAAAAAAAAAGTAACATGTTGGATAGTGATATGTGGTGGGCACCCCTTGATTATGAAGCTGTGAAAGTTTGGTGGTCCTAGGTGGTACAGTAAGAAAGAAATGGACTCAAACACGAAAACTTAACATTGATTGTGGACGCCGCCCGCCCGCCCGCCCGGCTTTCGCCAATCCAATAGCCTGGATTTTTTTTCTCCAAAAACCTGGCTAAAAATGTAGAAAAAATGGCTAAGTTAAAAAGGTGATATATTTGTTAAAAATATTTTTTTCAGCATAAAAACACCAAGGTGCACATCTTCAATATTTGTAGAAGACGTGTGTATAGTTTCAGAACGATCAACTGAACGGTTTCGGAGGAGTTGTGTACACAAACTCTGTACCGTATGTAGAATTGTATAGAAAACTGTAGAAAAAATGGCTAAGTTAAAAAGATTAATTTTTGTTAAATAAAAAATATTTTTTCGGCATAAAAACACCAAGGTGAACATCTTCAATATGTGTAGAAGACGTGTGTATAGTTTCAGAACGATAGACTGAACGGTTTCGGAGGAGTTGTGTACACAAACTCTGTACCGTATATAGAATTGTATAGAACAAGAAACGAGGCAAAGCCATGAAGGCCAGGTTTTTTCCAAGCATGGACACTTGGATAACATAATTATACCCACTTTTTGTAGACTAGATTGCGTGGCCTGCATGTCGTGCCTTGGGGCGAGGCATGGACACTAAAAAAATAGATATAGTAGATGGAAAAAAAAAACATTAACGAAAAAACTTTAACCGGACACGACGGACGTACGGACGACGGATGCCAAAATGCCGACGATATCGCGCTTTCCGCAAGCGGGTGCGACAATGATGATAAACACCCATGTGAAGTATCAAGGTAATGGGTGAAGCAGTTGCAGAGATATAGTACACAAAAAAACTTTAACAAATAAATTCAAAGTAATTTGACCTTAACATTGCGCACAGGAGCCGCACGGTTGGGGGTTGTTAGAATGAAAATATGGACGATGATAAACACCCATGTGAAGTTTCAAGGTAATGGGCGAAGCAGTTGCAGAGATATAGTATAACGAAAAAGTTGTAACCAACAAATTTAACCAGACGTACGTTAAAAAGTTAACGTTGAAAATGGCTAAGTCAATTACGTAGAAATAATAGGTGAAGGTAAAAAAATGGTCACATGTTGGATAGTTTTATGTGGTAGGCACCCCTTGGTTATGAAGCTGTGAAAGTTTCGTGGTCCTAGGTGGTACAGTACCATAGAAATGGACTTAAACACGAAAACTTAACATTGTAAATGCGAAAACTTAACATTGAAAATGGCTAAGTCGACTGCGCGGAAAAAATGGGTCAAGTTAAAAAAAAAGTAACCAGTGTTGGATAGTAATATGTGGTGGGCCCCAACAGGCCCTGATATGAAGCATGTGAAAATGTTTGGTGGTCCATAGAGGTACAGTACCAAAGATTAAATGGACGGTTCCACACGAAAACTTAACATTGTAAACGCGAAAACTTAACATTGAAAATGGCTAAGTCGACTGCGCGGAAAAAATGGGTCAAGTTAAAAAAAAAAGTAACATGTTGGATAGTGATATGTGGTGGGCACCCCATTGATTATGAAGCTGTGAAAGTTTGGTGGTCCTAGGTGGTACAGTACCAAAGAAATAGGACTTAAACACGAAAACTTAACATTGTAAACGCGAAAACTTAACATTGAAAATGGCTAAGTCGATGCGGCTGAAAAAATGGGTGTGCAAGATATAATGTGAACTAGGTGGAGTGGATGGAGAAAACTTATTGTATGAAAATTATGGTGGCACCCCTTGATTAATGAAGCATGTGAAAGTAGGTGGTCCTAGGTGTACAGTAAGAAAGAAATGGACTCGAACACAAAAACTTAACATTGATTGTGGACGCCGCCCGCCCACCCGCCGCCCGCCCGCCGCCCGGCTTTCGCCAATCCAATAGCCTGGATTTTTTTTCTCAAAAAACCTGGCTAAAAATGTAGAAAAAATGGCTAAGTTAAAAAGGTGATATATTTGTTAAAAAATATTTTTTCAGCATAAAAACACCAAGGTGCACATCTTCAATATTTGTAGAAGACGTGTATAGTTTCAGAACGATCAACTGAACGGTTTCGGAGGAGTTGTGTACACAAACTCTGTACCGTATATAGAATTGTATAGAAAACTGTAGAAAAAATGGCTAAGTTAAAAAGATTATATTTTTGTTAAAAAATATTTTTTCGGCATAAAAACACCAAGGTGAACATCTTCAATATGTGTAGAAGACGTGTGTATAGTTTCAGAACGATAGACTGAACAGTTTCGGAGGAGTTGTGTACACAAACTCTGTACCGTATATAGAATTGTATAGAACAAGAAACGAGGCAAAGCCATGAAGGCCAGGTTTTTTCCAAGCATGGACACTTGGATAACATAATTATACCCACTTTTTGTAGACTAGATGGCCGTGGCCTGCATGTCGCGCCTTGGGGCGAGGCATGGACATTTAAAAGTAGATATAGTAGATGGAAAAACTTTAACGAAAAAACTTTAACCGGACACACGGACGTACGGACGGACGGACGTATGCCAAAATGCCGACGATATCGCGCTTTCCGCAAGCGGGTGCGACAATGATGATAAACACCCATGTGAAGTATCAAGGTAATGGGTGAAGCAGTTGCAGAGATATAGTACACAAAAAAACTTTAACAAATAAATTCAAAGTAATTTGACCTTAACATTGCGCACAGGGGCCGCACGGTTGGGGGTTAGAATGAAAATATGGACGATTATAAACACCCATGTGAAGTTTCAAGGTAATGGGCGAAGCAGTTGCAGAGATATAGTATAACGAAAAATTGTAACCAACAAATTTAACCAGAACGTACGTTAAAAAGTTAACGTTGAAAATGGCTAAGTCAATTACGTAGAAATAATAGGTGAAGGTAAAAAAATGGTCACATGGTATTTTATTGGTGGCACCCCTTGGTCTGAAGCTGTGAAAGTTTGGTGGTCCTAGGTGGCCTACAGTACCATAGAAATGGACTTAAACACGAAAACTTAAACATTGTAAACGCGAAAACTTAACATTGAAAATGGCTAAGTCGACTGCGCGGAAAAAATGGGTCAAGTTAAAAAAAAAGTAACATGTTGGATAGTAATATGTGGTGGGCCACCCCTTGATTATGAAGCTCTGAAATGTTTGGTGGTCCTAAGGTGGACAGTACCAAAGAAATGGACTTAAACACGAAAACTTAACATTGTAAACGCGAAAACTTAACATTTGAAAATGGCTAAGTCGAACTGCGCGGAAAAAATGTCAAGTTAAAAAAAAAGTAACATGTTGGATAGTGATATGGTGGGCACCCCTTGATTATGAAGCTGTGAAAGTTTGGTGGTCCTAGGTGGTACAGTACCAAAGAATGGACTTAAACACGAAAACTTAACATTGTAAACGCGAAAACTTAACATTGAAAATGGCTAAGTCAATTGCGCGAAAAAAATGGGTCAAGTGTAAAAGTAACATGTTGGATAGTGATATGTGGTGGGCACCCTTGATTATGAAGCTGTGAAAGTTTGGTGGTCCTAAGGTGGTACAGTAAGAAAGAAATGGACTCGAACACAAAAACTTAACATTGATTGTGGACGCCGCCCGCCCGCCCGCCCCCCGCCCACCCGCCCGCGCCGCCCGGCTTTCGCCAATCCAATAGCCTGGATTTTTTATTTTTTTTCTCAAAAAACCTGGCTAAAAATGTAGAAAAAATGGCTAAGTTAAAAAGGTGATATATTTGTTAAAAAATATTTTTTCAGCATAAAAACACCAAGGTGCACATCTTCAATATTTGTAGAAGACGTGTGTATAGTTTCAGAACGATCAACTGAACGGTTTCGGAGGAGTTGTGTACACAAACTCTGTACCGTATATAGAATTGTATAGAAAACTGTAGAAAAAATGGCTAAGTTAAAAAGATTATATTTTTGTTAAAAAATATTTTTTCGGCATAAAAA
>CM055277.1:39351812-39675652 GCA_029237695.1 Conchocele bisecta
ACACTAATGTGTGAATTACTGCCTGCTCCTGCGCCCAACGGGTGTAATATACTAGTGGTCACGAGACGAGTACACATGGAATCTAACACTAATGTGTGAATTACTTCCTGCTCCTGGGCCCAACGGGTGTAATATACTAATGGTCACAAGACGGGTACACAGGGACTCTAACACTAATGTGTGAATTACTGCCTGCTCCTGCGCCCAATGGGTATAATATACTAGTGGTCACGAGACGGGTACACAGGGAATCTAACACTAATGTGTGAATTAATGCCTGCTCCTGCGCCCAACGGGTGTAATATATTAGTGTTAACGAGACGAGTACATAGGGACTCTAACACTAATGAATTACTGCCTGTATGTGTAATTACGCCTGCTACTGCGCACAACGGGCATAATATACTAGTGGTCACGAGACGGGTACACAGGGAATCTAACACTAATGTGTGAATTACTGCCTGCTCCTGCGCCCAACGGGTGTAATATATTAGTGTTAACGAGACGAGTACATAGGGACTCTAACACTAATGTTTGAATTACTGCCTGCTACTGCGCCCAACGGGTGTTATATATTAGTGTTAACGAGACGAGTACACAGGGAATCTAACATGAATGTGTGAATTACTGCCTGCTACTGCGCCCAACGGGTGTAATATATTAGTGTTAACGAGACGAGTACACAGGGAATCTAACATGAATGTGTGAATTACTGCCTGCTCATGCGCCCAACGGGTGTAATATATTAGTGTTAACGAGACGAGTATATAGGGACTCTAACACTAATGTGTGAATTACTGCCTGCTACTGTGCCCAACGGGTGTAATATATTAGTGTTAACGAGACGAGTACACAGGGAATCTAACATGAATGTGTGAATTACTGCCTGCTACTGCGCCCAACGGATGTAATATATTAGTGTTAACGAGACGAGTACACAGGGAATTTAACATGAATGTGTGAATTACTGCCTGCTACTGCGCCCAACGGGTGTAATATATTAGTGTTAACGAGACGAGTACATAGGGACTCTAACATTAATGTGTGAATTACTGCCTGCTACTGCGCCCAACGGATGTAATATATTAGTGTTAACGAGACGAGTACACAGGGAATCTAACATGAATGTGTGAATTACTGCCTGCTACTGCGCCCAACGGGTGTAATATATTAGTGTTAACGAGACGAGTACTATGGGAATCTAACATGAATGTGTGAATTACTGCCTGCTACTGCGCCCAACGGGTGTAATATATTATTGTTAACGAGACGAGTACATAGGGAATCTAACATTAATGTGTGAAATACTGCCTGCTACTGCGCCCAACGGGTGTAATATATTAGTGTTAACAAGACGAGTACATAGGGACTCTAACACTAATTTTGACATTACTTGCCTAATTACTTACTGCCCCAAACGGTGTGTAATTATTAGTGTTAAAGAGAACCACCGGGAAAAAGGTATCATAGGGTCCCTCTAACAATTAATGTGTGAATTTACTGCCTGCCCTAACTGGGCACCCAACGGGATGTAATATATTTAGTGATTTAACGATACAGTACATAGGGACTCTAACATAATAAGTGTGAATTACTGCCTGCTACTGCGCCCAACGGGTAATATATTATGTTAACGAGACGATACATAGGATTCTAACATTAATGTGTGAATTACTGCCTGCTACTGCACCCAACGGGTGTAATATATTAGTGTTAACGAGACTAGTACATAGGGACTCTAACACTAATGTGTGAATTACTGCCTGCTACTGCGCCCAACGGGTGTAATATATTAGTGTTAACGAGACGAGTACACAGGGAATCTAACATGAATGTGGAATTACTGCCTACTCCTGTGCATATTGGGTGTATTATATTCGAGAACACATGTAGGCTATGTCTTGTACAATGTGATGCGTTGAGAGTGTAACAGCAACATGTCTATCAATGTAAACCTATTCATCTTTCATCGTCAGAGCTGTCCTCGCTTTCTGGAGCTACACAACCCTCATCAGAGTCTGTAGCATCAACATCAAACTGAAAACCGTCTAGAATGTCTGGAATGTTTTCTGGGGTGACAGCTGCTGATGTTTGCAGTCAGTGGTAGCTGTGGATGCTGCCATTCTCAAGTTCCCAGCCATATGCCAGTACATCCAGTTCAAACAATTTGCCATCCCGTTTGCAACGAGGTTGGCACGCTGAGTAGTATAGTGGGAGTCACTTCATTACCGCGGGAGGTCACAAAGGAATTGGACGTAGTGCAACCTCCCAATGGGGTAAAAAAGTGGATCTTTTCAATCTTAATTGAAATGAAAGAAACTCACCCCCAGAAATAAAAGAAGGTCATACTGTTGTGCGACATAATTTTCTCAAAATTAATTTATGACAAAATTTATGACAAAATTTATGACAAAATTTTCCAATTGAACAAAGAACATATATGAGTTACAAGTTAATTATTTTTCATTATTGAAAAATAATTTACGTGTTAGTGTATAACAACTTTGATAAAATTATGCCACACATTATTGAGAAAGTTACGCGGAAAGTTGCCTCTAAGATATCTCGTCCAAAGATTGTTGAGATCGTGGGTACAATACCTACGAAAACACCACGAAGTTCTTCCCCTAAGATTAGAGAATTGAGAGCTGAGCTAGTGAGGATGGGGAAGAACTTTTCATACCGGCTACGGGAGAAAGGTTTGAATAAGCTTATAAATGAGGCCAAAAATGAAGAATTTATGAAAAGGATGAGCCGCGCGTTCTCCAGAGGGACATTTAAGGGGGTAGAAAATAAGGATATAGGCAAAATAGCACAAACTCTTGCGGACGAGGCCTCCTTAAGCCTTAGAAGTAAAAATATTGGAAAGCCTAAGAAGAGGGTTCAGAAAGGTAGTTTGCTAAAAAAGTTAATAGTGGAGGGGGATGAAATATTAGAAGATTACAAGCAAAAAGAAAAGAATATAGTAAAAGGACGTAGAACGACTACAATAACATTGAGAAGAAAACTTCAAACAGACAACACCGATATAATAATGTCCGAGTTAGAGCCGCTTCTAACTGGGAGTTTTTATTCGAGGTACTCGTTTTCTTACAGACTTGTTCATCTCGAGGAGGCAGACACTCGAGGGAAGCCGAAAACTTTGTTAGAAAATGGATTGAGAAACAAGAAGAGTCCAGACTAAACATAGATAAAATAGAGAGACCAAACACAAAATGGAGTTTTGTAAGATGGGTAAGCGCTAGTGTAAAAATAATATACGGTACAGTAACGAATAATATTGGAATGAAGTCTGCCAAAGTTGCCGGGGGTCCACTACCAGAGTGGTTGAGATATAAAAAGGGTATTAAACCACTAGATACATTTAACGACGACCTCTGTTTATTCAGATGTTTGGCTCTTCACACAACAGAGGGGCTACGAGCGGACAGGTGTTTAACCAAGACGCAAGATTTACACTACACATATTTACATTTTTGTAAAGAAAAAATGTGGGAGAGGCCAGAGGGTCCCATATTATTTGAGGATCTCAAGAAAGTAGAAGAATGTTTTTAAATAGGTATTGAGGCGTATGAACCCACAGAAGAAGGAACATGGTATTTAAGAAAAGTTGCCGCGCACTACGAAGAAGTGGGCACAAAGAAAATGACAATAGGTATTTAAAAAAATCACGAATTTTTGATCACAGATATGAACAAAGTTTGTAACAACTACTGCTGTTACGAGTGCAAACAACGGTTCACAAAGGCCAGTAATTTAAAAAGACACACAGCCACCTGCATGAGAGGGGAAACAAAGGTATCGTGCAAAGGAGAAGAAATAGATAGACCAGTGTCTGCGTTTGAAAATGCATTTTACCCAAAACCTAAATGTAGCAAGAAGTCAATTACCTGGATAAATTCTTTCCCAGGACCACACATTCACACTGCGGTATGCGGGCACGGTGGAGAACGGTGGGTAGCCGGAGCTCCTGTTGATGGATTTTATTCAGAGACCAATACAGTGTATCAATTTCACGGATGCTACTGGTACGGGTGTTTGAAGCATTGTAAAAACTGGAAAGAAAAACACACAAAAACGCTAGCGCGAGACGCGTTGATTAGGAAAGAGTTTAATTTGATAACCATTTGGGAATGTGAGTATGATAAATTTTCAACCCCGGAAATTTCTACAGAATTTGAAACCCCACCGACAACAATTTATCCATACCATATTGTGTATGATTTTGAGGCTTATTTAGAGGGCGCGAAAGGGGGAAACACCCCAACCGAGGATTTAGAATTTATAAACGAGCACGTCCCAATAAGTGTAAGTATTGGAGATACTCTATCTGGAAGTATAACCCACATATGTGAAAATGATCCAGCCAAATTGATAGCACTATTTATACAAGTTATTCAGAGACGAGGTAAAAACATTAGAGAGGTGGTGGGTAAAGATAAAATATTTGGGTTTCCCACAGATATGGACAAACTTCCAGCTCCACAGAAGCGGGAGATCGAAAGGTGGATTTCCCAAGTACCGGTGATTGGGTTCAATTCCAGCAAGTACGATCTGAATTTAATAAAGAAATATTTAGTGGGGGTTTTAGCGGATACAACAAAGAAAGTATTAGTGGGGAAGAAAGCTAACACAACCATATTTCTATTCACTCCAGAGTTCCGATTTTTAGATGTAAAATTGTACCTTGCGCCCGGTATCGACTACGATAGATGGGTAAGAGCTTACGGATGTGAGGGGGCAAAATCCTTCTTTCCATACGAATGGTTCGATTCCCCCGATAAGTTGGATTACGAGGGATTACCACCACTTAAAGCTTGGGGGAACAAACTAAACCCAAATAAAATGATAACCAAAAAGCAGTTGGAAGATTGCAACAATATTTTCCAAAAGTTAAACATGAAGACATTCAGAGACTGGTTAAAATACTACAATGATTTAGGTGTTGGCCCATTTCTAGAGGCTATCGGAAAAGTGACAAAATTTTATAAAACGAAAGGTGTGGATATGTTTAAAGATTCCGTCACCCTTCCAGGGGTTGCTTTACAATATATTCTCAGAGAAACTATAAAACACTACGTAAAATCATATAGAACGAAAGAGAGCATAGTCAAAAACACGCTATGTTTACCACTGTATGCCCCGGAGGAGGAAATATACGAAATGCTGAAAGGGGCGCTAGTTGGGGGTCCGTCTATAGTGTTCTCGAGGTACGCGGAAGCTGGCGTCTCCAGAATCAGGTCAACCCCAGAGGGTGATGGAAAACTTTGTCAAGCGGTGTTGGGGTTTGACGCGAACGCACTGTACCTATCCACACTAAACAAAGACATGCCCTGTGGCAAGGGGGTTCTGCACACCGTATATGGGCCACACAATCCACAAAAAATAGATTACTTTTGTAAAGATGTTTTAGCGGGGGACTGGTTCGGATTTGCGGAAGTAGATATAGAAGTTCCACCAACACTGAAAGATAAGTTTTCAGAAATGTCCCAAATATTCATAAATCGTGTTGTTGAGGAGAACGAAGTACCCGAGCACATGTTGGAGTATTTGAAAGATACTAACCGCACAAGAGGAGATGGTGAAAAATTAATAGGAGCAATGTCTGCCAAGAAAGTACTGCTGTACGCCCCACTTTTAAAATGGTATTTAAATCATGGATTAAAAGTAACTGGGCTTCACAGGGTTATAGATTATACAGCCGGAAAACCATTCGCATGGTTTGTTAAAGAGGTTACAACCGCTAGAAGAGCCGGAGATGTTGACACCTCTAAAGCCCCAATTGCTGATATAATGAAACTGTTGGGTAACTCATGTTGTGGGAAAATGATAGAATCCCCAGAGGGAAGAATGTTGGAATTTTATTACGATTTTATGGATAAGTATGTGGATAGAGCAGATTTTGAGTTAATACAGATGGATACGGACAGTTTGTACATGGCAGTTAGTGTTGAAAAATGTGGTTTAGAGGGAATAATAAAACCACATCTTTTAGAAAGTTTCAATAAAAATAAAGATGACTGGCTAGCATGGGATAAATGGAGCAATAGAGAACCTGGGCTTTTCAAGACAGAATTTCAAGGTGATCGTGCAATCGCACTCTCAAGTAAGTGTTATGTTGTTGAGAAAATGAACACAACAGAATTAAAACATTCGGCTAAAGGATTATCTGCAAGACAAAACACACTTTCATGGCGAAGGTATAAGGAGGCCCTACACCCTGTGGATATAGATATTGGTACAAACAGAGGATTTAGAATGAGAGATGGTGTTTGGCCGCGGAATTGTTCCTGCCTACGAAATTAGAAAAAAGTACCATATTGGAACAAGGCTACTTACAGAGATGTGGGAATATGATAAGTTTATAATGGGTATATCGAGAGAAGGTTGGGGGGAAAAACCTGTTGACCGTGGAAACAAGCGCCCTGTTGGAAGACCTCGAAAGGTGTTGGTGGAAGTTAATTAAAAATTAAGAGAATGAGTAGTTATTATTTTATTATGTAAATTTTGAGAAATGCTGTCGATTTTGTTACAAAAAGTCTCCCCATTTTTATTTTGTAAAAACTATCCTCTACACCTTTCATAAAATGGTTTCCTAAAGTGGTTCTGTATGAATTCCGTCTTGTAAAACTCTTCTTTTATCGTAGTATGCGGAAAGTCCTAATTTGTTATGTGTGTAAGTTTTCATAACACCATCTCTCATTCTAAATCCTCTGTTTGTACCCATATCTATATCCACAGGGTGTAGGGCCTCCTTATACCTTCGCCATGAAAGTTTGTTTTGTCTTGCAGATAATCCTTTAGCCGAATGTTTTAATTCTGTTGTGTTCATTTTCTCAACAACATAGCACTTACTTGAGAGTGCGATTGCACGATCACCTTGAAACTCTGTCTTGAAAAGCCCAGGTTCTCTATTGCTCCATTTATCCCATGCTAGCCAGTCATCTTTATTTTTATTGAAACTTTCTAAAAGATGTGGTTTTATTATTCCCTCTAAACCACATTTTTCAACACTAACTGCCATGTACAAACTGTCCGTATCCATCTGTATTAACTCAAAATCTGCTCTATCCACATACTTATCCATAAAATCGTAATACAATTCCAACATTCTTAATTTTGCAAACTGATATACGGCTATCCCACAGTGAAACGGCCGGACCATCTTGGTGTTTACTTTTCTGGAAGATATCTCATACGCATCTCCAATTTCTTCTAGATCTTGAAAATACGCGGATCTTAAAGCCTTGTCCACACATTTTTCATCTTTAGTGTAGGTTGTGTTCAAATGCCCCTCTGGGGATTCTATTATTTTCCCACAACATGAGTTACCCAACAGTTTCATTATATCATCAATTGGGGCTTTGGAGGTGTCAACATCTCCGGCTCTTCTAGCGGTTGTAACCTCTTTAACAAACCATGCGAATGGTTTTCCGGCTGTATAATCTATAACCCTGTGAAGCCCAGTTACTTTTAATCCATGATTTAAATACCATTTTAAAAGTGGGGCGTACAGCAGTACTTTCTTGGCAGACATTGCTCCTACTAATGTTTTAACATCTCCTCTTGTGCGGTTAGTATATTTCAAATACTCCAACATGTGCTCGGGTACTTCGTCCTCCTCAACAACACGATTTATGAATATTGGGACATTTCTGAAAACTTATCTTTCAGTGTTGGTGGAACTTCTATATCTACTTCCGCAAATCCGAACCAGTCCCCCGCTAAAACATCTTTACAAAAGTAATCTATTTTTTTGTGGATTATGTGGCCCATATACGGTGTGCAGAACCCCCTTGCCACAGGGCATGTCTTTGTTTAGTGTGGATAGGTACAGTGCGTTCGCGTCAAACCCAACATCGCTTGACAAAGTTTTCCATCACCCTCTGGGGTTGACCTGATTCTGGAGACGCCAGCTTCCGCGTACCTCGAGAACACTATAGACGGACCCCCAACTAGCGCCCCTTTCAGCATTTCGTATATTTCCTCCTTCGGGGCATACAGTGTTAAACATAGCGTGTTTTTGACTATGCTCTCTTTCGTTCTATATGATTTTACGTAGTGTTTTATAGTTCCTCTGAGAATATATTGTAAAGCAACCCCTGGAAGGGTGACGGCATCTTTAAACATATCCACACCTTTCGTTTTATAAAATTTTGTCATTTTTCCGATAGCCTCTAGAAATGGGCCATCATCTAAATCATTGTAGTATTTTAACCAGTCTCTGAATGTCTTCATGTTTAACTTTTGGAAAATATTGTTGCAATCTTCCGACTGCTTTTTGGTTATCATTTTATTTGGGTTTAGTTTGTTCCCCCAAGCTTTAAGTGGTGGTAATCCCTCGTAATCCAACTTATCGGGGGAATCGAACCATTCGTATGGAAAGAAGGATTTTGCCCCCTCACATCCATAAGCTCTTACCCATCTATCGTAGTCGATACCGGGCGCAAGGTACAATTTTACATCTAAAAATCGGAACTCTGGAGTGAATAGAAATATGGTTGTGTTAGCTTTCTTCCCCGCTAATACTTTCTTTGTTGTATCCGCTAAAACCCCTACTAAATATTTCTTTATTAAATTCAGATCGTACTTGCTGGAATTGAACCCAATCACCGGTACTTGGGAAATCCACCTTTCGATCTCCCGCTTCTGTGGAGCTGGAAGTTTGTCCATATCTGTGGGAAACCCAAATATTTTATCCTTACCCACCACCTCTTTAATGTTTTTACCTCGTCTCTGAATATCTTGTATAAATAGTGCTACCAATTTGGCTGGATCATTTTCACATATGTGGGTTATACTTCCAGATAGAGTATCTCCAATACTTACACTCATTGGGACGTGCTCGTTTATAAATTCTAAATCCTCGGTTGGGGTGTTTCCCCCTTTCGCGCCCTCTAAATAAGCCTCAAAATCATACACAATATGGTTCTGAGATACATGATACATCTCCATGATCTGATCCATTGGTATATTCGTGTGTTTCTCACCACTCAACGAGCCACTGAAATTCCCATCAATGAGATATTGGTATGCACTGGGATTTCGAGTCTTCAGATTTTTCATATCAATATAGAAGTAGCTCATGTTTCGGGCATAATTCTGGCGATTTAACCCAAAGCACCACGGCAAGAAACCATGTTTGCCCATGATTTGAATGTGTTAGGTACATGCCGAGTTATTGTAATTAGACGCACGACTCTCACAGTGGCAGTTGGTGGTTATGTGGAAATGTTCTGTAGATTATTTCTGAACAATGATTTCGCTGATATTCTACTCAGACCTAATTCAGTGCAAATAGCCCATGGTTTGCTTGTAATCGGCCAATCCATGATAGGGCGCAGATTCAACTTTCGAGCATCATATTCGGCTACGATTGTTGCAAATGTTCTCCTTTCGTCTTCTACTATTGACATTTTCTTCTTCCGTTCAGCGAGTTTATCAAAGGTAAAAACTGGTTGTCGTTTGATTGGATCATGGTACCATGTGGTCGCTCGAGTTATGCAGGGTGTTTCACCTGTTTCTATATATTCAGACCTGTTGTGTGTTGTCGCCTGCTGTGGTTCTGTTTGCAATTGTTCGTCAACCGCTGTTATTGCTTGCTTTATCCCCACGTTCTTTTGTGGTCGCTACATTGTTTTCCATTTCTTCTGAAGCCACTATTCCAGTGGATATGTTTATGAGTGGCTGGCTTGGTGACCAGAGGTCGGGAACCCAAGTGTGTAATCCCACTGCAATTCGTTCAACAGCAGTTTCATCCTTTTTCATCCGTTTACTACCGAGTTACACATGCTTAGAATGTGCGTCCTTCTTCACTTTGTCATCGAGATGCTGCTTGAGGGCTGCTAGGTAGTGGTTGAATCGGACCCATCGCGCACTTGCGCCAGCATTCTCTGTGTTACCGGATAAACCACCCGTCTCCTTCGAACTTCTGTTTATCGCCATCTCCATGATCTGATCCATTGGTATATTCGTGTGTTTCTCACCACTCAACGAGCCACTGAAATTCCCATCAATGAGATATTGGTATGCACTGGGATTTCGAGTCTTCAGATTTTTCATGTCAATATAGAAGTAGCTCATGTTTCGGGCATAATTCTGGCGATTTAACCCAAAGCACCACGGCAAGAAGTGATGTATGGATTCTATAAATCCCTTCCAATTGACTGTGCGTTGAAAATGGATAATGTTCAGGATTATGCCCGAAACATGAGCTACTTCTATATTGATATGAGAAATCTGAAGACTCGAATATTCACCATCTCTATGAACGAGAACATCCACGTAGCCATTCCTCCCATCAGTGTAGGTGGCAGCGTCATGTCTGGGTGACTTACCACCTTTTCAAGGCTACCCGGTGTTTGTTCACGGCGAAGGTTATCTATGGCTGATGCCAGAGAGTCATGCCAGAGAGTCATCCATCTGCGTATAAGCCTCATGGCATGTATCCCCAATTGTGTGTTTGGTTCTTCAGCCAGAATCACACTTTCAGCTTCGTGTGTGTTACCCATGTCACCTGTATCGCCATATTCACATTGGACAGTTGGCTCTGTGACAATGTAATCCGATTCATGAATCTCGATGCACTTCATTTGAGTGTCAACCACATTGGATTGTTTCGTCGACAATATACTTATTTGTCCTTCATCCAGAATCACACATGTAGCTCCACGCGTGTCACCCATCCGATTAGGATCGGCATTTTCACATTGAATAATTGATCGTGTGTCATCAGATTCATGCATTGCCATGCCATCATCACTTTGTGGTGCGCCGAATGTACCCTCAATATGTTCCGTAGTGTTCCCTTGTATTCCTGGTGTAGATGCACTTGGAACAGAACGTTCCACGAAGTCAAGTTTTGATCGCAACAGAGCCTCAAATAACAACTTATAGTAACGCATTCCTTGCTTGACGTTCGATCCGCTTAAACCATATATATACATATATAATTAACTATTGTCACAAATCTGAAAATAAATATAAAATTTCGGCGGCCATTTTGATTTTTATGTCTATTATGACGGCGATTTTGAATGTTATTGTTTATTATCAGCGAACATGTATGTCAGAAATAACAACGATACACATCTAAAATTAATTGGAATGACCCATTTCAAACATTATAAACAATGTACGCAATTTTACACTTTTTTGGCGGCCATTTTGAATTTTAAACCTTAATGTGGCCATATTTGACTTTTATTTTTGTTTTATCGGCCTCAGCACACCTGCAAACCTACAAATCGACACCAAAATCATTAAAATCGGTTACCATTTAACAATTATGCAAATCCCCACTAGCTCAAAACCACGCCATTGAGTGTGGTCTTTAAATGATGGCCCGCGGGACAACTTTAGGCACCTTTTAAAATAAATCGGCCGGTGCCATCGTATGCACAAGAGAAAATCGATTTAGATCGGACATCAAACTTAAAGTGAACACCATTTCCCATATGTGCCTTAATATGAGACCGACTATAGATACAGCTGGCCCGTCTTTACTCCAGTATCTGTTTATACTATTGTACTAATGTAATGCATTTATTCAACCAAATACTAACTTTGTTGTTGCAAAATAAAATATTTCCTAATTTAAAAAAATAAACGGGTGTGCACATGACATGTGACTGTGACTGGATAAATGGGACTGATGGGTTTTGCAACCAGTGTAGATCCAGATCAGCCTGTGCATCCGCACAGTCTGATCAGGATTTTCTCTGTTCGCCATTCCATCAATGAAACGCCTGTCATGATTCTAACAAGCAATACATAACATTATTAGGCTACAGGAGATTGTTATTTGATCTGTGGCTACACTGTTCACAAACCCCATAAGCCCCATTTCTCTAGTCACGGCCACATATAACAAGATACTACTAGCAAATTGCAGTATGGTATTCATGTACAAAATCATGTACATGGCTTAGCCAGATATACCCCTCCCAGCTTACCCGGTGTATTACACACCCGCAACCTGTTGGTTGTGATACACCACCGCCTGCGCCAATCTTGTCAACACTTGTCAGTTGTTTTATTTCCAAATACCTGAATATTTTCCTTTAAATCAAGTAGATTGATGCTGTGCTACACTGTAAATCATGCCAAACGTTGATGAAATTCTCAGAGCAAATCCAGAATGTCACCATGTTGTCACTATTCAATGTTATTTATGAAAGATATTGTAAATTTTGTAAATATTTTTCATCAAATTGCGCACATATTTGTACATGTAAAATCACATGGCGGATGTCATATGTATAACATTTGTCATAAATTGTCAATATTTCAGTGATATTTCATAAGAGTACACCTTTTCTTTTTTATTTCTCCTCAAAAGTGCATGTAAATGTTGTGACCACTCATCTGAACCGTCTCAGCAAGAATGTTCAGATGGTGTATGCAACATATACTTCCGAGAAGAAATAATAAAAATAAGTTATTATAGTGTAACTAAATGTGCAAAGTTACAATATCCGACAAGTACACATGTATTTATTTGTTTTTAATATCTATCATGTATATGTTTCGAGAAAGATGGCAGCGTTGTATGACCATCTTGACCCAAACTGGGCACCATCAGTTAATCTGGGCGGACAAAAGCGAGCACCATCTACATCAAGATATGATCGGCAGCAGGAAAAGAAGAGAAGGAAGCCAGCTGAATCCACAACTATTGTTGGACCTGATCACACTGAGACGGGTATGGATATGGGTGACTGCGTTGATGAAGACGGCGTTCAGTCACATACTGATGTTGATGGTCCACGCATGGAGGCTATGTCGCTGGAGCTGCAGAAATGCGTACAGAGAATGGGGAGCTGAAGGAAAAAGTGGCCCATGTGGAAACTAAATTCACTGCAAGTTATTTTAAGGGTAGGAACGAGAAGGTGAAACATTTAACAGGATTACCATCATTCACAGTTCTATCTATATTGTTTAGATTTCTGGAGCCTCACCTGTCATCCAGTCTGGTCATGCCCAACTTCAATGTAATGATATTGACATTAGTGAAATTGCGACTAAATTTGTCAAATCTCTTTCTTGCGTATGAATTTGACACTACCCAATCAACAATATCTATACTTTTTTTACACTTTTGACTGTATGTACACGAGGCTAAAGAACTCATAAGATGGCCGGAGCGTGAGACATTGAGAAAAACCATGCCAATGGAATTTAGGAAGCACTTCGGCCACAGGTGTGCAGTGATAATTGATTATTTTGAGGTATGTATTGAGAAGCCAAGTGGTTTGAAAGCCAGAGCAGACAATACCGACCGACAGCCGACCTGTTTATCTGTACCATGCCGGCAGCCGACCGAAATCGCTGAATTGGTATTCCTGGGCCAGGGGTGTGGAATTTCTTCAACAGATTTGCTGGAACCTTTTGAAATTAAAATCATATACATATCCCAATTCAAAACCATTTCTAATAGAAGCTAAACATGTATACTTTATCATTTATTCCATTATCATGATTATCACATAAATCATGTAATAATAAAGTACAAGCACTCATAGTAAGCATGATATTACTTCCTTTCAATGGTAATATGACCAGTGTAGGCACAGATCAGCCTGCACATTCACATACAGGAGTGTGCTAGAAGATTAATATCCAGATTTATCAAACCCCATAAGGCCTTTTTCTCAAGCCAGTCACATATACTTTTATATATTTGTGATGCACCGTTAGAGAAACAGTCCACTTACTTCACTGGTGCTGCACTCCGTGCCGATGGAAATATTTCAAGACAATCCACTTGAAAGATACAATAGGCGCCATTAATTGTAAAAAAATGTTTCAAGACGAATAGTAATTTTATTGATTTTTTAACACTCATCTAGAAACATTTTATAATGGCGCATATTGTATTTTTCAAGTGGATTGTCTTACATTTTCCACCGGCGCGGAGTGCAGCACCAGTGTAATAATGATAATTAAGATGCGCCATGTGTTTTGTACCTACAAAAATGGGAGTAATTTCATAAAACAATTACAAAATTTACGATATTTTCCTGGCATGACAAGGTTGTCGAAATTTTCAGAGCAATAGAATTCCGCATTTGCTTTGAGAATTTCATCAACTTTCAGTATATTTCATGAAATTTCGCACCTGTTTGTAGGTACAAAATCACATGGTGCGTCTCGATTATACAGACAGTATATCTGCATTGGCAGTATATACATTGAAGTTCACATACAGTACTTGCACAGCAAATTAATCACCTTTTTACAGGCTTGTTTTTCTTAAATTCTGGCATTTTTCTACAGTCTGGGCAATAAGTATATATGTAAGATTCCGGCACCTTGTGTTAATTTATGGCACCCGGTGTTTTTATAAACTTGAATGTATAAGGTTTCCAAAAATTCCGGTTGCCATTTTTTTAAACCAAGTTCAAGGTCATTTCAAGGTCATTTCAAGGTCATTGAACTTTATGCTTGACGGAAGTCGAAAATTGCCAATATATGAGCCAATAGGTAGGTCATTGTCCTTAACTTTGAAATTGGTGTAAGTTGTTCAAAAACATTTCAGATGGATATATTAAAGAATTTACTTAGCTACACTAATATTCCGTATATTATTATCATATTTTCCATTTATGAGATTTCGGTTGACTTGCTACATATTTGTGTAATGCTAAGCGCCTTCACCTATATTCAAAGGTTAATTCTCTTTCAACTGGAATAATATTGCAGTTAATATACTCCATTGTCAGAAAACTCAAAATGGGCGCTAAGTAAATGGCAAATCCATAGTAATTTACTAAATATAACTGGGAGAATTCGGTTGGGGAGGAAATCAACACTTCTCTCACTTTTCCCTGCGATTCCGTAACTACAAAAATATGGACATATATTGAACCCTGATTTTATCGGCTATTAACATCATGCTCTGCATGACCTTTCATTGATACGTCCTTATTCGTGTCCCTGTTTTATTGCACTAAACATTTGCAATAGAAAGTAAGAACAAAGCACTTTGCAATTTGAATAAGGCCTAAAGCAGTAAGGACAAAGCCGCAGGAAGTAAGCATCAAGCCACAGTCCGAAAGCGCAAAGCCGCAAGCAGAACGCATCAAGTCACAAGCAGTATGATGCAAGCAATATCTGGGTTAGTAGTGCCTCATTATGACGCCAGATGGCACTGCTGTCAATGTTAGGAATCCTCCGACTAATAACTAATATAGGCCGTCAGCCAGAAATGGAAACCCTCCCACCCCTGTGGGATGTTTGCAGACATATTTTTTTCTGAAACTACATTCAATTACGAGTTCTATGCCGTATGTATGCGCTCTGTAACCCGCTGGATGAATGTTTGGCACCATTTTGAAGTATACCACCCTCGGACTTTTCGTAATTGTGAAAAATCACAGTTTTCATTGAAAATCGAGTGTTTTTTATCATTAGAAACAACTGATATGACAGTTTTGTATGTTTTCTGATGTGTTCAGAAATATGCAATGGAATCATGTTCAATTAAATAATATCTGCTTATTCAGATGAAGAATTTTGCACGTTTTGTTACCCCACCCACTGAATTTCAATGGCAAACTACATACCTTAATAACTCCATAAAAGTATGGTACTTTTGTATTTTCTTCGTGTCAATAGTACCTAGTAGTGTTCATTAGACATGTTAATTGCATATATGCCGATTATCTGATGTCTGCAGTCTATGATACAATGTTAAAAAGAAAGTATTTTTCACCATTCCCCACCCACACATTTTACATGGGAATTTTACATGTAATGAACTTCATTTATGTTATGCACTGTCACTTACTTATACATTGTTAAATGCATACGCAACTACGTAGGCACTACTGATAGCTATCCGTGCACACTTCAGATACAGTGTGTCCGAGTGTTCATCCGTCTGTTCGTCCGCTTCACATTTTCTTAGTGATGGTAACAACTACGCTATATGTCTTATTATGCAAATCTTTCTCGGTGTCTATTAATTGTATCAATGGTAATTGTACTTACTAATGTTGCAATATATAATGAATGCCCATATTCTGATTACATAATGTCTACAGCATATGATGCAGTTAAAACAAAGTAGTTTTAACTTTATATTCCTCACCCACTGAATTTATAATGACCATTTTATATGTAATCATTTTTCTTACTTGGTTTAAACAATATTTATTTATGAATTACAAATAACAATATACATTACAATACAAGAAAGGTGGGATTCGAAAACAAGCCATATGACTTATATGAATTCGTCTCCCAGCATGAATGTTGCGTACATGGCATGGCATATTATTGTGATACATTATATTACTATTTTAAACCAATTTTGTATGCGATTTATGAAAACAACATATACAAGCATCAGAATTTAACAATATATATGAAGAGAGGGAGAAAACAAATGCAGGGTAGAAGTAAAGTGGTGGGGGTGGGATGGGGGGGGGGGGGGGGGGGGGGGGCTGGGGGTGCGGGTATAATTATATGAGTAGGGTTGTCCCGTTACACATGCTCGCACTGCCCCGACCGATCCAAAGCGACATCCGAACCACTGTCACCAGTTAGTTTTCTGATCTGTGAAAGAGAAAACGTTTTGACACCAATATGTATGTCTGAACCGTGGCAAAGACTTCTTCATTAACACCTACAGGAAGCAAGGGATTACCATTCAACAAGAGAGATGTAGTGATGTTACCAAAGCATCTGCTAACGACGTCGACCATTTGTTGTCTGATAAAATCAAATCTCGGACATTTGAGGAGAAAGGCTCATTGTCTTCGACTTCGCCACATGCACAGAGTTGACTACCTACAATGTGTTTCGTGAATAAGTGCTGGTGCAAACCGCTAGACATCGTGCGTAGCCGTGTGTGTTAAATTTGCCCAAGTATGTTGCCAAAGTAGAAGTATGGCATTGGTTTGACAATATCGGTGTCTATGTACTTCTTGAAGGCTTCAAGAGATGTGATATTACGAGCCTCAAGTGGGAGAAGATTCCATTCACTGATAGCAGAAGGTAGGAAGGGTTCCTTATAGAGAGTTAAATGAAACTGGATCGTTTGCACATTGTCAGCATTACGCAGATTATAACGGGAGTTATCACCAACTACATTAGGAACAAGACCAGTCAGATACTCAAGAGATAGTTGATTGTACATCTTATAGAAGGTAGCATGTTTATGTTTGCGCCGCCTGGATGCTAACTTATCCCAGCCAGTTTCCTTATAGAGGGCATCGAGCAAGACAAGCTTTGTGGCACCTGTAACGATTCTGGCGGCTTCTAGTTGGATTTTCTCAAGTTCTTCTTTCTCCCGCAGAGTGCAGTTGTCCCAGACGATATCCGCATACACAAGAACAGGCCGAATAAAGATGAAGTATATCAATTCCAGAGACTTCCTATCTAGATAGAATTTGTGTCTATGAAGAAGATTGATCTGCTCAATTACCTCTTTAATAGGGACATGATTCATGTAAAGCCTCGGATGATTGCATGGGTTTCGTTTACGAGTTAAGAGGAGAGTTTCAGTTTTATCGGCATTAAAAGTGACAAGCCAAGATTGTGCCCAAGAATGAATTTTGCCTAGATCGTCATTTAGTATGTTGGTCGCCGTTTGAGGATTGTCCACTATGATGTAAAGGCTTACAGTTGCACCAAGTTCATCTACAATATCATTTATAAAGACAAGAAATAATAGTGGTCATAAGATAGAGCCCTGCGGAACGCCCGCCCTGATAGAAACCCAAGTGGAACAGCTACCAGGCAAAACCACACGCTGTTGTCGGCCATAGAGCCATAGAGATAGTGTTGAAACCATTTTATGCCAGAAATTCCAGACATTTTTAGTTTGTGCAGCAAACCTGCGTGCCAGACCCTATCGAACGCCTTCGATATGTCGCAAAATATAGTTCTAACCTCTTTACATTCATCCAATGCCTTACAGAAAGTGTCTACAAGTTGGTTGACTGTCGAATCGCCTCGTCTAAAACTTGATTGCAATCTAATAATAGTTTGACAGTCGAGATAAAAGTTGTACACATGCTTGTGAATCTTTTTTTTTTAAAGAGATTTTCCAATAATGCTTCAGAGAGAGATAGGCCGATAGTTTACAACTTTAGTGGGGTCATCCTTTTTATAAACAGGAGTTACGTTCGCTTCTTTCCAAGCTGAAGGAACAGTACCAGACGAAATTGAATAGGTGAAAAGATCACACAGAGGTTTAGATAAAGGTACAGCTAATTATTTAAGTAGCCGGTTGTTGATTCCATCTGGTCCCGATGCCTTTCCAGTTTTTAAGCTAAGAAGGGTAGAGGAAACTTCGTCTGGAGTTAGGACAATGCTACTTAGTGTGGGTTGCTGTGCATGTGGCGTCTGTATTGGTGGCAGAGATGCATTTGTTTCATCAAGTAGAGAGTTTGAAGGAAGTGTGTGTTGAACAGGTTAGCAGTGACATGTCTCCTTCGCATGTGATGACAGTGTTGTTGTGAACCAGAGGTGAGATTGAAGATGGGTTATCATTATCGAAAAGTGTGAAGGTTTTCCACCAATCATTATTAGTAAGCTCACCATATTTTAGTCGCTGACTAAGTTTACGAAATTAATGTGTTTTTGCGTTACGTAGTGCATTTGTTGTTTCATTTCTGATTTTCCTATATACAGTCCAATCGAATGAGTAGGGGAGTTTGTAGATTTCGCTTTACGGTGTGCTCGTTTACGTTTGCGTATTCATTTGCGTAATTCGTTGTGGAACCAGGGTGGATCTGTTAGTCTTACTCTTACAATTTTATTTGGAATATATTCGTCGGCGAGTTTTACAATGAAGTCAGAGATATTATTAGCATATGTGTTTATGTCTTCATGCAAGAATACTGACCAATATGTGTGAGTGAGTGTATCTCGAAAACCATCATAGTAGCCATCATCATACCTCCACACCCGCCGTGTATATGTGCCCACTTTCCTATAGTTAAATATGGTAAATACAGGACAGTGGTATCTTACTGGAAGGTCTAAGAAGGGTTCATCTACTTCACTATGAACACCGGAGTCAATCTTCCTTACATACATTATATCAATCAAAGAATGAGAGTGTTCCGTGTAGTGTGTTGGTTCAGAAATAACCTGTTGGAAACCATAGTGAAGAAACAGAGAGTCCAACTTACGCCGCGTAGTGACAGCCAGAAAGTTGAGATTCAGATCACCCGTGACGACGATATTATCGATATCAGTGTCAACAGCAAGGTCGATGGATCGTTCTATATCTCGAAAGACATCCTGAGTTGAGTTGGGTGGTCTATGAAACACCCCATTGAGAAGACGTTTGCCATTCAACCGAAGTTCAACCCATACACTTTCCAATCCAAGTGACTCGAGGTCAATCCTACGGATTGCAGGTATGGAGTTCTTCACATATACGATGACACCACCGTGTCTGTCTCCGCGCCTGTCATTACGGAAAGGAGCATGGAAGTTTTGGAACAGTATATCGCTACTTCCGGTGTCGGGTGAGAGCCAAGTTTCAGAGAATGTGACAACATCAAAGTGTGATAGTTCAGCGTATAACTGGTCCTTTCTTGGAAGAAAGCTTTGGACGTTGTAATGTACAACTGACAGATTGTGCCGGAATAGAGACATGCCAAACGTTGACGAGTCGTCAGCAGAAGTATCGGAGTGCATACTGTTTGGTCCAGGGTTCGTTTCTATATCGCCGGATAAATGCAATCGGAGAACTGAAAGCCAAATAAGAAGTTCAAAGCAGCTCAGATGCCTCACTATACGTAAACAACCTGCAGTGCACCATGTGCCACGGACGGATCCCAACGACAGAGAAAAATCATCGGACGGGTACAGTGATCGAGCACATGAACGGGCGAAATCCTAAGAAAATCATGATTAAAGTGGGACGTTTGGAGATGATAAACACGTGGGTAAGAAAACATGATATGGTGGACGGATAACCACAGATGATTCAAAGAAAACAATAACTGAATGCATGGTATGAGTCGTGTTCCGAGTCTACAGGAACCCCCGCAGCTACCCAAGTCCCAATGCGGCAGTGCTAAAATATAAGTTGCTGAAATATAACACTGGTATTGCACGAAATGGTTAGGTCCGCGTCGTACATCAGACATGGTTCCTGTCCAACAGTAGCTGCGATAGTTCCCAACAGAACACGACCCACACACTAGAAGCTGATGCCGAACAAAATCACACGAGTATGATGGGAGATGTTGTGGGCTGATCATACGACTTATGTCAAGTACCTATATCCTAGATATCTGCAATGAAAAAACGTGCCCGACCGCTACCCGAACAGTGCAGCCCTGACTTGATTAGATACCGATCTTCCATGATATTTCACCGACTACGTATACTATACTATCGTAAATTCTGATCAGAACATGCACTTGTTTCTGTTGCCGGCCATGGCTACACTGGTCGCAAAGCAAGCACCAACACACCTCTAATTTTGCTTTACTTTATACGCTGCCAGACACTTATGAAAGGTTCATATGAACGTGTAACTACCAACACCTGTATATGTGGCTGTGACTGGAGAAATGGGGCTTATGGATTTTGTGACCAGTGTAGATCCCGATCAGCCTGTGTATGCGTACAGTCTGTTCAGGATCTGCCCTGTTCGCCTTTCCATCAGTGAAACACCCATCATGCTTCTAACAAGCATACTATATCGTAATCAGGGTACATGAGTGTGCTATTTGATCAGGAGCCACACTGGTCGCAAATCTCATGAGTCCCATTTCTCCAGTCACAACAACATATTAGTTATCCACACACATTTCAGATGCAGAATTAATGTCTGTTCGTCTCTCTATATGTCCATTTCCTATTTATGGAACCAAGACAATCACAATGTTTACTATGTTGTGCATTCCGACATGAACGTCTCTGATACATATTAGTTTTACTCTAGGCCTTTAAACACCATTAAGTAAAATAAGTAAATAAATATAATTATTACTGTCAATAGTATAGATCGTAGGTACTAATCTGCAAATTGGATATAGAAAATATTCGACCATGCTGAATGGATGATTTGTAGCACATATTACTCCATGTATGACACAGAAATACTAAAATACAGAACATTAAGATAGATGTAAATAATACGAGCAAGCTAAGCTGCAGTAAAACAGGACACACATATTGTTATACACTTTGAAGATGACAGCCAGCAAGTAAATGAGCTTGTATGACATAAACATAAAATATATATCCCGGTTCCACGTAATGTACACACTACTTATCGCGGATTCCAATACTGTTCCCTCAACCCATTCCGAGTCATCAGCAGAAACAGGATTCAAATGTGTAGTTGGCACTTGTACTTTTATAATCATGTACATAGTAAAACGGTACAACTTGTATAACTACTGAAATACAGTATGTGCCATACGAGAACGTGTGTGTTCCACTGTGTATGACCGTCATCCATTACCAGTGTAAGTGCACACCAGTGCATGCATCATGGCCATTGCCTAATAGATGCATGTATATTGCTCCATTAGTCTTATTTGAGAGGCACCCAATACGATATTGTATTTTGTAAGTGAGGCGATGGAAGTAAATATTTAACCATGATTGCATACTAGTGAAATTTGATAACCTGTAAGGTTGATATACCATTTAAAACTTTTCATATAAACAAAGACATTGAAGGTGCATGATCTTTCTAAGAGCATGCATATGCTCTTCAAATATATCCACTATATTCATATAGCTGTTATGTGCGTATACATAAACTATTTTGTCAAATATGTTTCAACATTCGATGTTCTTAATTATAGCACACGTGTAATTCTACTACACCTGTTTTGTCAAATTACCAGTATTTACAAAAATACAAACCAATATATGTATGTATGTAGTCTGAAAAAGCCATTCCGGGGTATACAAACATCAATCTAGTCCAGTTTAAGAAGTATGCACATCTACCACGTGTAGCCACACACACTCATAGGACCATCACTATACATTTAAATCCCCATGAATGATAACGTAATGTCCATAAAATATTATGCAATGTATTAAAATGTTCATCTAAACAATATCGCACAGCCTCTATCGAGACACGTTCAATTTTGGATTTAACTATTTACGCAGGCGGTAAGGATCAGGTTGGTGGAAGGCGTTTTCTGCAGCATTGTACCACAGTTGTGTGTTTTGCTGGCTCTTTGGGGTCATCTGAATATATATTTCTCGATTTGACAACAGGTAATGTCATTCTAATGATCAAACAAGTCTATAAGCATGCACCGTGTGTATGAATGCAGACATATATTTACATTGTACCTGTTTAGCATATACATATCACACGTAGTTTGTAGCTAATAGACACGCCTTTGCGTCCATATACCCCGATGCGGCATTGAGTCCGCATAACAATCCCTATGGTTGTCTTTCAAATTAATTACACCGCTGATGGACAATCATATTACATTATTATAGCAACCAGAGACATGTATTCTAGTATATGTTATTGGCTAGCAGAGTTTGGTGTCAGCGCAAGATGCGGTACCTCCTCGAGCTAAGGGTATTATCAACTAATTTTAGAAATGTGAGCTGTATTAAAAGTATACATATATATCCGTAAATATCACATATCCTAATTGCAAAAGCGACCATCTTGATGGTCATCTTGAAACTGATCGACAGTCATGATGACACTGTATATGGCTAGGTATTTGGTGTATTCGTTTCAATAATGTTTAATTAGAAGAATGAATACAGCACATGTAGTGGTTAATGTATAACTGATTGCATCAGTGACTGCATGAATTACATATCGTTACTATGTATTGTATTTATTTTCCAATCCAACTGACGACCAAGGGTTGATTTCAATGATTGTCGTATGTGCAGACATATGCGGGATGCTTAATGCGGGAGAAAGTCATGCATATTTGCAATAAGCATACCCATGCCATTCATCATACCATACTACATACTACCTTGGCCAATAATCATCATGCTCGCTTAATTGTCAGAAGTGTGCTGGTTAACAATAATAATATTGTATTCCTTGTCAACAGTCAATCTATTATGGACACACTTTGACACAGTTCTTCAATACTCAAACTGATTGAAATACATCCGTATTTGTCTTTGAATAAGCAGAATATCACACTCTATACATAACAATGTTAGTGTCGTTTAATTACTGAAAACTGCAGCTTCATCATCAATATTATTGAACATCTGATCATTTTGGCGGCCATTTTGAATATATACATTGTAGCATTGTATACCTGGATATGTATATGTTGTCAAATGATTTGATTTGTATACATCAAACTGGTATGCATACATGTAATAGGCGCATGCAATGCTGTTTATAACAACACCATACAGTAAATAATAGAGCAAAACAAGAACATTTTGGCGGCCATTTTGTCTGTTCTGACGATTGTGGAAGGCTATTGCATCACTATCTCCTGTATTATCCATTTATTTGTGAAGGAAAACAATGTATATGTGTTTCAACTTTGTGAATGTCTGTATGTGTTCGTAACAGCACACGACTCGCAGAAAAATGTTGTAAAACAGCCTAGTTCGGCAGCCATTTTGAAATATATTGCCATTTACGCATGTAATTACATGTATGATGTATTCTAAATAATTTTACATTCAAATTGTGACTTAATTATAGCAATTTACCCGGCTAATATTGATCAGACTGAAAGTTAACAGTCCTTAATAAAACATTATAATACTGTTCGGCAGGCATCTTGTAAAATGGCCGCCATTTATTCATCCAGCGGCTTTTTGAGCGCAGACAACCAGGATTGATAGACAATAGGCTACTGAATCCGAAAATCATACTCACCACACATGGGGGAGGGGATGGGGGGGGGGGGGGTGGGGTTATTGCTGGCTGAAGGTTTAATAGCACGAGATGTGATTGGCTGTTTGATGCACACCTCCAATGCCGGTGTTGATGTAAGCTTTCACCTACAAATGATCACAGTATAGGTTAGAAGAAACCAAATAGTTTTACCATATACTTTAACCGAATCCCATCCAATAAGGTCAGTCTCTTCTACTTTCACTATTCGTATGTATGTTGTGGGACTTACTTGTACATGACCTGTAGCCGGTATGTTCTGGTTCTGCATGAATTAAACAATAGCTTCACTTACTCATAAGAAAGAAAAATCCAACCTCGTCATGTCCCCCAATATTGTTTACATTTTTTTTGGCCATGGAAACTCTGTTTACATCACATGACCAACATGTTCCTCGAGTGAAACTGGGTAGTAATGGATCAAGATTATCAAGCAAACTGTGTCAGTGACCTCAAAACACCCGCACGATTTTGTACCGGACTACTTTTATCCTCTTGACGATTACGAACCATTTGTTATTCTCTAGCCTATTTTAACTAAATTGTATATGTATGTATACATATGGTAACTTACACAGATTGATTGTCAAACTGGCCCGTTACCGGTTATCGCCCCTGATATCAAACTGGCATTTCGCGTTTGATATAAAAAGTATAATAATGTCAATTAGTACGTCTGGTAATGGTAAATCAATGTTCATCTTGCCAGAAAAATGGCAGGTTGAAAGAATAAAGAAAAACATGTCTCCCTATAGTATAACCTGGCATGTAGCACTCTAGGTTTAAGGTTAGAGACATTGAGTAAAAAAATACTATGCAAAAGTAGTCCGACATAAACAATAGTCCGGGTGTTTTAAGGTCACAGAGACAGTTTGCTTGCAAATCTTGATCCATTACTACCCAGTTGTTGGGATATTTTTAACACCAGTTTTCAGCATATTTGAAGCATTTAAAAGAAAACACTGAGCGTGTTGCTCACGTGATGTAAACAGAGTTTCCGTGGCCAAATAATGTAAACACCATTGGGGGACATGACGAGGTTGGTCCCACAACATCAATACGAACAGTGAAAGTAGGAAAGACTGGCTGGGATTCGGTTAAATTATACAGTAAAACTATTTGGTGTCTTTTAACCTAAACATGGCGCAACAGAACAGGCGGCATCAATCTACATCAACACCGCTAGGGACATGTAACCAATTTAGAGAGCAACGCATTGTAGGACGGGTAACAGCATATTAAATCATTTTAGGGAGAACTATTTTAAGTTTTAGCAGCGCACCTGGCGTCATAATGGTTGTTCCCAAATTACTGTTGCAATTATTGTTGTCAAGGGGCGTGGCTTAGCAAGATAATAAAAACGCATGGCAAACAGCGATGCAATAATCAATAATGGAACTCCGGATGTCACTAAGAATGAAGCATCAAGCCATTTAGAATGTAATCAATACAAACGCATTGAAACAGTGCGAATTAATAAAGCATCAAGCCAAATGCACATGCAATTTAGACTACAACCAAGAAGATTTCAAATGTCATAAACACGAATGACGAATAAAATAACATGAAAGTAAGTTGTAATGGTACCAGTCAGCAAGCAGTAAGCCACATAGAATTGTAATACGACGGATATAACTTAGAATGTCATCAGCAAGCAAGCATCAAGCCTAATAGAATTATGGCGGATATTACCTTCCATAATAAACATGGATGCATTTCTTACTAGCCCATTACTTTTTAATAAGGACATACAATGTGGGACAACCTTCTTCAATAAGGCATAGTTTGATAAGGGAAAATGTTTTATAAATGATATTGACAAAAATGATGGAACTTTTGCCTCTGAAAATGAACTGAAACATTTTTTCAACATAAATATAAACTTTCTTCAATATTATGACCTTGTCAAAGCAATAAAAGATTGGGCTGAAAGCTTGAAACTTAAAAATATCAAAAACAGTTAGAAATGCCATTTACTCAAAACAAACTAAAAATATACATAAAAAAAAAAATGGGACAAAAGACATATATCTCGCATTAAACTCCAATTCTGAAACTGCAGTTGGTAAAATTAAATGGAACTCCACCAATAATTTTAGAACATGGAAGAAAATATATTTATGGCCGCATATCATAGCAAAAGACACAACTCACAAATGGTTCCAGTACCGAATAAACCACAATATTCTAGCCACAAATGATTTCCTTAATAAGAAACAATAAAACATTTATTTTGGGATTGTGAGGTTACAAAAAACATATTTATGGAACTTCAAGAATGGTAAGCGACACAAAATATAACTGTTATAATTAACGAAAAATCATTCATCTTTGGGATTTACGAAAAAACAAAAAGTATCTTCAAACAATTACTACTATTATAAACTAAATACTATCTCTATTATTGCCGGTGTTCAAAAGTAGTTTCAAGTCTCAGCGTACTGAAGCATTGAATTCAACTACTGTATGAAACATCCAGGTAGTCAGCAATAATGGACAACACTCTTGAAAACTTTACAAAAAAGGGGTTTGTTGGGGCTTAACGGCCTATCAACAGCTAAGGTCATTTAACGCCGGATCAATGGTTGTATTACTAAATCCCATATATTACCCCTGTACAAGTACATGTTCAAGTACATGTACAAATGGGGGGGGGGGGGGGGTCCCAAAATCAGAACTGAAACTGAATATTTATAATAATAAAAAGAAATATATTCAGCCCTGAAATCAGAATAATCCTGATCTGATGCAAGGTCCTCACCACACCAGAATCATTTGGCCCCCTCCCAAAAGCAGTAGGATCAGTAATAATCTTTCTACTTTTATAATGGGCAATAACCCAATTCAACTCCCAGGTAACAAAAGAGCCAAAGATAAAAACGTACCTGAGGGCCAAACCAGGCAAATCGTAATTCCTATAATGAGGAACCCCTACCGTTAATATCCGCTGTCAAATTCGCCCGACCAACCACCCAAAATCAGAGTTTGATTCGTCGAGGCTGAGCTAAGTGTCTGATTTTGAGTACGAATTTGGAAAATATGATCAGAATTACTTACAAGTATGGCTCCTGATAAACACAGCACTATAAACCACATCACTATAACCCACAGCATTATAATAAACCACTCATTCCCATGACTAGTACAATTACAGAACAAGAATAAAGATCATATTTTCCAAATTCGTACTCAAAATCAGACACTTAGCTCAGCCTCGACGAATCAAATTCTGATTAAAAAGTACACTTAAACACATATATATAGAACAGGACATGTTGGTATATAGTACAATAACAGAACAAACTAATATGTCCGATCATCAAAATACTAGAAAATGTGTTCGTAGAACACGAATACCCCACTTACTGCTTTGATAGTATAACACGGCGTTTGTTAGAAAAGGTTAATCAGAACTGGAGATAATTTAAATGTGTTGGGTTGTGGTGTATGTATACAGAAAATGAGTTGATAAGCATGGTATGTAGCTTCCTTATTATGAGTAGATGCGCAAAGTTTATTTCGATTTTAATTCGACCCCCGGGTCATGGATTATCTCCCCCTTTTCGACTTACAATTTGGCAATTTTGCATTGTACCTCGTAAAACTTGTAAGTTGCTACAGACTTTAGCTCCCCCTTTTCGACTTACAATTTGGCAATTTTGCATTGTACCTCGTAAAACTTGTAAGTTGCTACAGACCTAAAGTCTGTAGCAACTTACAAGTTTTACGAGGTACAATGCAAAATTGCCAAATTTTTTAGGTCTGTAGCAACTTACAAGTTTTACGAGGTACAATGCAAAATTGCCAAATTGTAAGTCGAAAAGGGGGAGATAATCCATGACCCGGGGGTCGAATTAAAATCGAAATAAACTTTGCGCATCTACTCATAATAAGGAAGCTACATACCATGTTTCAGGTCTATAAGAGTTAGTACGTATTCTGTTATATTGTCCTTATTACGTAACGGATTTTGATGAAATATGGCGCATCAAACGCGTCTTGTTAAGCTGCATTTGGTGGTCTATTTCCACCCAAACTGCTGTCGTTTTTGTGAAGAATCGATTTCCACGTCTACCGACACGGAAATCGATTCTTCGCAAAAACGACATAAGTTTGTGTCGAACTCCATGGACCACCAAATGCAGCTTGAAGACGCGTTTGCTGCGCCATAGTTCATCAAAATCCGTTGCATATTAAGGAAAATATCAAATAATACTTACTTTGGAGTGGGCGACGTTGTTGTTGTTGTAACCACATGACTAAGCATCTTGATAATACACATAAATACCGATATAGACATGGCATGTTAGTCTAGAGCACAGTAACATAAAATGAAAAATGTCAGATTATGTAAAAAAAATTAAATATTGATATAGAGACATGACATGCTGGTCTATTGAACAATAACAGAAAAAGAAATATGTTGGATCATTAAAAAGCAAACAACGCTATATAGATGTAGCAAGCTAGTCTAGGGTTTTGATTGCTCGAATATGAACTGTTTGATTGGAAACTGATTATGAATATCAAAATATATTTCAGTCACTGTTGCATATTTAAAGGCAAGACATAGTATTTCAAATGTATATATTTACACCTATACATTTATAATGCAAATGCCCATTCGACATATTGCGTTTACATCCCAATGCAATACATTACACACGCTTGACGTCGTGCGATGTTGATTGGTTAAAGTTAGCAACGTCGCTGTTCCAGGAATTGCAACACAAATGATGTAAAACAAGGATATTGTTAATTTTAACGAAATATTTGGTTATTTACAGTTTTGAAACTATCAGAAAATGCCGTGTAAATATTAAGTAATACAACCATGGGCTGTTGCGTTTAAAGATCATGCAAGGACATAAGAGACATGCCATGTGAAAGTGAATGGGTTGAACATCCCAGCAACAGGTAAGGGCATATTAGAGACGGGACCGCAGTTTAACGTCTGATCCGACAGACCAGTGGGATGGAAATACTATGAAAGTATTGTTGATGCCCAAGGCGATGTTTGAACCCACAACCTCCGGATTGGAAGTCAGGTGTTCTGACCCCTAAGCCACAAATCTGTGATATTTTCTGTGAATGACGTCAAAAGATGACGATATTTTCATAGCATATGAGGAATTATTCCGCATTTGCTATGAAAATTTCGTCAACTTTCGACGTCATTTACGGAAAATATCGTAACGTTTGTAAATATTTTTCATGAGATATAACACTTGTCCTTAGGTAAAAAATCACACTGCGTGTCTTATATAAATGTATGTCAATTCCAAAACAAATGTCATGTGATACAATACAGAAACACCAATGCAATCATGAGCGAGACATTCAGGAATATTTGGCCAGCGCCCCCCACCACAGGAGGCTGGCACAGGTCACTGTCACAGCACAGGATCGTCTCGGCGCCTGTGGCTTTCTTGCCTTCCGTACAAGTGGCTGTGGCACACCCCATCGTATATACACCTCTTGTCATTCCTTGCACCTGCGAATATGAACAAACGCTATCATAATATGTACAGGTGTGGGAATTTTCAGAATATGTCTTGAAATCAGGATGTTGAGGTTCCTGATAATTCCAGAAAAATACTAATGTTTCAACATAGTAAGCCCACTTTTACGCATCTGTGGGTGCAACAATATGTTTGTTTAGCAATTTACAGGATATGTCATTTGGAACTCTTCCCACACCTATATGTGGCTGTGACTGAAGAAATGGGGTTGATGGGATGTGTGACAGGTGTAGCTCCTGATCAAATAGCACACTCCTATAGCCTGATTACGACATTGTTAGAAGCAAGATAGGTGTTGCTTCATTGATGGAATGGCGAACAGTGCAGATCCTGATCCTGATCTGGATGGTCGCAAAACCCAATAAGCCCAATTTCTCCAGTCACAGCAACATATTACATTCAGTTATAATCAGGAGGATGGTAGACTATATATATCTCAACCGTTTCAACACCACAGGCCTGAACAGGGGTATTGGCAAAACGTGTAGATCCAGTAGTCGATTTCATCAACATTGCAAAGTATACTTATCTAGTAAAGTATACTTTAAATTTGAGGGAGAAATCATTTATTTTTCCCGAAATGCATTATGTCATATAGGAACTAACGACTGCATATATTTGATGATTAAAAGTATGCAGAATTATTATACTTAATTTATTACATTATCACAGCCACTTTGGCTGTGATAATGTAATAAATTCAGTATAATAAAAATTAATAAATTTATCCTTAAATTGAAAATTTCTCCCTCAAAGTATACTTTGCTAGAAAAATATACTTTGCAATGTTGGTGAAATAGACGACTCTGATCAGGATCTGCACTTTTTGCAAGTAATTTTCATATTTCTGAGAACAAAAACACCCGCTTTTCATAAATGGACTAGTCTGAAAATCATTGTGTGACGGTTGGATTGGTTGTACAATTAAATAACATATTGCGATCCATTCCAGTTACTTAGGGGTGAGAGGGTTAAGGACCCGTTCTATACCTGATCATCGTTTGATTTAAAGATAATTGCTTCGTAAATGTGATAAGATATCAATTATATTACACCAAACTGTAAAATATGTCAGTTTTCTGTACAGGTTTCTGCCTGTGCCTTTAACAACATGAACCACCATTATAAATAGCATAATACATGGAACAACCGCACAATGTATCACTTTTACCTGGCAAACCGCACAACACATACCATATATACCCACTACTGTACTCTGTTATTAGCTACCAAATCCAGTGACATGTAAGCAGTTAGCTGAGTGTATTGTCCCTGGTGGCGACTCACCTACTATGCTAGTAAATATGGCTTTACCTATGGGTAACGTGTACACTAACATAAGCTGTGCATCAGATTGAACAGTTTACACATCAAAATTTATTTTGAGATTGATGGGAGAAATGCTCAGATATTGTCTTTTGTATAATTTGCTGACATAATATGTATATCTTGCTGTTGTCATATCTGTTTACTATGTATTGCACCAAATTGTATTTGGATTTCTGTCATATTATTTACTGTATGTGTCGAACGCACGATAATGGTACAACTGTACGATGGCTTGTACATACACAGATGGTGGAGATGGCAAATCAATGCTCCATATAGTATACAGTAACAAGACAGTATTCACATATGTGAAATTCATATATCACATCACTCTTATGAAGCAATTATCATTGAAGTCCAGTGTACCTATATATGACCTAATACCTTGGTGATAAATCCATTCATATCACAATGGTGAATATTACTGCAATTCACACATGGGGCGAAATGATCTGGGGCAGTTTCACTAAACTTCGTACGACTAAAATGTTCGCAATTGCAAATTTCGGATCGTCTGGAAATTTTAATTGATGAATTTACTTTTATGGAGCATAGGCTGATATGCTCAATAAATGTAAATCCAATAATTGGTTACAATAAAACATCGTTAATGTGAAATGTACAGACTGTTAACAATTTGTCGTACGAAGTTTAGTGAAACGGCCCCCATGTGTAGTAAGGTGTGTCGTCCAAGTTACATACGCTACAACTAGGTTGGCGCAGGGATTTAGAAATTAGTAGACAAAATGAACTGCTTGTGTCAAAGAAGACAATACTAATTTACAGTTGCTCCGGCATATTTTTTAAAACGTACTTTTTATGCCCCCCGGTCTCGGTAGATCAGGATTATTCTGATTTCAGGGCTGAATATATAGTTTTTGTCGATCCCGCTTGCGGAAAGCGAGACATAGAGATCACAATGACGTCCGGGTATCCGTGCATCCGTGCGTGCGTGCGTGCGTCCGTCCGAAATCTGCGTTAACGTTTTTAAATACCTTAATTCACCTTGACTTGAAACTCCATATGCTTACTAGTCATCATCCATATAGTCATGCTGCATCACACTCATGCGGCCCCTGTGCCCAAGGTCAAGGTGAAATGACTTAGAATTTTGCATTATCTCTGAAACCGTAAGTCAGATTTGCTTGAAACTTCGCATTGGTCATCATCCATATATTCATTCTGTGTCTCATGCGGCCCATGTGACCCAATGTCAAGGTCAAATGACTTTGAAATTTGTGTTCAGGTTTTTACATTCCCTTATATAAACCACAACACTTACTCCGATTTACTTCAACCTTCAAATAATTCTTTATTATCATCCATGTGGTCATTCTATAGCCCACCGATGTGTCCACCACACGCCCAAGATCAATGTCAAATGACTTGAAAATTTGTGTTAAAGCTTTTACATACACTATATCTACACAACCCTTAATTCAAACTTCCAATAAATACACACTGAGACCAACTGCATCGGCGGGCTGGACATGCGGGCCGCGGCCATCTGGTTTATTGTAAATATACGGTTCTGATTTTGGGATTTTCCCCCTATTTGTACAGGTAATATTTAGAGATGTTCCACTGTAATTCAACCATATGAAGAGTTGAATCTGGTTATACCCCTTATATGAGTAAAATATGATTATTTGTAATCCTATTACTTTTAGGGGAAGGGGCCAAGTGACTTTGAAGTGGTATGGACCTGCCACCAGGTCAGATTATTCTAATTTCAGGCCTGTATGTATATTTGTTTTGACGTAAATATTCCGTTCCGATTTTGGTATTTTTTCCCCAATGCAGCAGGTTATATGCGGGATCGAACCTGTTGGTCCGGTCGTTAAACACCAACAAACAAACAAGTCAACCATATGAGCAAAGACAATCGTGTCTTTTGCGATCATGAACATATTTTGTCATCAGATGAAATGACATTGAAACCATCAGCATATACGCTCAGGTTTACTGGATGTCCAGTTTAGAGGGGTTATACAGTGTACCTCACATCCAAAGCTGGGTTGGTCACATAGCTGGTAGACTCCTGCCGCCCGAGCCTTCTTCAGACAATCTGGGCCTTTGCATTGCATCTCGTAGCACTGTTTCTGTAAACCAAGCAAATTGCAAATTCCATAAGCCCAATTTCTCCAGCCAGCAGCAACAAAATGAGGATATTTATTGCATGCAATGTTTTTGCATACCTTTACGGGTATGACATTTAATAAACATTTTATTTTTATTTTTGTTATTTCTCAATGAAAGTATATGTTGTGACCACTCATTTGAACCGTCTCGACGAGATAGTTCAAATGGTGGTCGCGACATATACTTCTGAGTGCAAATGAATGAAAATATTCAGGATTTTCCGCAAACATAATGGCGTATCCTCAACATGAAAAAGGTTAACACAGTTTGTATTGTAATGCATAATACACTAGTGTAACACTTATGCAAATGAGACTGCTAAAGACAAAAATGCTGCATGTGATCAATACAGCTGGAATGCAGGTGTCATGCTTATGCAATAAATGGAATCTAACATTTGTATTTATTTAACCCATTTCATGATGATGGATATGACATTTTGCTTAGGGAAAATCATAAATATTTTCTTTAAATGTGCTTAGAAGTACATTTATATGTCGCGACAACCATTTGAATAGCAACAAAATTGCTACCTGCTCCATACCTCTCACGAGGGTAATAATTTAATCCCATCTCTTTAATTTAACGCATGGAAGAGCGATTTTTGCAATCGGTTATCCGGTGTGTTTGATATTAGCAATATAAAACTGTTAGAGATGTATCAATACATTATTAATTAAGAACATACTGTAACAGAATAGAACCTTGAGTGTAATTATAACCCCCATGCAAAGTGAGTGGGTGGGGTACACGACTCATTTTGACAAGCTAAATATGGTATTATTATTGACATATCTACACTCTGAGCTAATATAATGGTAATTCAGCCATATCATTTCACATTTTCACTAAGACAAACATGCCTGATAGCTCGTATGGTCACAGGAAGAAATCTGGCAACTTGACAGAATTGTGGAAAGACTGACAAACATGTCTGGCAACCTTGCTGACAGTGTCTGGCAGTCTTATTCTTAGGATGATGGAAGTGTTTCAATGACTAGTTCACTCTTTCTTGCAAAAAGGAATATCTTACGAGAGTCTTGACCCACATCCTGCATGCCTATTATGTCCTATATTTGTTTACATTCCAAGTCTGGCAAGTTAACATGTTCATGATTTCTCTCTGACAGCGGCCATGTTTGGCAGATCTGCCAAACCTGACAGATCCTGAGAAGCACATTATAATTGCTAAATTAAGGCTATTTAATCAGATATTCACGAGGTTTGGTTTGTAAATCATAATTAATGTGTAAGACGAACATTTACACAAAGTTTCAGACTGTAAATTCCTGTTTTGGTTGATTCTAAGGATAAAATCAAGTTGAAGTGGCGCTCAATTTTGAATGTGAAAACGCCAGCGTCTCCGCATCAAAATTGTCCCATAAAGTTATCAAAGCACTGAACCACTCTTGATTACCTGTGTAAATACCAAGATAAATATACAAACTACATATTTGGGATGTGCCAGATAGGTTTTGAGCTGTTTTAATGTGTGAAATTGTTAAAAGTCTCATGGTGATGACGTCATTTTTGGCGATCTCGCAAATCTGGCAAGATGGCTGACATTTTTGACAGATTTGCCCGACGCCCAAGCATCATGATTGGTCAAGTGACGTCATGTGGTACAGTTTCAGAACTTATAAATACAACCCAATTGGCTAGGATCGAATGGTTCAGCTCATAAGAGCAAAGGATAACATCTATGTGGCGTATTCTCGCCAGTGACCAGTAGTCGTCACCTGATTGTAACCAGTACCCGTCATGGTCTTGTTGTAGAATAACACTGAGATAATAAACTGAATACCTGAATAAACACCTTCCATTGACTCTCCATAACCCATCCTGACACAACAACAAATCGTAAGACCACTCGCTTGCGTTTGTTACAATACACATGCAGAAATTGGTTATTTTACCGTGTTAAGGTGATTATCACATTTACATGTATATTTTGTAAATTGAAATCTTCATTTAGTTATGTTGAATGTGTGAACAACAGAGAAACAATGGCTTCCAAGTGAAAATGATTTCCCTGTTCTATTAGTTTTGGCAATTTACTAGTTCTACATCAAAGATTATTTGTTTAAAGGTATAAACTATACAGTTTACTAAATTTTGACATAGCACCAACAGGTTTGGGTATGCACTTCGGTTGCTCACATTTTATCAATAGGTCAAATTGTAACCGTAGATAACATATCGGAGGCAAATTATTGTAGCTACCATTCGAAACGGTTCAAATATGCGGTCGCAACATATACTTTCATTGAGAAATAACAAAAAATAAAAATAATTACCTGTATCAAAAGGTGTATTCCGCATGTAATGGGTTAATATGATACGTATTAAAGGTGCACGGCCACTCAGTAGGCACAAACTGTGCTTTATATCAGAGACATCATCTGAGACATTTTCTGGAAAAATAAACATTCATTACCCCACGTATTGATTTGTCTTATTATACATTTTATATCAGACGTAGATTTCCACACTGATGTCAGGGGCGATAACCGTGTTTCCTTAAAATGTTAACGGACATTACTATATAAATATTATGTTTTCACTTGACGCATTTAATTAGTAGAAATAGTTAAAAATATAAATCCTCATATATATCAGACGGGCAATATGACACCATATTGACTTTGTAGAATAACGTATTTGTCATACCGCAGATGCTTTATATTTCTCCAGAATTTAGTGCATTAGTACATGTACATGCAATTAAATGGTGCCAAGCGGCATGATGTCACAGCGTTACAAATATAACATGACGTCATCCCGACATAAAACAAGTATCAATTTGTGAATAACTTGGCACATTCTCGACCGAGTTTCAAAATAATTTCCAGTCCCTATGGCTATACATGTATTTCAGACTGATGTGGTTTCCAAACGGTTTTTTTATGTTTTCGACTCGGCCTCGAACCGCCGCCATTTTGATTTGATCCATATTGATGGGATTGACAAAAATACGGGCTCATATTACCTCATATAATGCAAGTTCATATTGGTCAGTGCCGGAACTACGCTTCTCATCGCAAAATAGTTCCTTCCAAATCACCAAGTTGTTTATTTTAATTATGTTTTGCATAGGCGGCAGAATCGGGAAATTATTGGGGTGGGGGTCGGGGGGGGGGGCAATCGCCAGGGCCCAAGTGGCCCAATGTCGCTGGGGGGGGGGTCCGGGGGGGGGCATGCTCCCCCGAAATATTTTGAAATCTAACAGGCGTCAAACGCCATTTCCTGCATCCTCTGGGCCCAGTATTGAGGACCAAAAGGGCGTGATGTTGCTAGGGGGTACGTTTTTTTTTCATAAATCTAAGAGGCGTGAAACGCCATTTCCTGCATTTTCAGCAAATTTGAGGATGATAAAATGTGCTTTATTACAGGGACCCCCGCCCCCCCCCCCCCCACTTCCGCCGCCCCTGATTTTGTATATTTTTTAGGCGCATATAGCATATACATTGCGAGCGATATATGTATATAATACAAAAGTTATTTGATTTGTATGTGAATATATGCCACTAGTTCCGTCGCGCAACGATATGGCGCTCCTAAAGTCGCACAATATCGCACGCTGCGGAACTCGTAATATATCCACATACAAATCAAATAACCTAGAAATATTGTATTGTATGAGGGGTGGTCCAGAATTAATGTATACACTTAACAAAAGATGTCATCACCCTGAGATAATCATGTATAATTGCTGGAATCTAATTTTCTAATATGTGGCTGTAACTGGAGAAATGGGACTTATGGGATTTGTCACCAGCGTAGCTCCTGATCAAACAGCACTGCTTATGTATGATGATGATCTATTTTGTTTGTTAGAAGCATGCCATGTGTTTCTGTGATGGCGTGCAGTGCAGATCCTAATTAGTTTGCGAATGTACATGCTGATTTGAAGCTACACTGGTCGCAAAACCCATGAGCCCCATTTCTCCAGTCACAGCCATATTTTTGTTGGGCGTAGTCCAAAATCAGCAACACCTACCTTTGTTGGATCGGGTGTGGTGCCTCCTGCAAATGAAAAAAAATGCATCCGTATATATATCACTGACGGCGTGTTTAGTCTAAATATTTTAGTGATTTGTCAAAAAGTTAATGACATTGTGTCTCCTGTGCTGAGATAATATCAATGACTATTGTGTAAATGGAGTCTCCACTTGTCATTTGTCATAAACATGCTTGGTCCGTCTTCTAATTATCTTCTAAAAATGTACTCTCAGATTCCGGAGCGTCAGATTAACCCCACATGTTGAAGTAACATACCAAGGCCTATAAATACATTAAATATACCTAAAAGTATCAATAACTGAAAGTAAAAGTACGTTAAACTTTTTTTTACTCCCTGTTATAACACATTACCAAGGTTCCTATATATTTTATGGGCCGTACTCGGGCGGCCTCGAGACAACGGACTCTCACGAAACAATTAACCGATTTATATCATGTTCGCCTATTGCAGATGTTAGGCAAATGTTAGCCCTCCGCAATGATGTCTTCTCCGATGCGCTAGGTCAACGCGTTTTCGAGCTATGGATTATTTTGTTCCAACAAAGTTCCGCATTTGTCTCTAGTAAGAAGACATTGGTCACATTTATTTCTTAGACTTTCCCGGTGACGCGTCAGGTGGTACCGTTTCATAGCTTACAAGGTAAACATGTGACTGGTGGGTCACCAGTCAGTGTAACATGACGCTTACGCTTGACACTCCACGAATCTCAACCAATCATAAGCTTAGCGATGACATCATCGGGAAAACCCATCAACAATTAGACAATATGGCTTCCCGAGAAGTGATAGAAATGTAAGTGCGATTGAATTGTCTGTCGTGACACATTGGACGGGTATACATGTAGGTTTGCTAAAATGTTCGATTGGAAACAATGTTGATTCGATGCAAACTGTTTCTTAACGGGCCAGGACGACGTAAAAGTAAAGTTTAAGCAGATGTTTGCGCCGTCATATAGTAGTATAAGCCCGAAAAATGTTAATTTTGAACAAAATAATCTCTAGCTCGAAAACATGTTGGCATAGAGAATCGGGGAATATATCGTTGCGGAGGGCTAACATTTACCTGACTTCTGCAATTGGCGGAAATGATATAAATCGGTTGACTGTTTCGTGAGAGTCCGTTGTCTCGAGGCCGTCCGAGTACGGACCATTAAAAACATAGGCATCTTGTATTGTGCTATAACAGGGAGTAAACATTTTTCAACTGATTTTCCCCACTTATTGATACTTTTAGGTATATTTAATGTATGTATAGACCTTGGTCCGTTACTTCAACCTCTGATTAATCCCTGCACATCGGAGCTTTTCATCGTCGTGGAGTAATACAAATATATTGTAAATGTGCCGCATGATCAATCAAAAACACTACCACATTCACAAATCTGTCACAATTACGGCGTAAAGGTACAGACGGATCAGATGCTACGCAGATCAATCACTCAATAAGCCATCTTTTAGTACGAATATATGATTTATGGCCGCCATGTTGGTCGGAAAATTAGTTAATTTTATGTTATTTTACAATAATATGTGATCTACCATGTCATAAAAGAATTCTAGAGAAGAAAGTATGAATAAAGATATAAAATTGCTAGACAGTCTGTGTTGTACCTGCACTGTGTTGGCCTTTTCCATGAATTGTCATCATTGTGGCAGCCATTTTGAATTTTCAAATTTCAATTTTATATATATCTTCTATACGTATACTACAGCAAGCATGCAACTGTTCTAATGTTCAGTGACACATTTTAATAGTGTTTTTGCCTGCATATAAAACTCAATGCATTTTGTCAATTTGACCCATAAATGACCTTGAAAATACCCCAAGAAAAAGGTCAAATTTAAGGGGGTACCCACCCCTAATTGAAAGCCTACCTATCATAGATATAAATCAGCATGGGTACCCATTTGTAACAAAACTGCCATCGAAAGTTGTTTGTCATCCCTTGGCTGGCCTACTAGTTGAATCCATGATTTACGACGTCTCAAAGGGGCCGGTGTAACGTGAGCCCCTTAAGTCCGTGAAAACCTTCAGCCTAGCCAAGCGGCTAAGGGGCTCACGCTGATGCCGGTGTGGGTGAGGGAACCCGTGGAAACCAATTTGTTGGTATATACACAATATGAATGGTAACGATGATATTACGCAATATGCACACCGCGTACCGTAGTTCTTCTACCAAATGGCGTGCGATATGTAACCGACCGTGAGAAGTTGAAGCCTGTCTGTAAACTAATCTATAATCGGTGGCTTTGCAAACCCCTTTGTTGGTATATACCCAATGTGCCTATTAATAATGATATTATGCAATATGTTCCAATATAAAGCAAAAAAACGTGAAATATATTGGACTGATTTCAATTTTCACGGCTGGGATAAAAGCACCCGGCCATGAGAAGTTTCAGCCTGTCCGTAAACTTGATATATAGAGAACACATCGGTAGTTTTTCACAACCCTTTGTTGGTATATACACAATGTGCCTATTAATAATGATATTATGCAATACGTTCCAATATAAGGCAAAGAAAACGTGAAATATATGTGACTAATTCAATTTTCACGGCGGGGACAAAAGCACCGGCCATGAGAAGTTTTCAGCTGTCCGTAAACTTGATATATAGAGAACATCCATCCGTAGTCATTTTCACCCAATTTGTTCATATATACCCAATGTGCCTGATTTATAACTGATATATGCAATACGTTTCCAATAGTAAGGCAAAAAAAAAGGGACGAAATGAAAATATATGGGCACTGATTTCTGATTTCATTTTCAAGGCGGGGACAAAAGCACCCGGCCATGAGAAGTTTCAGCCTGTCCGTAAACTTGATATATAGAGAAACAAATCGGTATTTTTTCACACCCTGTTGGTATATACCCAAGAGACAAAAAAAAGTGAACACCAAAGTGTGATGTTATATGACCCAATGTGCCTTATTAATATGAACATATGGCAATATACGTATTCCTAATATCAATGCCATAGGCTAAAAAAACCGTGAAATATATGACTGATTTTCAATTTTCACGGCGGGAGGACAAAAGCACCCGGCCATGAGAAGTTCAGCCTGTCCGTAAACTTGATATATAGAGAACACATCGTTAGTTTTTTCACACCCCTTTGTGTGGTATATACCCAATGTGCCTATTAATAATGATAGTAGCAATATGTTCCAATATAAGGCAAAAAAACGTGAAATATAGGGACTAGATTTTCAATTTTCACGGCGGGGACAAAAGCACGGCCATGAGAAGTTTCAGCCTGTCCGTAAACTTGATATATAGAGAATCACATCGTTAGTTTTTCACAACCCTTTGTTGGTATATCAATGTGCCTATTAATAATGATATTATGCAATACGTTCCAATATAAGGCACAAAAGTGAAATATATGCGACTGATTTCAATTTTCACGGCGGGGACAAAAGCACCGGCCATGAAGTTTCAGCTGTCCGTAAACTTGATATATAGAGAACACATCGTATTTTTTAACACACCCCTGTGTTGGTATATACCAATGTGCCTATTAATAATGATATTTTTGCAATATGTACAATATAAGGCAAAAAAAACGTGAAATATATGAGACTGATTTCAATTTTCACGGCGGGGACAAAAGCACCCGGCTATGAGAAGTTTCAGCCTGTCCGTAAACTTGATATATAGAGAACACATCGGTATTTTTTACACACCCCTGTGTTGGTATATACCCAATGTGCCTATTAATAATGATATTATGCAATACGTTCCAATATAAGGGGGGAAAAAACGTGAAATATTTGGGAATTATTTCAATTTCACGGCGGGGACAAAATCACCCGGCATGAGTTTCGCCTGTCCGTAAACTGATATAGAGAACACATCGGTATTTTTTCAAACCCTGTGTTGGTATATACCCAATGTGTATTAATAATGTATTATGCAATTTCAATATAAGGCAAACAAATGTGAAATATGCGACTGATTTCAATTTTCACGCGGGGACAAAAGCACCCGGCCATGAGAAGTTTCAGCTGTCCGTACTTGATAATAGAGAACATCGGTATTTTTTTAACACCCTGTGTTGGTATACCCAATTGTGCCTATTAATAATGATTTTGCAATATACCCAAGTAAGGCAAAAAAAAGTGAAATAAAGAGACTGATTCAATTTTCACGGCGGGGACAAAAGCACCCGGCCATGAGAATATTTTCAGCCTGTCCGTAAACTTGATATAGAGAAAAAACACATCGGTATTTTTTTCACACCCCTGTGTTGGTATATACCCAATGCCTATTAATATATTATGCAATACTTTCCAATAGGGGGAAAAACGTGAAATATTTGGGAATTATTTCAATTTTCACGGCGGGGACACCCGGCCATGAGAAGTTTCAGCCTGTCCGTAAACTTGTAGAGAAACTCGGTATTTTTTCACTGTGTTGGTATACCCAATGTGCCTATTAATAATGATATTTGCAATACGTTCCAATATAAGGGGAAAAAAACGTGAAATATATGGGGGGGGGGACTGATTTCAATTTTACGGCGGGGGACAAAAGCCGCACCCGGCCATGAGAAGTTTCAGCCTGTCCGTAAACTTGATATATAGAGAACACATCGGTATTTTTTCACACCCCTGTGTTGGTATATACCCAATGTTGCCATATTAATAATGATATTTTGCAATATGTACCAATATAAGGCAAAAAAAACGTGAAATATATGAGACTGATTTCAATTTTTCACGGCGGGGACAAAGCACCCGGCCATGAGAAGTTTCAGCCTGTCCGTAAACTTGATATATAGAGAACATATCGGTAGTTTTTCACAACCCTTTGTTGGTATATACCCAATGTGCCTATTAATAATGATAGTATACAATATGTTCCAATATAAGGCAAAACAAACCGTGAAATATATGGGACTGATTTCAATTTTCACGGCGGGACAAAAGCACCCGGCCATGAGAAGTTTCAGCCTGTCCGTAAACTTGATATATAGAGAACACATCGGTAGTTTTCACAACCCTTTGTTGGTATATACCCAATGTGCCTATTAATAATGATATATGCAATATGTCCAATATAAGGCAAAAAAAACGTGAATAAATATATGGGGACTGATTTCAATTTTCACGGCGGGGACAAAAGCACCCGGCCATGAGAAGTTTCAGCCTGTCCGTAAACTTGATATATAGAGAACACATCGGTATTTTTTCACACCCCTGTGTTGGTATATACCCAATGTGCCTATAAATAATGATATTACGCAATATGTACCAATATAAGGCAAAAAAACGTGAAATATATGGGACTGATTTCAATTTTCACGGCGGGGACAAAAGAACCTGGCCATGAGAAGTTTCAGCCTGTCCGTAAACTTGATATATAGAGAACACATCGGTAGTTTTTCACAACCCTTTGTTCGTATATACCCAATGTGCCTATTAATAATGATATTTTCCAATATGTACCAATATAAGGCAAAAAAACGTGAAATATATAGACTGATTTCAATTTTCACGGCGGGGACAAAAGCTGCACCCGGCCATGAGAAGTTGCAGCCTGTCCGTAAACTTGATATAAGAGAACACATCGGTAGTTTTCACACCCCTGTGTTGGTATATACCCAATGTACCTATTAATAATGATATTATGCAATACGTTCCAATATAAGGGGAAAAAAAACGTGAAATATTTGGGAATTATTTCAATTTTCACGGCGGGGACAAAAGCACCCGGCCATGAGAAGTTTCAGCCTGTCCGTAAACTTGATATATAGAGAACACATCGGTAGTTTTTCACAACCCTTTATTGGTATATACCCAATGTGCCTATTAATAATGATATTATGCAATATGTTCCAATATAAGGCAAAAAAAACGTGAAATATTTGGGAATTATTTCAATTTTCACGGCGGGGACAAAAGCACCCGGCCATGAGAAGTTTCAGCCTGTCCGTAAACTTGATATATAGAGAACACATCGGTAGTTTTTCACAACCCTTTATTGGTATATACCCAATGTGCCTATTAATAATGATAGTATGCAATATGTTCCAATATAAGGCAAAAAAAACAACGTGAAATATATGGGAATGATTTCAATTTTCACGGTGGGGACGAAAGCACCCGGCCATGAGAAGTTTCAGCCTGTCCGTAAACTCAAACAAAACAGGCAATATATGCACAAAAAGCAACCGGCCATGAGAATTTTAATTGGTAGTTTTGCAAGCCCCGTGAACTTACCTGATCATGGGCACTGTCGGGTCCGATGGGAAATCTGCATGCTTACTCTCAGGTCAGATGCTGATTGATGATTATATACATAATATGGGAATTCACCGAATAAATAAACTTCCGGTAAGTATGAATGCCGATCGTTAAATTACCCTTCGCTGCTCCCTCCTACCACCCAACCCAAAACAAAAATGTTATCTAGGCTTCGGCGACAAGTCTGGGTATGGAAGGTTTACAACCCGATTCCCACAACGAACGGACCTAGGCATATAAACACATTAAATATACATTAGATATACCTAAAATAATTTATAAGTGAACAAAAATGGCCACATTATCTTATATATTTTAATGAAATATTTTGTGGCCATTTTTTTCCCCACATATGGATGATTTTTTAGGTATATCTTATGCATATTTAATGTATTTATATACCTAGGTCCGTTAAGTTAAATTCTTTCGTATAGCAAAATCACATCATGAGTAAATCATACACAACGATAAATTTCACTATTTCACATCCCAGTGTGGTACGTTTTCACCCTTTTGTTTTGACCCGGGTACGTTTTGACCAGAACCCAAATGATCACATTATATAAATGGGTTTTATACGGCAAATAGTAAGAAAACAAGGGTGGCACGATTTACCCAAATCTACTAAAATCTTACCCAAATCTACCCAAATCTTCATATAATTACTATATATGTCAATACAAATAAGCTATACACATCATACTAACGATGTTTGTAACGTACTTACATAATGTATGCCATTAATTTGCTCATACCAGGGCCATTTTAATGTTTTGATGCAAAATGGAAATATTTGTATATGAACTAAAGGGAGAGTACCGCGATAAACTTAATACTAGGAAGCCAAGGGAGATAATCCACTTTATAATGGCTAAACATGCTAAATGGGAATGATTATTTTTAATTGAAATACAAATACAAACTGTAGAACCTCTATAATGTTGACATACAAGGAGACAGTAGTGTGAAGGTGTCGATCGTATACTAGCCGTTTTCGCCCGCCAGGACGTGTAGCCATCTTGTACATAATCACTTGTTGAGGCTATACCTCTAGGGAAATTTGCAATCACAGTCTGATCAGGGTCTACACTGTTTTCCATCTTGTACATAATCACTGTATACCATATACAAGAAGCAAGCCGCGTGTCGCCCGCCAGGACGTGTAGCCATCCTATAACAATCACTTGTTGAGGCTATAATACCTTCTAGGGGAAATTTGCAATCACAGTCTGATCAGGGTCTACCCGGTTACCCATGTTATGCATAACCACTTGTTGAGGCTATACATGTAGGGAAATATGCATTCACAATCTAATCAGGATCTACACAGTTTCCCATATTGTACATAATCGACTATATATAACGAGCTACCCCACTAAAATACACTGTATTCTGGTCCATTCAATATAATATTGGGTCTTTGTCTACATAGAGGTGTGAAAAACATTCAAGCTATTTGACAAGATATACAAACCATACACAAATTTAAAAATATATATATTGCATGTATATTATGGTTCATTTTCATCAATGTTCTTAATACAAGATCGTTTATTATTGTTATTGTAGATGAATATTAAGAATATTTATATATATATATATATATATAGCAACTCCGTAAATTAAATTGCAATAACTAAACTATGCCCAGAAAGTCATTTGTGCTAATAAAAACATTCATTCAATGCATTATACTTTGTTTTTAACTATTTCAAAAAGATGTTGGCATATAATTACTCGGCGAAATAAATATTGCAATACTATGGAGGGTGACCGGTTACTTAGACATTTGGACTATTATATGTGCCATATGATCGATGGCAACTTAAAGTTAGACAACTGAGACATAATGAATGAGTCTCGATCACATTAGTCTCCCTTTATAATAATGATACATGTATATTAATCGCTTTCCCGCGGAAATATGTGCTTTATCTTCCATTTTTCGGTCAAAATGTGCTTATTGTATGATATACAATGATATATTGTTGAAAACCTATATAACATAATCAATAATCTCGGCCCATGGTCAAGTCGGCCCATGTGTCTGATCAAGTCGGCCCACATGTCTGGTCAAGTCGGCCCACATGTCTGGTCAAGTCGGCCCACGTGTCTGGTCAAGTCGGCCCACGATCTCAGATCAGATGTATGGTCAACTTTGATAAGTCTAACGTAATATATTCAAAACTAAATTTGCGTTTGAAAATAATTTTTTTTTTTTATGTAGATCTATATAAATAATTTTTTTCGTAAATAAATAAATATATTTTTTTAATTAAAATAGAATCTTTTTAAATATATATCATGTTTCTTGTTAAATCACCATTTCTAATAAACTTATATGTCTTATACGAACAATATGATATGGGCCGAGATGACCACGGAAAAAATAATATTTTCTCATTTTAAATTAAAATTTCATCAGGTTCTTTGCAATCTTCTTCTCAAAATATTCTTGAATCACCATTTCTAATATTTTTTTTATGTCATATACAAAAATATATAATATGGGCCGAGATGACCAAACAATGTGGGCAGAGATGACCAGTGATCTGGGCCGACTTGACCAGCGATCTGGGCCGAGATTGAAATGTGGGCCGAGATGACCATGGTCCGACTTGACCAGACAACGCAGCAGTTACGTGTTCGCAACTAAATATTATTACGAAATCATTGCAATTTATGTATTTTAAATGTTATAGGAGATTCATTCCGTAATGTTTTGTTGGTATAGTGACGTGAACAGTGGTGTAAAAACGGTATGAATCCATATATGACCTCCGCACTTTACCGCCCACATATCGCCAAACAGGTGTCCGATAGCATCTCGATTTATCAGCAGAATAGTATGGCCACTAAAGTGCGACACGGAGCTCGAAAATACACATTCATAACATCCCCGGACGGGAAAATACCTATTTTTTACATTTGGGACCATTTTTATGCTTAGACGTACATTAATCTCATTAGATCTTGAAATATAATCGATGACTTAAACTTTACACAGCCTTGGCCCCGATTGTTATTGTTCTGTCTGCGCATGCGCGGACTGAAACCTTTACTGGGCTGAAGAATTTTCTGTTATACCGGCATGGATTCTCAATTGTAAACATTAATTAATAAGATCGTCAAATTTCCTAAAATACATATATTTGTTTCGGCATTTGTAATTTCTCATAAAAGTATATATCAAGGGCGGAACTAAAGGGTGGGGGGTGGGGGGGGGGGGTCCGGGATTGCACCCCCCCTCCCGTTCAGCCACGGAGTTTACATAGATCACAGTTTACCATCAGTTGGAGTCTGAATTTAAATGCCCTAAAACACAGGAAAGTGCATTTCGAAGAGCTCGAAAATAGGACAACCCCCTAGTTGTGAACGGTAACTCTTGCAATTACTCCCGACGGGAGTAGATTGCAAGAGTTACCTTCGCAACTAGACAACCCCCCCCCCCCCCCCCCCCCCCCCCGTTCCCCAAATGCTGGATCCGCCCCTGTATATTGTTACACTCTGTTAAACTGAGTCGATCGCGAGGAGACGGTTCAACTGAGTGATAACAACATACAGCAGGTGAAATATGAGATTGGACCCCGTTAACGCGGCCTAAAATGACCTTAGCTGTACAACATTAAATAATAAAATAAAATGCAAACTTGGCAATTTTATAGGTGACGTGCACTGGACACCTCCCAGCCTGGATCCGCGCCTGTGAATTATTTACCATGTGAGTTACAATTGTTGTCGCTGCAGCACCTGCGCAGGGTGCTCCGGCCAGTGGTCGTATATGTGGCCACTGGTGTGCAGTCGTCGCCGTCCGCCACACAAGCCGCCATTAGTATCGACCTGCCATCGCTACTGCTGTCTACCATGTGTGTGTACTGCAAAAGTCGTGGCAACTTTTTATGAAAAATATGAATATTTTGCTTATCTTATAACAAATATATGAGACAAATCCTGCCATGCGATTTTTTGGTTATGCATACGTAAATCACAACTAGTGATTTTGATATTTCATGAAAAATATATACAATATTTTCCGTAAATGACGTCAAAAGTTGATGAAATGTGGAGATAATTTTCATTCGCTGCCAACATGAGGTTTAAAGACATGCACTCTATAAGATAGCAATATTTCGTTCCAATCCTCCTATACCGCTTGTATACATAAAACTGATGTAAATTGTTATTTAATAAAACATGTTTATCATTGATTATGCCAAAACAGGGTTTTCGTTAAAGAAAATAAACACAAAAATTGCCGTCTGCTGTTGATTCATATTTTGCCTTCTTTCTCAATAAAAACATGTTTTGACAGCACTTTAGAATCATTTGCATTGGAATCATGTTTTTGATGAGAAAACAAATATTTTGTCAGCAGTGTAAGGGTTAAGGGAGGGTTACGAATGTTACTTACAGAGCAGCCGCCATTGCCTCTATCACAGAAACCGGCCTTCCCATCAGCAATGGCCTGGGAAATACAGGTGCCATCGGCGGCATACGTGCACATGATGTTATAACACTGCGCCTGCAATACAGTAGGGACATGATATGTATTGGCCACTCAGTGAACCAGAGGACAGTCTTCTAACACTGTGTATGGGTGTATTGATATCAAAGTTTATCAGGCAAGACTAGGAAACGCGTAGGGATTCCTACCGTTTCCGAGCCAAGCCTGATAAACTTGACATCAAAAGACACTAGCATGTTATTCTATTTATCATTAACGTATCTGAGCCAAGTCTGATAAACTTAATATTAAAAGACACTAGCATTGATTATATTTATTTGGTACCATTTTATGCTCGATGCATTATCAAGGTGTATGATCACGTGGTTACAACAATATCAAGTACTGAAACTTCCAGAAGTACGTATTCTTTTATTTTGTCCTCATTCAGTAGCGGAATTTGATGAAATCTGGCGCATCAAACGCGTCTTGTTAAGCTGCATTTGGTGGTCTATGTACTTTGGCCAACACTTCCTTCGTTTTTGCGAATAATCGATGTCCGTGTTTAACGACGCGCAAATCGATTCTTCGCAAGAACGGCATAAGTATGTGTCGAACACCCGAGACCACCACATGCAGCTCATGAAGACGCGTTTGCTGCGCCATATTTCATCAAAATCAGAGGATATTAAGGAAAATATCAAATAATACTGATTTTGAAGAGGGCGAGCTTTCAACACTTTCAGCTATTGTTGTTGTTATTATAACCAGGTGATCATGCACCTTGATTATGTTTTCCCATATATCAATCACACATTTCAGTGTTTGGACGGTCTTCGAAGTGTTATACATAATTTCGAGTAAAATGAGGACTTTGTAGCTAATAAAATTAAGGGGAATTTTATATCCCCAAGTCTTGTGTATTAACTGCTACCTATCTACTGGTTAATTTCAGTATTGGTGTTCAAATCAACCAATCAATATCACGTACTCCAGTATGTTGTCTAATAATATATTTTAAACCACTGAAAGTAAACGCCGTGTGTTGTTTTGCATGGTATACACAACACAGATTTATCTAAAATGAAATCATCTAGAAAATGGCATATATAATATATTTTTTTTTTATATTTTACAGTTACTATAAACATACGCTATATATATATAGAAACAGCAACACTCACTTTATTTGGGTCAGCTGTCGCACCTGTGATGGGAGAAATACAGACATTTGTATTCCAGAGATGATTGTAAATCTGATACAGTGGAACCTCTCTAAACCGGACACCCTGGGAGGTACCCAGGGGGGTGTCCGCTTGTGGGAGATTTGACTGTAATTCAGGAATATGTGCGAACATTAGAAGACATAAACATGTGTTTTGCAATCAGGAACATACATGATCATTCCAGGTATATGGCAAGGGAAATCAAGATATTTAAGTATTTAAGTACACAGACGTTTTCTGGATGTCCCGTTTATAGACGTTCCACTGTACATGTTTATAGGACTTACAAACACCGGGTAATAAGTAAATCACACACTGGATGCAAGTAAATAGTGAATTAGAGGAGCTGTAATATTAAATGTCTGGAAAATCAAGTTTCAATACCAATATACATGATGTATGACCATTTTGCTCTGCTTTAATTATTGTTGAAAGCGATATGATACAAATGGTCTAGGATATATTTTCTTCAAATGCTTATAAAACCTTCTGGTGGGTGGTTGGTCGGGCGAACGCGATAGAGTAAATTAACGGTAGGGGTTCCTCCTTGTAGGAATCACGATTTGCCTGGTTTGGCTCTCAGGTACGTTTTTACCTTTGACTCTTTTGGGTTATTACCCATTTTAAAAGTAGTAAGATTATTACGATCCTATTGCTTTTCCAGGGGTTCAAGTGATTCTGATGTGGCGAGGACCTGGCATCAGATCAGGATTATTCTGATTTCAGGGCTGAATATATTTTGCTTTTATTGTAAATATTCAGTCTGATTTTGGGATTTTCCCCCCATTTGTACATGTACATGTACAGGTAATATATGGGATTTAGTACTAAACTCATTGAACCGGCCATAAATGACCGTAGCTGTTGATAGGCTGTTAAGCCCCAATGAACAAACAAACAAACAAGCAAACATATAAAACTTTCTGAGCAAGTTCACCAAATACCTAACTCACAATGAGGCTCCATCCCGGCCAATCAGACTTTGTACTTTTGTGTATCAGGATGGTGTAAAAACTTAGAACATGGTTTACAACCCAGGGCCCAGGATAGAACATTCTTAGAATAGTCCGGGGGCAAATGTACATATACGTATACAAATCCGGCACCTCATGTTAATTTTTAAAACCCGATGATTTTATAAACTTAAATGTATACGGTTTAGAAAATAGTCGGGTGCCATTTTTTTGAACCACGGCCAAGATCATTTCAAGATCATTGAACTTCGTGTATTCTTCGTGTCAGAATAATGATATGGATATGATAATTTGCAGTTCTTATTGAATTGATAATCGTCTTAATTGCTCAGAAGATCGGAATAATAGATATTCTGCATCTTACTAGCAGAAACACACAAGTATTTTCAATGTGCGGCGGGTATATTTTCAAAATGGTCGCCAAAATGCTACATTTTCAAATACGCTGGTATGTAAGACATGTAGGAGCCTAATTTCGTACATATATATAGACATATAGTTGTAGTTCAAAGTATCGTATGCGAAATGTAGTGATGCCGTTTCTTATTCTTTAACATATTTACATTCCAAAATGACCTCCAAACTCCATTTAATTTTGTTTCTTATATATACAGGCTAAAATAACTTAGTAGTGATGCCGTTTGAATAAGAAATACAAGTGAAATAAGTCAACATGATCGGCTATTGATAATAATGTATTTGCTAGCAACGGCATAATAAGCACGGAAATCATGACATTGTTTACTTTCAAAATGGGCACCGAAATAAAGCGATTTGCCAAGTATAGACCAGTGGAAATGTCAAATAGTAAACTTCACATGGATGCTTTAATCCATGCGTTCAATATCAACGATTCTAACAATACACCAGAAATATATGTGTCAAATGTTTGATGAATCTAGTCATGGTTTATATCAAAGTTGCTAGTGAAGTATTGATTACTTGGAAGTTTATACACATTTGTTTCAACATACTAGCTGTGTCTATACTCACATATTCAGTATCAAAGAATCCACCGCTGACGGTGCGAAGTAACATATGCAAATTAAGTCACATACTCGATGAGGTTTTACTATAAAAACATGTATGTTCCTTAATTTGTGAATATGCTGCACTAGGATATGACTTAATTGCAATAGTTACACAGATTTTCTAACATACTTAAATAATTGTAATTGTGGTTATAAGTAGTTGCTCACTTGACTAGGAGTTCACATACATTAAATAGATTCATAGCGTGCCCAGGAGTACCCAATACCAGGGACTAATAGTTTGGCTATACGGTTCTGCTTATGTGCTGTATGAATGGCATGTAGAGTTATATATCACTTTGTTGAAGGTGATGATATCCATTAACATTGGCTGTCAGAACAAATGTTATTGTGGATTTCAATTTTGCACTTACGAACTTCGTAGTCATACGACGTTTAGTGAAACGGGCCTCAGTTCCGTAACTAGAGGTAAAAATCAGACGAGGCGAACCAAGTGGCGATATGGGGGTCATGGCGCATTCGCCACCCAGGGGATATTTTTTAATGCTTAGCATAAAATAAAAATCGGCAAAATGACTGACGAGGTGACGAGGTCTGCCTCATCCTGGTCATGGAAATTAATATTCATTAAGCTAAATATCTGCTTACCTTGGTCAGCATTGCACCTATCTCCATCGCAGCAGTATGACACTGTGGTAGAGGGTGTTGTCTGTCCATCGACGTATATAATCATGGTCGGCATCGGACTACATACTAGAGCCGCGCCCTCACAGCCCGCATTTATAACTGTGCGCTCTGGTCCTGCCACTTCGTTATACTGCATATAACAAAATATAAATGTTGAACACACAGAATTATTCTTAAACTGGCACACGTATTTCATAATATAGAGGATATTATGTGGGTAATGATTGGGTATGGTATGTATTAACATATTCCATGCGCAATACACCTTTAACGATATGAAATGTATGAAATATTTTATTTTTGTTATTTCACAATGAAAGTATATGTTGTGAACGATACGGTTCAAATGGTGGTCGCGACATATAATTCTGAGCACAGAAATATTTTGGATTTTCCTCAAACATAATGGCGTATCTTCATCATGAAAATTGTTAAACTAGGTTACAGATGTATATAAGAAACGATGATATGCCGAGTATATATATGCAAAATGGGGGTTCTGGCTCACCTCACTTCGTTCGGTTTTGAGCCAGAACTCCCCATTTTATATGTATATGAAAAACCTTAACGGTGAATGTGTTTTTTTACTATTAAGGTAAATTAATAACATATACAATATATTATAGTTCTATCATTTTTATTTTTTTACTTTCATCTAAGTAGGGTTTAATAAAAGTGATGCATTTATGTTTTAGCTAACACTCCACCACAGGAATAACATATTTGATAGTTAGCAGTTCATCCTATTTCACATTTATACAGGATATATCGGTTTTACAAGTTCTGAAATTAGAATTTTGGGATTCCCCGTTCAAAAATAATATCTAGTGACGTCATATGTTTTTCCAGTTCTAAAAATAGAATTTTGGAATTATCTGGTTATTTTCATGTTATTTCCCCGATTAAAAATAGCAGTATTGGATTTTCCCAAGTAACTTCCCATATATATGAAAAACCTTAATGATGAATCGACTGGGCGCACTTATTTCGGTCTCAGAAGATTGTAACGTTGTTTTCAGTCAATATTCTGAAAACTATTGATCTAGCTACACAAACATTAACCAAGTAGATAACAGCTTATTTGTATGCGGTGAGTTTTACTATGGTATTTTACCATATTGATAGGTATCACGAAATACGCGTTTGTGTATCAGGCGGAACATTAAGTAATTATTCTTTAACAAATCCTCGTTGTGGCGCTGGATTTCTTAAATAATATATTCTAATACCCTGTAAAACAATATAATAATTAATCTTATGAATATCAATACTCCATATTGTGTCTGTTGCTCGGCGTCTCCCTCCACATTCTTGTTCTCCAAGTTGGTATAAGTATCTAAAACTGCATTGGGACATACAGGTTAATTTTGTAATTCTTTTATTTCAATTGGAGTGTGTTTTGTCGTCTCTGAATGTATTGCCTTTAGTACACTAGGTGGCCTCTTAACCCATTCTCTATTTCGTTTATGTGGATTTTCATTTTCCTTTGCATACCGATGCCCGAATAATCTTTCAGCCAATGATCTGCTAAATCTCTCCACTATAGCATGATCTATGTATTTCTGTTATACATCTTCTTATGTCTACATTGTGCTTATCCATCAGTTTTGTAACCGCTCCCATGAACTCTCATCCAGGATCAACTTGTAATAATTTTGGATATGTTAATTTATTTTCAATTGTAAATATTTTCAAAATATTTAGCAACTTCTTTACTGTCTTTTGAAGTTAGTGGTTCTGCCTCTTTACATATACTTGCAATGTCAACTACAGTTAATGCATATTTATAAGTTTTACGATTAACTGTATCATGTGGTAAGAATAATAAATCGGCTTAGTGAACTTCATTCGTAGTAGATACATCAAACTTTGGTCGTACTATTTTCTTTGGTGCAGGTAAATAAATCTGCCATATAGCTTGTTTCTTTAAGAAATTCAAAGCTTCTTTAGTACTTTCTTTTGCAGCCTTTGCTAATGTCTTTACTGCTGATAAACCTTTCCAAAATCCTTTGGGGCTGTAATAAAGTTTCTCTATTTATATCTGTTTAAGATATATTTATATAACAGTATAACAAAAAATGACACAGCCAATCACACAAGCTACATTTGAAGAATTGCTTAAAAAGGAGCAAGCATACTATAGCACAATGCAATGGGTAGCATTAAAGAAGAATGAAATATATACTGTCACTAATTTAAATTATACAATTAAAGATACTTATTACGGAAAATCTATGATGTTGAACCTTTCAGATGATACCGAAGTATGGGCTCCACAACATCTTAAAGATCTGATGGAAAAGTTAAAAGAAAAAGACCTCTAGGATTGAAACCATGTAAAAAATAATAAGAAAAACAAATATCATGCTCTTGATTGTATTACTACTTAAACAAAAATATACAAGCTTTATGCCGATTTTTTATACCAACCTACATGCTATAAAATCAATAATACCCATACCACTAATTATAAATAATATCTCACGATTTTTCTGATCATTCGACGGTGTATAATAATCGCTCAATACTGGCTCTCTGCCAAATGCTTGTAATCGTTGTGCACCTGTCACGGTAGCAGTAACTGTATTATAGTCTCTAAATAGCTTCGTCGACATCCTCAAACGTCTTTACTGCTGCATCATTCTGCTTTTTGATTTCATTACTAATCCAATCTAATATATCTGTCTTTTTTTCTGCCCATTGAGCTTGTTATGTGTAATTTTTCTACGGTTTCTACGGTTTCATCATGACTTTTACGTTCCTCATTGGCTGATTTACTACCAAATGAACTAAATAAGAAATTACTCCCTGTAAATGCCAATGCATTAACTAATGCACCACCAACCATCAAAGCTATTAACGCAATTTTGCTTTTAATATAATTTTATTACTTATCTCTTGTAGCAATAGTCAGACCAGTGTCCAACATAAGCATTGTCATATAATAATTGTCAAGCTGTAGTTTGGCAGAGCCTGTTTCATAATTTTATTTGCTATTTGTGCATACCCTATCTCCAAAGCTGTAGAACAGCAGCGTGGTATACAAGCTTTCCAATTAGTTTACCGTCGGTATTGATCGTTGTCATTGTTTTTTATTTTAATATAAAAAATAAATGTTAATTTATTCCATATAGTGTGGATTAATTGTAGGTATTTCATTAACTGTATGCATTTTAGATTTCTTATCATTAACTGTAGGGGATTGCCAAAATAATTTTCACCCAAGAAAAGCACAAGCAGTTAAACATATTTCAGCAAACAAATATGACAAAATCTATTTTGTTTTATGGACAATGACACTGACGGGTTCATCTTTATATTCGTCAGGTGTTATATGTTCTTTTTTCTTATGTAATATTTGTATTATACTTTCTTGTTTCGCTTTACGCACAGCTGCACCTCTTTTGCCAGCTTCTACCCGTTTTGGATTATTTGTTACTTGTTTAATCTCCTCCTTTGGCTCTTCTTCTTCAGATACCTATTGATTGTTCTCCATTGTCTATATTTATATATTGTTATATTGACAATATTTAATTGTTGTAATCAATGTAGTAACTGGTGCCAGAAATGCACCGAACCTAAAGTATAATTCACAGCAAGTCGTAGTTAGAGCGTGTCCAACAAACGGGTCATCCTCCAAGACAGATACTAGCTTGCTTTGATTTACCAGCTATCATAGCATACACATTTAATATAGTATTCCTAAGTGTTTTTGTCATTGAAGCACCTAGCTTAGCTTCATTCTGTTGTGCACTTTTAGAACTTGTTCATTCGGCATATCGTCTAGCTGTGAAATACTTTACCCAAATACTGAACAGATTTCCCCTCTGAAATAATTGAAGATAATCGTTGTTTTATGTGGTCTATACTGGCTTCATTATCAGTACTCCCATCATCAAGTAATTTCTCAATACGCTCGTCATATTCCATTTTTATTTTATATAACATGTTTTTAATTTTAAAATAAACCCAAACATAGCCAAGTATAATAAACAATAATGCTATAAATATTAATATAACAAACAGTCTTTATATTACTACTATTTAAGTTAAAATTTAGCTTAAGATTACTCAGTATTACTTATTTGCTAAGGAGTTCTCAATAATTTTAGCTATGAAATTTTTACTAAAACAAGCTAAAAAAGCAGAATAAGCAATACTAAGTAATACTAAGCAATCTTCAGCATTATTTAAGTAATTTATAACCAGTAGGTTGATCAGTAGAATGTTTTGTTTTCGATAACCCATCTTATTTGGTTTGTTTCCTCCAGGGTTGGAATAATATCATTTTCTCTCAAAACTATCTCTATAAATCGTATAAAACATACACAGCCATTTCGTCTGGTCTCTGAAGTATTTTAAGACTGAATTATATATGTGATATAACCCAAACGCTTTGTTCTGCATGTCGCCCAGAGAATGCGAGCTGTGACAGCAAATCTTTTTTCTTAGGTATTTGCTTTGTAGCTGAACAGTCATTAATGATATATAATGCAGGACTTCTAGCATAATTATTTAAAAAATACTCTTAACAGCTCTTGCAACATCTCTTCACCATTACTACTAACTGGATTAACAATCTCTTTTTTTTCTCGCTCGGGGTGTCGTACATCACCTATACAACTTCTGTTGTATAAGCCTTGTTCCATGCTACAGTTGGAAAAAGTATAACTATATTCTCAAATACTACAGCATATCCACGCTGAAGTAGGTCAAGGACAAATTCCGTTTTACCACATCCGGTTTGGCCGCAGATAATAGCACTATGCGCATACTTTGGCAAATCAATGCAACGCCGATACATATCTTCCATTTTCTAATTTAGTTGTGCATCTTGAATTATAAATAAATATATATTTACGGCACCAGCCGCTTTGGCTACTTTAGTAATTTGAATTTTGATACCCTCATTAGTATTTTCTATTCTCTATTTCCGTGTAAACTATTATCGTCTGTTGTTCTTAAGTTAAGCCAGATGCAATATTTTGTTGTAAGATAGCCCCCAATTGCTACACTTGACACATGCAATTCTTTACTAATAATGTTCACTATTGAATCATTAATATGTCCGCCAGCAAACTGTTTGCGTATTGCATCCCACCTATTATATTATTTCATACCTTGATTGTATAGCTGATTAAGCACACCCTCGATAGTACCTGTAGCTATTATTACCCTTGAATAATTATCACATGTAAGTTCATATTCGAGTCTGTCACCTAAACCAGCTAAACCAGATTGATAATGTATAATTGACATATGGGCTTCAAGAAGTTCAAAATATAATGGTATATAGAACCGGTCCCCAAATGTGTCTGAAATAGCTTTATCTACAGCATTTGTAGAACTAGCATTTGCTGCTTTAGTTCTTAATTTGGTTACATTTGAGGATGCACTGTCATCTATACCTTGATAAGCACAAATTATTTCGTTCTGGTGGTGTTTTCCATAGATCACGATAAATGTAATAAACATCTTAATCGTCAATTGACATAATTTCATTATCATATATTTTAATAGTTGTTTTCTTGACTATCGCACGGCCAATATTGTTAACCACTCTGCGATCGTCATCGGTTGATGTTAACGTAATTGTAAAAGTTAACGAACTTTCCCGGGCACAATCAAATCGTTTGGTCCTAAATTTGGAAAACGAATTAAAAGCTGCTGAGTTTGATCAATTGTAGTAGATGGATTATTTGTTATTGTAATTGATTGTCATACACCTTTCACTCCCAACAGTTCTCTTAAGTGTATGTAAGGATTAAGTTTTCTACCATAAGTAGTCATTTTTTATTTATGTATTATACTTTAAATTAATACATACATACATAAATAATGGTTAAAGGTGGAGAAGGTGACTTTATGCATTATGATAATGAGACTTATGATCCTGACGATACCACAATAGGTACCAGTGAAACTATGATAGACGCGCCAACTGTTCAAATGGAACAACGAACTCCAGAGATGGAACGGTCTCAGCGATCAAGGGTTATGTAACTATTTAGAGATCAATTCAAAAACAGTTTTGGAATATCGGATCTGGATTTTGATTTAATGAGACCAGAAATGCACATTGACAATACAACACTGTACTGGAATGATGTACAAATAAGTCGTAAAGGAAATGTCAATCAATTTTTAAAATCATTTGGTAGAGGAGCGGGAGATTTTAAAAAGTTAATTGGTATACCCAAGAACAATTGACAATAGAGGCAATTACTAAATTACAAAGTATAGAAAACGAAATTCCAAATGTTGATAATATAGAAATGACTGAATTACCAAATACAGCTAAGGACACAGAAACTTCTGTCAAAGAAATCGTTGACACATTAACAAAAGAATACACCAACAGGGATTACTGATGATTTTGAAACGTTACCATTGAGAGAACATAAATCTTTAAACAAAGCTTTACAACAAACGCACGGCTCTCTCACAAATAATATAGCAAAACTTGAGGAGCTTGATACAAATAAGAAAGCCGCTGAATTAAAGTTATCAGCCGCAATAACATTTGATGCTGAAAATCTCGATAATAAAATAATAATACTCCTAAACCAATTATTATAACACTACCGGTAACTAGAGCGGTCTTATGATTTCCATGATTAGCTGCTTCTGGTATAGTTTTAATTTCATAAGATTGAACATGATGCATAGGTACTGAAGCAGTGCCTGTTGGCTTAATAATACTTTTCTCTTTCGTTTGTATCGGTGGCGGTACTGGCATACTATTTTCATTATCATTAAAACCAGCCGATTGATTGTCGGTAGCTATCACTATTAAATTATTATAAAATTGAATACTTCCAATCTGCAAATCCATGTCGCTTGATACCATATATAATCAACTTTTGACCTAGCATATTTTAAAATATTCTGATAATTTGAAATTATTTTTGGTAAGTCTACAGCTCTGTTAATAGCACCATTAACATTGGCTAACTACTGTTTGTGTGCATCAAAAGCAATCCCAGTACCAACAATGGAAGTTCTAGTTTGTGATTGAGCTCCAAGCATTGACCAAACGTACTCTCTAATACTATTATTCAGTCGTTCAACTCCGGCTTGAGTATATCCAATCAAATTATCCAGAACAAAACTGGTCCAGGCATTGGTGATATCAACTTTATGCTGGATATAATCATTCCCATTAAAGAATGGTGCATTGCCATCTCTGTGACGTAATCTATATGACCCACTTGGCTGGAAATACATAGAAAATTCGTCAAGATTATGATTCCCATGGTCCATTTTTTGTCTGAAATCCTTGTTTGGATTAATACCAAATTCTATGCATATTCTATGGTAAGCTGAAATATCATAATTATTATCATACCAGCAATAACTTTGGTCATCTGGTACAGGAACATTCATTTCAGCCAAGATTCTAAGTGCTTGATACATAATATGAAATATATATATAGTGACTTCAAAAATGGGTCACCCCGCATCGCCAAATGTTGGTTATATGAAACTCCGCAGCCGCAGGTAGCACACCACATTGCAAAGTTAAATTGATTCTGATACCACCGCATTGGATTATTTAGCCAATTATAATATGCTTTATTATTGTTATCAATATTGCCAGTCATTCTTGGATTAGGATACCCCGTTAAGGCATTTGAATATGTAGCCTTGAAACTTTTATCTTTTGTCACGTACACATCAACCTTGTTAAACATTGGAACCGTTTGCAAAGCATATATATGGTTATTATCGTAGTTTTCATTCTTATTAAATTTAAAAGTCCTTTTTAAAACAATAAAAATATGTATAATATAACTTGAACAAATACAACAGCAACATTGCAAGACTGTATCGGTAATAACGATTCCAAACGACAAATAGTTTAAAAAGTGTTTAACATACTGGGTTGGCTGGTACAACCTGTTACATAATGCACAGTATGTATGGTCTTCTAAAAGTGGTGTCGTCATAAGAGTTTCAATTCCAGCGGGATTATAATCGGTGAGTAAAATTGTAAGCAATGATGCCTTAACACTGACTGTAAATAAATCCAACGGAATATGTACTTTATATAAAGTGGGATATAAAGTGAGCATACCAAGCGATATTTTTAATCTGCTAGGGTTTAATATTAATCCAGATTGGTTACGTGCGGGTTCATATACAGGTTCTAATCCAGTTAATTTTGTTAAGAAATCGTCATATATTTATCTTGACCAAGTAAATACATCATGTAATTTACTAAATGGTAAAAGGAGTACTTTTATTGGTGCTATACCAGTTTGCAAAATGACATTTGGAGAGTCAGATACCGTGACATTTGCACATCCCGAATATAGACATTTACAAAAAGGTGATATAAACGAATTGAGTATTGAAGTTAGAGATGAAAATAATATTGTAATATACAATCATAATTTGCCATTTATAATAACATTATATAAAAAAAAAAAGAGTATTTATGGAGCAGATGAAAATAGTCGTACAGATTATATAGACGCCGGAGATACAAATGTAACAGAGTTGTTCAATAAACATAAAAGGATAATAACGGTGTGGGCTGAAGAGCCTGGGCCATTACTTGATGGCTCTTTTGTATTTGCATTTGGAAATGGTGATTCTGGCTTGGCTCATGGCAATTGTGGTTATACTATGATGTGTAGTGGAAGAGCTTTACGAATGCGTCACCAGCTTTGCAACTGATGAGGTGAAACTTGGGATCAGTATCAATGGCACTCCAAATGTGAATGGCACTTTAACAAAGCATAAAGAACAGCGTTCGGCATATACAATATTTCAAAATCCAATCGAACTTGCCTCTGGAAGTGTATTAAATTGTATTTCACTTACAACATATAGCAAAGCTTCAATTTCAATTGTAAATGTGTTAATTGAATTAGATATTTAAATATTATAAAGAAAAATGAATAGTAAACTGTATACCCAGCTACCAATTGAGACTGATAATTATAGACCTATTGAAATAAATGATGTAAAACATAAGCTGGAAAATGAAGTTGAGACAAGGAAAACAATACGAAGTAAATATAAAAGAGCCGTGAACATATTAAATGGTGTTCTGTCTGGATTGACTACTACTAGTAATGAGTGGGACAAGTGCCGGAGTATTATTAACTATTGTAGGACTTCCGGTTCATATAGGAATAGGCATTGCGGGTCGTATATGTGGTGCATTTGCACTTACAAGTAAATGTATTAATACAAAACTACTGAAAAAAGTTGAAAAACATGATGACATACGTATGCTGGCAATGGCAAAACTTAATTATTTTGTAAATGCAGTATCTACTGCGTTAGAAGATGGTAAAGTGTCTGAAGTAGAATTTAAATTGATAGCAGAGGAAATGGATAAAAAATTCTTCAAATTGTGCAGTTGTGACTCCTTGTGTCATTTTTTGTTTATACATACTAATAATTGTTTGTTAAATATTGAAATGTTTACAACTCTTGACAACCAAATGCAAAAGTTGAAATCCCATCAGATACAATCAATCTTTTTACATCAAGTGGTGATAGTGTTGTTTTATTTATTGATAGTCCGTAAATATTATGGTGCATGGAACGTATCATATTCATTTTATGTGTATTGTTCAGTTTATTGAATAATGCATCATCATAATTGGCAAAGTTTATTTGTTTTTTAATTACATATTTTGTTTACTCATTTAGCTTTATTGATAACTTGCTCATCTGTTTTCAGTATTGAATAAAGTTTTGGGCGCAACACAATATATTCAGCAATTGCAGTTCCTGTACATTCATCTTTCATTTTTCATATTACTTTTTTATTCGTTTCATCATGAAGTGGATGATCTTTTGGATAGTAAGAGAAATCATATTCATCTTTCATTTCAGCCATGTCTTTGCATACGTCTTGTGTTTTGATGTCTACTAGTAAATAATCTGTATCGGTATACAACAGGGTGCAGTTTTCAACATTCTTTTTTTTCAGTGTGTTGTAATACCAATCATACATCAGGTGTTTTGATATGTTCAATATGGAGATACCGACATCGATTGGCTTGTTTAGTGTTTTGTTTTGTTTACATGTATTGCGGATAATTCATCAGAGAATTTAACACGTCTATTGAAATTTTGTTTTGCAATATTTTCCTTAATCTTGCATTTGCATGACCATCTGTTCTTACTAGTTCTATGTCTACCCGTTTGCGGATATTCTCCATAGTCTTGCCACGCACAGAGTTGTTCATGACTTTATAGAAATCTTTTTCAAATGCAGACTTTGCTTTTTTACGGAACTCTGTGTTAAGGCGAATGTATGGTTCCATCCATGTTTTTTCATTAAATTCTAATATTCTATGTATTTTCTTTACCTCCGTACCATGGGATTTATAAAGTTGCAGATTTCTATAGTGTAATACATAATTTTCTTTATAAATCAGGTTTGGTACAAGTTTCTCAACGTTTGCCATACTGTTATCTTCAAGCAGTTTTGTTTGATATTCAGAGAGCCATTGTTTTATCACTGCTATCTTTTCTAGTGCAAGTGGATAATCGTTATGTGATTTTCATAGAACGCCTATATTCTCGTGAATAGTTACAGGCGTTCTATAATTACAATCGGTCGATGGGCCGAATGGGGTTCGCTGCGGGAAACTTCGTAAAATGAAAGTGTGCCAATACCAACAAGATATATGTTAGTTCAATATTGAAACATGCTAACACCTGTAGACATTGATAGGTTATATTAAAATAATAATACGCATGTAATATGCAAAAAAATAGCTTCCCAATGAAATTTAGTTTAAATAGATTATCCCGTATGGAGCCTCATTTAGAACCTCTGGTACATTTAGAGTCAATATTTGAACCGTTTTACTAAACGCCATAGTGTCATGTGTCCAATTTATTGGACACAGGACACTTTTTTTTAATGTAATATACCAACCAATAACAAATTTACGTTTAAAAAGTCAGCTATTTGTTGTTAAATGCGATTGTATTTTCATTGTGACGTCATACTATATTTCGTGTCCTGCCAAACGCGTAATAATACAATGATTGGTCATATTGCCATTACACGTACTGCCATCGTGATTGCTGTCTTCGTTGTTGATAAGCTCTAAATACGGAAATACAGATACTCATTGTGTACTCAACGATTTGTGAATGCTACAGACGTACATTTCTGCAAATTTGCTAAAGTTGAGAGGACAATACGGCGACAGCCAAGAGACATCAATAATTGACCTACATTTTACATAAGTCTACTACTACTAGCTGCCAGACACGAAACATTTGCTTCAGGTAGGAATTATTTCTTTATTACTGTTGACCAATATTTGAATCGTGCTGACTTCGACAGCACTTTTAACCACAGGGCTACTAAAATAATTCCATTGTATTCAATCTAACATGAATTCATGTGGTGGGGGATATTCAACATTGCCTGTGCATGTGCCGAGTCATTGGTTTTCGCGACCAATGTTGTTTCTACAATTGTTGTTTAAATAGCTAATTTCTAATTTATGGTGCATCTCGGACTCTGTGTGTTTGTGGCACCTCGATACTTGTAGATTCACTTTGAATATATGTTTTCAGTCCAACAAGTCGATTCATTATCTATTTAGGCTATTATCTGTTATCTATTGTCTATATAGGCTTTTAGCCACTTAAAACAGACACTACTTTCACCCCCCCCCCCCCTACTTTCACCCCCCCCACCCCCGCCAGTCAAATGTGTTTATAAAAACTGTAACAACAGTGATGAAAAAAGTAAAAAATTGAGGTGTGCGAATCCAGGTACACTGCATTTGCACAGCGGTGAATTTTCCCCGAAATATCATGAATATAGGCCGGTGCAGTATTTCTATTAAGTAAGTGTACCCGGCTTCGCACCGTGTATGTGGCTTTGCACACACCAATATTTTACATGTCTGATTATTCATGTTGTTTTCTTAAGACAAGTGTTTTCAGAAAGTCACGTGTTTACACGATTTAGAAAACTATAACAACAGTGACCAAACAAGTAAAAAAATTGAAGTGCAGTATTTGTATTAAGTATTTGTATTGCAGTGGGTGGGCTTCCTAAAATTTATTTGTACAGGGAGGGTACCCATGTTTGGTCTGGGGTGGTGATGAGGGACTTTTTTGCTTCATTGGGGTGACCTCACGAAATATGGGCGGGGTGGAGACTGTATGTTTGTTGAGATTACAATCATGTCTGTTAATTCTGCGCACCTAATAATAATTTTCGTGAAAATGTCCATATTCAGTCAAAATTCACTGAACATTAAAGCAGTTCTTAGCCAAAGTAATCACGGCTAAGCAGATGGCTTTTACTATTTCATCTGTCGTCTATTATCTGTATCCGCCTAGCGGAGACCCAGCCAAATTTGATCAAAATATCAGTCCATTTTGTCCTTGAGTTTTGCGAATAATACGGGAATAAAATGATAACCAATGTCGGTATATTTGCATGTGTATTATTGGTTTATGAAGCAGATCTGTTGTTGATCTATTCATTTAGTAAGCAGGACCACTAATCATTTTGACCATGTTCTGAATAACTTTTTACCAAACTATTGGAATGGGATAAAATTGTGACTTAGTATACCGTTAATCAGCTGATTTATTCCAAAATCAACATAATTTATTCTGACGTAAGCTGGGCAAAACATTACGTGAATTGTGCATTAGCCGGTGCGCAGAATTAGCCGAAATGACATTTTTTAAATATATGTTGTTGGGTTACCATAAATGATAAATTCCACGACTTGCTACTAAATTTCTCTGTTTCGCACTAATACAATTAGCTTACCATATTCTTGACACTTTTCTAAATAGATGCCCCTTCAGTTGTATGTTTTATGCCGTTGAAAAGAACAAAATGTAAATGTAAAGCTATATTTACGTCATGTAAATGTATGTAACGGAAATTACATTTCTGAGACTCCTGGTCCCTTGAAGTGGAAATAAAATTAAAAAAATGACGAGAACAATTGGCTATACTATTATAAATGTAACAACTGGACTGTCACCCAATGGAATAAACACAGTTTAATGAATTATTGGTTCTACATCGAAACTAGAAAAACGACACAAATATGTACATAAAATATAGAATCACTGATGTCTCATTATTATTGAACCATGTTATTGTAGTTGCGAACAATAACTCTTGCAATCTACTCCTGTACCGTCTGTAGCAGAGTTACTATTCCATTCATACATGTAGGCTTCCTCTACATAATAGCTAATCAGATCTGATTTACACTTTAGTTGTTAATTGTGACACAATTTGTATATTTTCCATTTGAAAAAAAAATATTATAAACGTAATACGTATGGATCACGATTTGCCTGGTTTGGCCCTCAGGTACGTTTTCATCTTTCGCTCTTTCTGTTACCTGGGAGTTGAATTGGGTTATTGCCCATTATAGAAGTAGTAAGATTATTACTGATCCTACTGCTTTTGGGAGGGGCCATGTGATTCTGGTGTGGCGAGGACCTCGCATCAGATCAGGATCATCCTGATTTAAGGGTTGAGTATATAGTTCTTTTATTGTAAATATTCATTTCTGATTTTAGGATTTTCCCCCCATTTGTACATGTACTTGAACATGTACTTGTACAGGTAATATATGGGATTTATTACTAAACCCATTGACCCGGCCTTAAATGACCGCATCTGTTGATAACTTGATAGGCCGTTAGACCCCAACAAACAAATAAATGATATACCGGTACGTAGGCTTCCTCTACAGAATAGCTTATCAGATCTGATTTACGCTTTAGTTGTTAATTGTGACCTAATTTGTATATTTTCCATTGGAAAAAAAAACTATTATAAAAGTAATACAAAACTTTACGTGGGTGGTCACGTCGGGAGAACGAGACGACGTAAATTAACGGTAGTAGTTCCTCCATATAGGAATCACTATTTGCCTGGTTTGACCCTTCAGTACATTTTTATCTTTGGCTCTTTTGTTACCTGGGAGTTGAATTGGGTTATTGCCCATTATAAAAGTACATTGTAGTAAGATTATTACTTATCCTACTGCTTTTGGGAGAGGCCAAGTGATTCTGGTGTGGCGAGGACCTGGTATCGGACCAGGATTATTCTGATTTCAGCGCTGAATATATAGTTGTGTTATTGTAAATATTCAGTTCTGATTTTGGGATTTTCCCCCCATTTGTACATGTACGTGAAAATATACATGTACTTTTTCTTTTTATATGAAACGTGAATTTCGTCACTGATATCAGGGGCGATAACCGTGTTTCCGTTAAAGGTTAATGGAAACTATATTCTGTCTGCTTAGTTTTGTTATGTGCACTATGATCGTACTTTATAATGTGTCAATAAAAATATTTGTTCGGGTGACACATTTAATTGGTATAAATAATTTAAATGTCATGTCTCATTTGCATATCAAAATAGCCTGATACCACCACGAGTCACTATCAGTAAAATCAATATTACTAAATGATTATATATGTATAGTGGACCTGCACTCGTAATTTTTAAAACTGGCGGAATACATGTACCGTAGTTACACAATTATACACTTATTTAATTCTTATAGGCAAGCTGTTATGCAAACAGGTTGAAGTACATTGTAACGGACCGAGGTCTATGAAATACATTAAATACGCCTAAAAGCGTCCATAAACGAAAAAAAAAAGCTAAAAAAAGTTTTGTTACTCCCTCTATAACACACACATATATATACCTCGGTCGTTACTTCAACCTGTGGATGGGACCCCAACTTTAGCTGATACATGTAATTTGCGAACCAGATCTCTTATTCACTATTCTGCAGAGGAAGACTATGAATGGAAACGTAACTCTGCTACGGACAGTACGGTTGTAGATTTCAAGAGTTACTGTTCACAACTATGAACAATGTGGCTTACTCGCTTACCACATTTATCCAAGTTTTTGTGAGTTTGATACCCGGGTGGGATGTAGTTCTCTAAGCACTGTTTCATGTTGGAAAGTTGCGGAGTCATTTGCTGAGTAATGGTTAATACTGGTAAGAAATTCAATAAAAGGCTAACCATGTACATAATAGTGTTTGATTGTTTGTTTCAGGGAAGCCGTCTACAGATCTTAGCCATCTGGATTATTCGTCGAGCCTCTTCAACTTCACCCTGCAGTCGAGGCAGACACCAGCAGGGCTATTGAGATAGTGTATGGGCGGTTTCAGAAGAAGCAGATAAGGCGGAAATTGTTTCTCATTCTACTGTTGAAGGACAAAGGCCACCAGAAGAATCGCTGCCCGAAGACACTACTCCACCTGGGCAACAAGTTGCCAAACACTTGCGAAAATGGGAACTGATCCAGTTCCTGACCTACACGAAGCAAAATATAGTGTCGCCATGACAGACTGTCATTATCTTAAGATCAGCGACATCTGAAAATATAACCCTCGAGGAAGAGCTTGAGAAAGACAAGTTCAGTTCCAAAAAATTAACCATTTAACCGGAGTACCATCCATGCCAGCGGCAGTGTTTGTGTGGTTCTCAACTCTGATTTCTGCTCTAATCATCTAATCAACCTGTTGAAAGGATGTATCGTGAAGACATGTTACTTCTTGTGTTGATGGAATTGAGAATGAATCTTATTCACACAAATCTGAGTTGTGCAGTTTTAAGATTTGTCAATATGTTTTGAATCGGTGACTCATTCTTGTGGTGGACAGAATGACATTTGTACATTTCTGATTATGTGACACTCGAAGGACTAGATATTGAAATGGTCAGAAATATATTTACTATGCTTTTTAAACATATGTGGCTGTGACCTCAGGTTGAAGTAACGGACCATGGCCTATAAATACATTAAATATACCTAAGAGCATCAATAAGTGAGAGAAAAATAAGCTAAACAAAATGTATTTACTCCATGTGTGATATATGGGAGTAAATCATTTGTTTAGCCTATTTTATTTCACTTATTGATGCTTTTAGGTATATTTAATGTATTTATAGGTATTGGTCCGTTACTTTAACCGGTGGCTGTGACTGAAGAATGTGGTTTATGGGATTTGTGACCAGTGTAGCTCCTGATCAAATAGTACACTCATGTAGCCTGATAATGATGTGGCTTGTTAGAAGCATGATGGAGATTTCATTGATGTAATGGTGAACAGTTCAGATCCTGTGCGGATATGTGTATCTACACTGATCGCAAATCCCATAAGCCCCATTTCTCCAGACACAGACATATTTGAGCAAATTTAAAAATCCTACCGCCAACCTAGAGTGATTAGCATTTAAGGTATTGCATTCAATCTTTGATTCATAAATTTCTGTTTAACGTCCACAGTCTATAAAGTCTATATTTGGTTGGTTTCACATGGTTTCAGTTATCTTCGCAATAAAGGATTTTACTTGAAACATCCAGAATAGACCAAAGACAAACTTTGTAGACTTTCGAAGGGAAACAAAAATTTACGAATTAATGATGTATTTTTGTGCTATTATCATGATTATAATTGAAATCAATGCCCAATGGTCAAACTTGTAACAAATTACATGTGTACAATAAATTTCGACTTCGAAATTTGACTTCGAATGAAATGGTGCAATTGGTTGATATTGGTCATTTGCAGTGCATGATGTGAGAAACAACATATTGAGGCATCATCTGTAACACAGTGCCTTCAATCATGATTCATACCCAGGCATACAAAGTATATCGAGGTGTATATAGTTTTTGTATTTTCGTCCATCCGTAAGATTTGCGTTGAAGGTTTTTGGGTACCCATTATATATGCAACCGTAAATCGCATTGAGTTGAATTTTCATATACTTCTTTATCGTCATCCATATTTTTTTTATACTGTAGCACACCGATGTGATGTGGCTTTCCTGCACAAGGTCAAATTACTTAAAGTTTTGAAATATTTGTATCAAACATGTCAAAGTTTTTAAGTACACAATGTCTCTGCAACCGCAAGTCGGGTTGACTTGAAGCTTCATATATATACTTCTTTATGAAGTTAGAAGATCAATATTTTCTTTCTATAGCCCTGGTGGGTGCATGTGATGGGTAATTTAACAATCGCGATTCATCCTTACCGGAAATCCGACTGGAGACCTGGTTTGGCCCTCACATACGTCTTTGGCATTTTGTATGTGACAGTTGAATCTGGTTATATCTCTTGTGTGAGTATTACGGTTATTCGTAATCCTTTTTTAGGGAAAGGGGCCAAGTGACTTTGGTGTGGTATGGACCTGGCATCAGGTCAGGTTATTCTAATGTCAGGGCTGACTATATTTTTCTCGATAAAATTATTCCGTTCTGATTTTGGGATTTTCCCCCCAATGCAGCAGGTTAATACAGGATCAAACCCGTTTGCCCAGCTTTATATGACCTGCTGTTGATAGGCCGTTAAACACAATAAACAAACAAACAAACAACTTTGGCATTTGGTATCCGACAGTTATATCCTTTATGTGAGTATTAGACCATAGCTGTTGATAGGCCGTTAAACACCATTAAACAAACATTATATAGCCCACTCATACGGCTTTCATGCACACAGTGAAGGTGAAATTACTTTGAAACTTGCGTTAAATGTTTTGAAATATATGCGTTAAAGTTTTAAGTAAACAATTTCTCTGCAACCGTAAGTCAGATTGAATTGAAACTTCATATATTTGTCTATCAACAATCAACATCCATATTTTCATTTTTATAGCCTACGCATGTGACTTTCATGCCCAAGGTCAAGGTCAAATTGTGTTAAATGTTTTGAAATATTTGCATTAAAGTTTTAAGTACACAATTTATCTGCAACCGTATATTGGATCGACTGGAAATGTCACACTTCTTTATCAACAGCCATATTTTCATTCTATATCTCACCTAAGCAGCTTTCATGCCAAAGGTCAAGGCCAAATGACTTTGCTACGGCCGCGGGTATGTGTGAGACCCCGCTCACTTGCTCTAGTCCTTAAAAGCAAGAATAACATATCTTAACATACTGATTTCTTTTGTTTTTTTCGGATACATGTACTGATTTTGTGTCCCGAGCATAACTGGAATTCCTTTTTGTATTTTTATCACAACTCTTGCCTCACTAATATTCCAGTGTTCTCCCTTTGTTTGTTCACGCATTGATTTTGTATCTGGCACATAGCGATATTTCAAATTTGACCTAATATGGTCCTGATATATATCAAATCAAAGGTATCGTGGGTATTGTCAAAATCGGATGATACATCATACAAGATGGCCGCCGACAGGTCATCCTTTAATTATAGATTTCGTCTTCTTCTCATGTACCGTTTGGCCGACGCTGGTCAGACTTCACAGTTGTGGTGCGTGGGTGAAGCATTTTCATATTTGTTAAAATGGAGGTTGTCGCATAATCCAAGATGGCCGTTGTAGAAAATTTGTTAAAATTCTTAAAAAAAATCATATCAACCATGTTAATTTTACATTATTATTATTTTTTACATCAAGCTTGAATTGCCACTTTGATATCAAGGGCGATAACATTGACTCTTTAAATGTTAATGGAAACAACAATTTATTCTCTCTATTTATCTTTTGATGTGCAATGATCATATTTTGTAACAAGTCAATACAAATATTTATTCAGGTGACACATTTAGTTGATATAAATAATTTAAAAATGACCTGCCTCATTTACAATCAAAATAGCACGATGATACAACCTATCAGTAAACCTAAGATTACTAAGTGAATATTTCTGTGTAGTGGGCACTCGTATTTTTTAAAACTGTTGGAATAGTTACACAATTATACTTATTTAATATTTAATTCCTATATAAAGAACACTTTGTGCCAAACAGATGGGACCCCAATTCAAATCATGATTTGCAACTTTGCTGAAGGATGTCTGGCACCCAGTCATTAAGTGCAAAGGCTTGTCTTATCAGCTCATTCACAAACACCACATCATACAAAACACTTGTCACATGGATTCACCAGTGGGTGTACAGTACAAAGTCCAGTGACATGGTGTGTAATTGCATCCTGTAACATTTGGTCAGGTGTGTATTTTTTTACTTTAACCTACGTTTTCTGGGGGAAATAACTACCTGTATAATATATGTGAAAATCACTTCAATGGAAGAAATTAAATGTATGTTCTCGCACCCCTTCCAAACTCCATTCACAATTCACACCCCCTCTGCATGAATCAGGATACTCCACTACAGTGCAAAGTCGCAGAACAATTTTTGACATACAGCCGTTTGAATGTGTACTTGTGTGTGTGTAATATTTCTCAGACTTTTTCAAGGCAATGATTTCTGTTTCGATGTAATGTATGACCTGTCGTGAATTTCACTCACAAGTTCATATTGGTGCTTGTAGGAGTATTTGATATCCAGTATACATTTTCTATGGCTTTCACATTCTGTAAAACCGTCTGGAGTTTCGACAATGAAATGGAGAAATGGCAAACATTTTCATGTGTTCCTGAATGTGGATTATTTATTTTCTGGCACTCATATATTTGGCTTATAACGTCGTTCAAATTGTACTGCGTCAATTTTATCGAATTTAAGATTGCATATTTCATGACTTTCTTCAAAACGCCAGTTTTAGAAGTTGATGGTTTTAGGATTTTGATATCATGCACTGCAGTGCCGGTGATAAGTCGCTAGGTGGCGTTGCCAAGTCGGACTGTTGTACTGTGCGGACTCACCGAAACAAACCGCCAGTGGACGCGTTACACTATGTTTGCAATGTAAACTCCCTGGGTAAGTTTATAGATCGCGGCTCAGTCAGCGTGCGACTAGATGTCGGTTTTTACATAGGGTACATGTGTATCCGTATGTATTGCGATCGAGCGGGATCATTTGGCCCGCCCACGACCCCGCGTGGTGCGGACGCCTGTGATTGACAACTTAGAATCGCGTCGGACAGTTAGCCACGCCCCAGATCCCCTCGATGGGCACGTCCGTAGTGATATCTTGGAATAACCATAACAACAAAATGCATTGTGTTACTAAACGTTTAACTGGCATACGCAACCACTAATTGAAAATAATATTATGAAAAACTTGCACTGCACAATATCAACAACGGTTGTTCTACGTACAAAAATACATCGGATTATTTTGTTGCGCGTGATTTGCCCCCATTTGCAGCACAAATCGTGCGGTCATCGCTAAATTTAGTAACAGAGTTAACTCCCCTCCGAATACTCTCCGAAACAAGCGACGCGTTTAACACACAAACTACATCAAGTTTGACCTTCCGACAGCCTATTTTTAAACTCACGACACCTGTGCGAAACAAAACTCGCACGTGTAGGTCTAACTGATGTTTAATCCTCATTCTCTCTCTCTATCGATGGATCTACAGTGGATTTTAGTGACATTCCTGAATTCGGCCTGATTGACATTTGTCTATGGTGGCCAATACACGCCAACATGAGTGTCAATTCTACGTTCATGGAAGGGGGTCAATAAGTCAGTATTTAAGGTGATAACTTACAGTCAGGGAACACATTAATGACAGTATAACACTGCAAGTACTGAAATACGACAAAAAAAATCTAACAAGTTTCTAAACGTTACAAGTGCCCGCTATACAGATATAATCATTTAGTAATATTTATTTTACTGATAGTGACACGCGCGGTGGTATCAGGCTATGTTCATATGCAAATGAGGCATGATATGTTTTAATTATTTATACTAAAGAAATGCGTCACCTGAAAAAATAATATTTTCGACAGATTTTAAAGTATGATCATTGCACATCATAAAATAAATACAGAGATTAAAGAGTAATGTCCGTTAACATTTTAAGCAAACACGGTTATCGCCCCTCATATCAGTGTGTAAATTTACGTCTGATATAACATGTATAATAATGCCAATCAGTACGTGGGATAATGGCGCATGAATGTTTATTTTGCCAGGAAATGTCTCAGATGATGTCTCTGATGTAAAGAACATTTTGTACCTACTGAGTGGGCATGTACCTTTAAGGGTTAATGAAACTGTAACACCAGCAATCAATCAAGCAATCAATCTAGTTTAATATTGTAGTACCCTATGTTCAGTACTTTCAGTACTTTGATTTATGTTAGTGGAAAGTACTAAAATTGGGAAAATTGGGCCCGCGCAATATTTAAAATTGCGCCATGTCAATTAAAGGTGGTGCAGGATGTTGAATGTAATATCTTTATAATGGAAAGACAGAGTTTAATGAAACATAACGCAGTAAATGCTTAACAGGTTGCCAATTAGTATCCCCTCGCCGATAGGCAAGAGCTGGTATATCGTTAGTCCATGTACTGCGTACGTATGTACGTACGCCAGTAACACCTTTCATTTTTCGATAACTTGTGAACTGCTTCCACGATTTTGATATTATTTGACCATAATGTGTGTCTATGGATGGAGCATGGTTTAGCATATGAGTAGACTCGTATGACCCACGTTCGACCGCCAAGGTCACGGAGTACTTTTTATTATCAAGGCTGCCAGCGAGGGGATTAGCTTCGTTTAATGATGCCAGTGCGAGGGGATTAGCTTCGTTTAATGATGCCAGTTCTTGCATTATGGTATAGTTTGCTTTAATCTAACAATTTTCTGGTTTTGACGAAGAATCGGTTTCCATGGATGTGAATATAAATCTAAAGAACGTGAATGTATGGTGTGATACATATCATCGAACCGGTATGTCATTTCTATGGTGTGATACATATCATCGATATCCGTCCGTTTGCTTGGAAAAGTTTCAAGAAAATTTACTGTAAAAATGACGTCACAGAATACGTCATGTCGGAAAAGCAGGTTCGGAAACCACTGATCCCATACCCTGATATCTATAACTTTACATGCTACTTGCAAACATGTAGTTGGCCTCAATAATAATAGCATACACTCAAAGCGTTCTTTTATAACATGATCATTCATGTTATAATTGTTCTTGTTAAAGTTATTTTAGATATTCTGAATCAGCCTCAACAATCATACCTTTAGCTTCTTTGATTTTGTATTCATTTGTCCATTTAAATCCTGACCATGGTAATGGCTGACTCATTGCCCATCCATAAAGATTATTTGCATCATAATACATAATGTGGTTATTATCATTGTTTGGATTGTAATCTGCTACATAAGGATTATTTGCTTTTGCATGTATTTTGGAAACCATACTTATACCACCACGCATACCTTTTTTCAATAAACAGATGCATGTCTAGATCTGTTAATAGTTCTAAATGTATCTTTGTATATTTGAGTACTGCATCCCATGATAAACCAGGTGCAGTATAATAGTGTAGAGGATGAAGATTTTATGCAGACATACATGTTTATCTGAATGTTTGAAAAACATCTGCAGGAAGAGTAATGTCTGTTTTAAGATATATATCATGATAATCACCAAGACATTCGTAGTCAAACGCTTTCCATACTCTTTGAGCATGCTTGTAACCTTCTTTACTTATACTTTCATCAGTGAGATTGCTGTAAAATTGATCCATTGGTGATAATTCAATATCATCAAATATTTCGAGGCTGTCAACATATTCGTAAGGATAAACACCTTTACGTAGAAATATGTTTGTTTTGTCGTTTTGTCATCAAACACTTGCTTAGTAATTTTGAAATCTGCTTTACTGCTGCATCAACTAATTTCTCCAAAGAAGATGCCTTGAATTGAAAACTATCCAAAAACTTAAGTTGACCAATACTGAATGATATATACTTTTCCATCGCTTGGTATGCAAGTAATATTACCTTTTGCTGTATGTATTTTTTTTTGCATTATGAGATGGCTATCATAATTCTTTAAATTGTGAAATACAACAGGAATTTCAGTGGTATTTCGCTTTATTTTAGTTGTAGATTGCAGTTTTTATATGCAGCACCTCTATATTTACCTGTGAAATGACAACGATGTCTTAATTTATCACCATTTATTTTTTGCAACAATTTGTTGCATTATTAAAATCTTTCTTATTTTGTTCTGTCATTTATATTGGTTCTGGATGTGAAAATGCATTGTTTATGTTAACTCGTTCACAATCCAAATGATTTAAGAACACGTCAGCAACATCTTCACCTCTATAGATAACTGGTTTTTCAGTAATTCCATAATATCTAACAACTTGATATCCAAATCCACAAGCTTCATGTTCGTTTGTTATTTCCGATTTATCACCTACTTTTACAGTTTTTGGTTTAATTATGCTTTCAAAATCAGCATTACATAAGGAACTGGCATTTTATTTTGAAAGTTTTTAAATTTGATTTGGTTCTTTGTTGGCATTTCTATTCTTGTTGGACTTTTGTTAATACCTTCACAATATTCATTATGTTGAATCAATAAATCTTCTCGTGAAAACCCGTAAAGACAACGATCACAGACGTAACTTTTTGTTTTATGTTTATTTTGATCATAGAGTAATCTATTTAAGTTTTTAATCCAAAAGTAGAGATATTTTATTTATTCATCATCATCTTCGTCATCGCTATCTTCATCGTCATTATAATTATCATCAATATCAGATATTGAAAGTAAATTAATTCTTATCATTTCTTTTGGTTGTTCTGATATATGATATGGAAAGATGCTTAGTGTTTTCTTTGTTATTTTATTTCTATAGATTATTATGTTTCTCTACTTTTGGTATTTGTGAAATTGTAACTGGAAATTAAATTCTTTTAGTTAGTATTGTAGGTTTTGGATAATATGATAAACGATCAGAATTTTTCGAAGAAGGATTAAGTGCAGAATTTATTGCATAAACTAAACATTTATCGTCATTATTTTTAACATTAATTATTGCTTTCTTTACTGCCAATCATTTTTGTAGAGGAATATAAGAAGAACCTTTTAATGGTCCATATATTGCAATATTTAAATAAAATTTAATACAATGATCAATCATCATAACTGTAGCTGTGCTTGTGAAATTTTCAATACTTTGTTTAATATGCGACGACGCCTGTTTATAAAATTCACTTATTTTTTCAGAATTCAAGATTGTATATTGTTCGCTGTGTAATACACCTGTTGTTCGTTTTGTTTCCTCAGTATCATCTTTATATAAATCTACAACAAGACCAAGTTGAAATCCATTTAACTCTTTATCCTCTATTATAAGTTGATTTTTTATAATATATTTCTTACCAGACAATAGCTTTTGCTTTTTAACTGATATTTCATATGCCTTAAAATATCCACATTTTGGTTTATCAACAAGTTCTAAGAAGACTGTGTTTTTATTGTATCATGACATTAATGCATGTTTGCACTGATAACAGCTGCCCGATAAACAAAAGTTACATCAGCATATTTCTGTTTATGGATTTCTAAGGATGTAGGTTTCGCAGATATAGGTTTGAGAGCATCTATCATCTTTCTAAGTTGCTCATCACTGATTAAACCACCACGGTGAAGGTTTAAAATGTATTACACATCACTAGTACTCATTATTTTATTTTATAATTACTTTTTATTGTTTAATATATTTAATATAAAGATATTAAATGTAAATAAAATGGAAAAAAAGATATGTTGCTTTCTTAGAGTCGGTAAATACGGACGCTGTAAAGCCAATGCTACAAGAACATCAAACTTCGGCAAACATCACAATTATGTAAATAAAAAGGATAAAAGTAAAATAAAAGAATGCATACATTTCGGTTGGGGCACAACTGCTAAATATCAAATATGTTATTCCTGTGGTGGAGTGTTAGTTAATTTAAAACATAAATTTATCAATTTTATTACACCCTACTTAGATGAAAGTCAAAAATTAAATTAAGAATGATAGAACTATAATATATGTTATTAATAGTGAAAAACACGTACATCGTTAAGATGTTTCATATATATATGGCAAATTACTTGGGAAAATCCAATATTGCTATTTTCAAACGGGAAAATAACATGAAAATAACCAGATAATCCCAAAATTCTATTTTTAGAACTGGGAAAACCTATGATGTCACTGGATATTATTTTTAAACGGGGAATCCCACAATTCAAATTTTAGAACTGCAAAAACCGATATATCCTGTTTAAACTGGGATATAAAAGCCACCAGATGGGCAGGCTTTTTGATAAGTGTATGCATGCTTCATTTCAGCGACATATTTTCAGATATTTTAAAAATACCACTGAACAAATAATTACAATATTTCACACATACATATATAATACAACAAGGTTTAGAACAAGTTGGATTAAGAAACTAAATGTAAATGTGCTTTTGAAGTAATACAATGTTCTCAACTGACAACTGATTCAAACTTGCCGAGCGGAGTGTAGCTGTTACGTATGTAATTCATTCATAGAGCTGAACTCATAACCCGAAATTTTAAACAACCCCACGTGTTTAGTGACAACGCTAACAGCTATAACTGCCTGTATGGTCAACATCAGAGAGTGTGCCAGTCGCACAACCTTGATTTTGGACAGTAATATCAAATTAACTATGTGTCTAGTATGGACATAACAAAGTCAATGAAACAAGAGTTGTCAGAAGACAACGAAGCTCGCCTGTTGGCAGCCTTCACTCAAACTTGGTACAGTTGTATAAAACATATGCATATTATATAACTTAACCTTGGGTTAAAGGGTATGCCGTGGACCTTGACATTGAGGTCAGTGGTGGAAGGTGGGTCGTCGATTTGCTATAGTATGATATAGCATGAATGCATGTATGAACTGTCAATTTAACCCAACGTAAAGTTTATGAACGCACTAAGTTGGTGATTTTCTACAGCATGATAGTTATTCACATGAGGAATGCATATATGAATGTGCTAAATTTGTGACCTTGACCTTGGGGAATGGGGTTGGGGTTGGTCATGGATTTGCTGATGCACAATAGAGGATCATCAGATGAATGCATGTATGAAATATCAAGGCGTTCCCTGTAAAGAAACAGAAGTTATAAAAAGACATTTACTCCAACGTTAAGTTTATGATGTTGATCTTGGGGAAAGGGGTGGGAGTGGGTCATGGATTTGCTGTAGCACAATAGAGGATCATCAGATGAATGCATGTATGAAATATCAAAGCGTTCCCTGTAAAGAAACATAAGTTACACAACATTTACTACAATGTTAAGTTTATGAACATGCTAAATTTGTGACCTGGACCTTTGGGTAAGGGTTGGGAGGTGGGTTGTGGATTTGCTACAGCAGGAAAGAGGGTCATCTGAGGAATGCATGCATGATATATCAAGGCGTTCCATGATAGGAAACAGATGTTATAATACATTTACCCCAACGTTAAGTTATGGTATCATCAGATGAATGCATGTATGAAATAGCAAGGCGTTCCATGAAAGGAAACAGATGTTATAAGACATTTACCCCAACGTTAAGTTTATGAATTACATAAGTTCGTGACATTGACCTTGGAGTAAGGGATGGGCGGTGGGTCATGGATTTGCTACAGCGCGATAGAGTATCATCAGATGAATGCATGAATGAAATATCAAGGCGTTCCATGGAAGGAAACATATGTTATAAGACATTTACCCCAATATTAAGTTTATGAATGTGCTAAGTTTGTGACTTTGACCTTGGGGTAAGGATTGTGTGGTGGGTCATGATAGAGGGTCATCTGAGGAATGCATGTATGAAAAAACAAGGTGTTCCATGAAATGAAACAGAAGTTATAAGACATTTACCCCAACGTTAAGTTTGTGGACGCCGACGCCGATGAGACGCCGACGCCGACGACGCCGGGGGTATGCCATAAGCTATTCGTGCAGGCGAGCTAACAAAACCATGGTTTAATAGACCAGCAAGAGAAATATGTCGCCTAGAAACTCGATACAGTGGCTGTGAAAATGCAATATATACTAATTATAAACAACATAAGTATGCACATTCACAAAACAGCATGGATGTGCAGTCTCATATGGAATTCACATGACTACGTACATGACAAGATGAATTCCCGTTTGCTAGCAGCCTTATTTCCTGTATCGTAACACATACCAGTATGGCTATTTCAACACTGGTCTCTAATTAGTTGTCAGCATACACTACACATTGTATCTGCAGCAATGCAGCCTAACTGGGACGGGGTTATCTGTGGAATGACATGACACAGTTACACATTTTTATCAAATACCGACTTATTACCAACCCATATTCTGATATATTGGTTACTGCATGTACTTACACAATACATCGGAGATATGAACCTTGTTCAGGCCCATGAGTACACAATAGGTTTCACTATATGTACATGACACACACTAAGTAACGGACACGTGGACACGTTACGACAAACATATCCCCGGATCAGCTGATGCATCCTTACAGCCTCATCAGGATCAACACTGTTTAGTTCGGTTGTCATTTATGATGGCTCTAATTAATGATGTAAACTGCATCATGCTGTAGTCATGTGCTATATGGATGCGAGTTAAACTGATCAAACACTCAATAGGCCCCATTTTGTCATTGTGTGACACATGGAAAGGTGTTTCATTCCATTTTACTTCCTTCTATTTCTATAATAACTTTGCTTTGAAACAGTTAGCAGCAAAATACTATATAATTTTTAACACTTTTAGTACATTCTCAATCATTTTCTTGCACAAATAAAACATACAAATACTATTATAGGGATGTGTATACACTGTCGCATTTGTGTGTTTATGTGACCACAAGCTTGATAACAAACCTACATACCGTATATCTAGATACTAACTTGTCAGTACAGAAACACATACACAGACTCCTCCAGCAGCCGCCTCACTGTTGGGAGCCGAAGACAAATATGTGCTGCTGTTTATATATTCTATTTATACAGCTAGTGGATAACTGATTGGCTATGGACGCTATCAGTAATTTGATATGCCCCTCCTTCTAAATTCGGTACCAGGGCACCGATTGTTGGGTCTTTCCAAAAAGTGTGGAATAGGAACAACTGCTAAATATCAAATCTGTTATTCTTGTTGTGGAGTGTTAGTTAATTTAAAACATAAATACATACATCTTATTAAGCCTACTTAGATGAAAGTAAAATATTAAGAATGATAGAAATATAATACATTGTACATGTACATGCATATATTATTAATGTACTTTAATAGTGAAAAACACATTCACCCTTAAGATTTTTCATAGTTCTGGCTCAAAACCTAACGAAGTGAGGTGAGCCAGAACCAGCACCCCCATTTTACATATATATCGAGTATCCAATGAAATCAGTCGACGGATTTAATAAATATCGTATTCAATCAACATAGACATTATATATTGTTTTATTGCATAAACATCACGCACTGAAGTTGTACTGATCACCTGATGCGTTTTCTGTAGTGGTCTTATACTCGCCATTGTATTATGCTAAATAGACTGTGAATGTCAGTTTTATAAAGTAACAAGATATACAAGATTTGCATTTGTATTACCGTAAAATCTCAGATCGCAACATATATCTCAATATTTACGTTTTCCATCTAATAACTACACATGAGAATTGTGTTTCACAAATTGTGCTTGCTTGTGTCTCAAAGGTTGTCATAGTATATAGCTGAACCCATGTACAATGCAAACTCCTGAGAATATATAGCTGAACCCATGTACAATGCAAACTCCTGAGAATCTTATTTAAGAAAAAATGTTGCATTTGATTGAATATATGGCAAGCAAAAACAAGCAAAGACAATCCAATTTTGTACACAAGAACAAGTGTGATTTTTGATGACGTCGAAAGTTGACAATGTTTTTACATCAAATGTGGAATTCTATTTTGCATGTTCTCCGGTCGCAGCAGAAACAGATTAACATCGACAAATACCAATCACACTTCCTGATTTTGAGCAACGAGGACATGAGTATGTACTTCAATGGTTTATAGTTCGAACACTGGACTTACTACACACGAGGCACTGGCGGCTTTCTCACACGTGGCTGTGAGCCCTTGTTGTACAGCGTCCGCCAGACTGTTGCACTGATGTCCTGCCCTGTCGATGCAGGTATACACGTGGCAGTAGTCCTACGTTACAAAACATACGTTACAAAACATGCACATACGTTACAATACATACGTCAACGGGACTGTTTTGTTGCTGGGCCTGTTTTGTTTTCGAACTGTTGATAAATATTGTTATTGCACGGATGCGATGAAATCCTTTGATCTCAGCAGCGTGGCAACCTGATCTGGACCTGTCTGGCCCACTTCTCCCGTGTGATAATTCACGGAGATGCACTGTCTAGCGTGTGCTATATGCTTCAGATTAACGCCTCTTCTGCATGTCAGGATAACCTGTGCATGCGCAAATCGTAATAATCCACTAAGTAGAGCAATATCGGTGAATAACATTTAACCAGTCATGCCCTGATAACATGACCCATTCATGATTGACAGGCTACACGTGACTAGGCGACTTCGGATCGATACCCCGAATACGAAGTTTCATGGCACTGTGTTACGAAAATACAAAAATACTTAGTGCTATGAAAATGCTAATAACAAACAACAATTCGTGGAGTGATATAATTAATATACGATCCACTGTCTGTATGTGTGACCAGTCTGTATGTGTTCCGTCTTAATGTTTACCGCTAACCCGAATTTTCTGTTTGTGGAAAACATTCGGGTTAGTTTACCACCTACCAATAATGACTATAATTTCCGCCGTGTTTAACAATAAATATGAGTACATGTATTCTGTTTTAATCAAAATCAGAAATGACTGGTCGATGACGAGTTGAATTGTGTTCAGCCTTGGCACACACGACACAATACGAATTTGGAGATTGCGCTCAGAAAAATGTATAAGCCCGCGCACAGATGGCTCTATATCAGAGCACCGAATACTGTAGACACAGATCAGACTGCGCAAATGTACAGGCCGAGTTTGTTAAGCTGTGACCATGGTGACTACAAGCGGAGTAATACGGTTCTGTCATGTCGTGAACCAGCACATGACCGCAAGAAATTGAGTGCATGTCTACGGAAGACTGAATGACAGCGGGGTAACCAAGGGGAGTGACTGGAAATAAATTTCGAAGTTATTGTTTTTTTTAATCAAACTGATAACAAAGTCTACACAATATATTATATTTATCTCAGGTTTCCGCCGTATACATGCAACAAATTAGTTAGATAATGTCTTCTCGTTGAATATGGTTAGTTAACAGCGCGTGGGGGTTTCAGGCGGCCAAAATACGTCTCGCCTAGCGGCTCGACAATTTTCGGCCCCCTAAATTTCCCCCATGCGCTGTTAACTAACCATATTCGACTCGAATACATTATGTAACTTATACTTTACAAATGTGACCCTTTCAGCCATAAATAACTGGTTCATCCTAATGTTTGGACTAGTTCATTAATCATGAGATATTTTTTTAAATCTGAAAACTACTGTCAAATACTGCATATCTTGACGAGACGGCTTGCTACAAGCTGGCGCATCAGGGGCCCGTTTCACTAAACTTCATACGACACAAATGTTCGTAAGTGCAGAATTCTGATAGTCTGTAAATTGCACATTAACACTGTTTTCTTGTAAACAATTATTGGATCTACATTTATTGAGCATGCAGCCTATCCTCAATAAATGTAAATCCATCAATTTAAATTTCCAGACAGTTCTAAATTTGCACTTTTAGTCGCAAGAAGTTTAGTGAAACTGGCCCCTGGGTCCTCAGTGTTTAGTGAAACTGGCCCCTGGGTTCTCAGTGTTTAGTGAAACTGGCCCCTGGGTCCTCAGTGTTTGCCAATGTTGGTCTTATGGTCTGTAAGGTTGAAAGTACTAAACTACATATTCTTGTAAAAAATATCAAATGTTTATAGAGGTGTAATAAATGGGCGGGTGTGGTTAAACGGACTGTATAAGACATATTACATGTTTTAGACCACAAGTTTAAAGGTATATGCCCACTCAGTAGGCACAAACTGTTCTTCACTATTCCACCAGTTGTGACAATTACGAGTGCCCGCTATACAGATATAATCATTTAATAATGTTTATTTTACTGATAGTGACGTGCGGTGGCATCAGGTTATTTTCATATGCAAATGAGGCATGAGATTGTTTAATTATTTATACTATTTAAATGCGTCACCTGAAAAATAATATGTTCGACAAGCATGACAAATAAATACAGAGAATAAATAGTAATGACCGTTAACATTTTAAGGAAACACGGTTATCGCCCCTGATATTAATGTGAAAATTTACGTCTGATATAAACAGCCGATCAATACGTGGTGTAATGATGAATGAATGTTTATTTTGCCAGAACATGTCTCTGATGATGTCTCTGATATAAAGAACAGTTTGTGTCTACTTAATGGGCATACACCTTTAATATCATTGCCAGTGTTCTATTGATGAATACTCACATTGTTTGGATCCATGGTTTCTGGAAAATACAAAGTAGAACATGAATGAGTTGTGGATTGGGTACGTTTGACACATGTGACCCACAGGTGGAAGACTCGGACCTGTGACACAAACAAATGCCCATTACAAAATATCCATTACCCCACCCACTTGGTCACGTACAGTACTATATTCTACAATAGATGATAGTCTGTATGAGAGAAAGTGGGTGGGCTAATGGATTTTTTGTAATGGGCATTTTTTATTTGGTGTCACAGGTTCGAGTCTTCTACCTGTGATGTGATTTTTGTAATCGTAATTGCACTTGTACTTCAACTGTGTACGATTTTGTACAGTGGATCCTCTCTAAATCGGACACCATATGGCGTCTCACTAATCATTAAGCACATGAGCACCTCATACATATTTGGGTGAGTTGCGAAGAGTCATGCACACTATCATCATAGATACATGTAAATGAAGGGGTCTGTGGAAGAAGGGGGATAAGTCCCTTATGGACTTAGCCCCCTTTTTCAACATGCCGCTTCAAATGACAATACGATGCATCGCATCATAACTGGGTACTGCGACCAGTGTAGAACCAGATCAGCACGTGCATCCGCACAGTGTGATCAGGATCTGCATTGTTCGTTATTCTATCAATGAAACACCATTCATGCTTCTTACAAATGGTGGGTGGTTGGTCGGGCGAACGCAACGGCGTAAATTAACAGTGGGGTTCCTCCTTATAGGAATCACAATTTGCCTGGTTTGGCCCTCATGTACGTTTTTATCTTTGGCTCGTTTGTTACCTGGGAGTTGAATTGGGTTAGTGCCCATTATAAAAGTAGTAAGATTATTACTTTCCGTATTATACGGTTCTGATTTTGGGACTTTTCCCCCTATCTGGACAGGTAATATATGGGATTTAGTACTAAACCCATTGACCCGGCCTTAAATGACCTTAGTTGTTGATAGGCCGTTAAACCCCAACAAATAAACTTGTCACAAATGATATAGATTGTTATCATGTAGCCTGATAACGATCTACATTTACAGGGGCACGGATCCAGGATTTCGGGTTAGGGGGGAGACTCAATGAAATAGTTTACTATGTAGTCAAATGAGATCGTCACCAAGTGGAACTAGGGAGACTGCTAGGGGGTCCGGGGGGCATGCGTCCCCTTAAAAGTGTTGAAATATACATCCCATTTCCTGCGTTTTGGTACATTTTACAGCAACACCAATCTTTACTCGCCGAATATTTTAGGCAGCGGGGGCGGGGGGGGGGGGGCGACGCTAGGTCTGCCCACCCCCTGAATCCGCCCTTGATTTGTATATTGCTTGTTAGAAGCTTAGAAGCATTTAGGGTGCTTTAGAGTCGATGCACAGCCTGTTCTGGGTATACACTGGATGCAATGCCCATAAGCCACATTTCTGCAGTCACAGCCATATTTCATAATGATAGTTCATGAAACTCCATGTACTTACGTGTTGTTGCATTATTACAAAGATGGCCAGAACAACATAGGATTGAGAATCCCTTGGCAACATCGGTCTGACATTCCGCTGGGGCACACGAGGCTATCTCCGTGTAAGTGCCGTCACGATGCATTAAGGTAATCTGCAAAGTCAATACGGGCGAATAGCTGAGAAAAATGTCTTTATAACGGCTTCAAATTGTGTAGTTCTGACACTGGGACTCAGATATAATTATGTGGCTGTGACTGGAGAAATGGGGCTGATGGGTTTTGATACCAGTGTAGATCCAGATCAGCCTATGCATCCGCACAGTCTGATCAGGATCTGCGGCACTGATCGCCATTCTATCAATGAAATAGGAGCTATTTGATCTCAAATCCCATAAGCCCCATTTCTCCAGTCAAAGCCAAAAATATTGTGGTTCCCATATTTAAAACATTGGGCCGCAGATATATGCAGAAAGTGATGAAACAGATTTATTTAGTAACAAATAATTTGAGTTCAGATTTATGTTGTGGTTCTGAACCGAATATTTGGCCACAATGTGTTTATATGGATGGCGCTTTGCTTTGTTTCGCATTCACCTCGCATATGAACATCCAATTTCAAGGTCACTGAGTTGGGCTTAACTTAGTGTTAACGAACCGTTGTTTATACATTAGTTCAACTAGTGCATAGAATAGACATTTATTCGTATAATATATGCACATGTTCTTACAAGTACATGACTTGTCTCATATCTGGTGGCATGACTGCAATGTAGAGTGAAACTTCTCTAATCCGGACACCCTGGGAGATCCCCAGGGTGTCCGGATTAGAGAGGTTTCACTGTAAATCGGGCACTTGATCATTCTGAGTCATAGCTGTGTGCTATGCGATCACTAACAGACATTAGCACCTGAGATAAATGACCAAGAAACTCATCAGAAATAAGATCACAGCTGTTTTCTTGGTGTCCGGTTTAGAGAGGTTCCACTGTAGTTGTTTCCAATGTCAATAGGTCACTTTTCCCGGCTGCTTCACTAAACTTCGACGACTAAAATGTTCGGAAGTGCAAAATTATGATCTGTAATTAATGTTTTCTTGTGAACAATTATTGGATTTACATTTATTAAATTTAGGTGGCATATGCAGCCTACATGTATGTTCAATACATGTAGCCATCAATACAAATTTCCAGACGATCCTAAATTTGCACTTACGAACATTTTAATCGTACAGAGTTTAGTGAAACGGCCCCCAGCAGCCCAATTACAACCACGTGGTTTCCTTGTATACACATCACACAGGTGAAAGACTCGGGCCTATGTCCAAGAAAATGGAAAATTCTCAAAACTTACGCCACCCACTAATTCCCATAGACTATACATTGTAATAGTCCAGAGCTCCAGATAAGGTGCGTATTGGCGTATTTTACGTACTTATTTTAGCAGAATACGCATTGATTATCAAAAGTGGGAGTACATTATACTCACAGCAATGTGAAAATACGCATTGATTTTCGAATTGAGCAGTGAAAATACTGTAATAAAGTTGAAAGTTTTTTATAATGTGTTCCCTATTTAATAAGGAAGACAATAAATACTATATTTGTAAAAGTAAATACACATTTAATTTGAAATATAGGGGTATAATACTCTTTAGATGCAAAACTTATCTGGAGCGCTGTAATACGATGGTCTACAGTAGCAAGTGAGTGTGTAGGGTAACTTTATTAACCATTTCAACACCATAGGCCTGTACAGTGGTATTGGCAAACAGTGTAGATCCAGATGAGCCGGCTCATCAGGATCTACACTTTTTGCAAGTAATTTTCACATTTTGTTAGAAAACAAAACCACGCCCTTATCATAAATGTACCAGTCTAAAAATAAATTTGTGACGATTGGATTGGTCGGAAAATTAGCATATCAAAATACATTCCAGTTACTTAGGGATGAAAGGGTTAAACGACCATTAACCGAGTCCTGTGACACATACCTGACATCCATGGCCCGTTGCCTTGCAATAAGCATACGTCTGGTTGTCATTGATAGACGCCAATAAACTATCTAGGCACGTCCCGTCAGTGGATCTACATGTCGCAGCATAGCAATAATCCTGAATATCAAAATCAAAATACAATCATAATGTTTTACCTCCACGTTGAAAGACAATACAATGTGGATATCCTGCATTAACTTATTTTATGTCACCTACCGTGACTAATACTCTTACGTACATTTAAATCATTTATAAACCTTTAGGTATATTTAAATAATTGATTAACGTTGTTCCATTACTTCAACCTGCGACAAAATGCAGCTATCTCTTTCTCTCGAGCGCTGAGCCGTCTCAAAATATGCCCCTTAGCGACGTGTCTGGCTGATATGAGGGAAGATATGAAACGTTTCATATAATATACTGAAATTATTAGTCAACTTGTCAAGTGAAACTATAGGAAACTGATACTGATACTATTGTAAAAAGCCATAACATAGATCGACAAACAGCATACTGTGCATATCTCGTTATGGGGCGACTCACCTGAATCTACGCTGGTTGCACATCATTGATATACATGTATTGAAACCCTGGAGGGACTTCTGACTTCAATACGTCTAGCTTCCTTACTTCCTACTTCCTTACTTCCAACTTCAATACTTCATTAGAAATTAGCAGTAAGGAAGTTAAAAGTGAGAAGTGATCAAGTTAGAAATAATGAAGTTAGAAGTAATGAAGTTAAAAGTAGAAGTAATGAAGTTGGACGTTAGAAGTTAGAAGTAAGAAAGTTAGAAGTAAGAAGTAAGAAGTAATGAAGTTGGAAGTTAGAAGTAAGGAAGTAGGAAGTTACAAATAAGGAAATTTGAAGTAATGAAGATAGAAGTATTGAAGTCAGAAGTCTCTCCAGGGCTTCCATAGAGGGCTTCCATAGATGGAAGCCCTGGAGGGACTTCTGACTTCAATACTTCTAGCTTACTTACGTCCTACTTCCTTACTTCTAACTTCATTACTTCATACTTCTAAGATAGAAGTATTGAAGCCAGAATATAGATATGCTTCCGTTTGTATATACATGTATACTTGCTGATTTCATAAAATGGTATACGACAGTGTACATGCATGCCATTGTGCATTAAAACCACAATTCACTACTATAGCACATGCAAACTTAAAACTCTCTTTAGATTATCTTTATCAGAGCAAATATACTGTATTATGTGGTAATGCAATAAATAGAACCTACCATTTGTGATGATTTATATATCCTGGTATTTAATAAATGTACATGCTCACTCAGTAGGTTATTATATAAAGGGAGACAGACAGAGAACATTTTGTGCCTACTGAGTGGGCATGTACCTTTATTTCCATAGATACTGAGCATCGGCAATTATGAAATCAATGAACTCGTTTAATAAATGTCATATATGTAATAGAGTATCACTCACGGTAGATCTTTGGTGTACGAGACTACTACAAAACATAAACTCCTTACCTCAGTCAGTCAGTGGATCGACACTGGTCGCAAAACACTTAAGCCCCATTTATCCAGTCACAGCCACATACTTATCATGGTGGTTATTAATTTCATAGAAACTGAGCCGCGGTTCTTATGAAATCAGTGAACTCGGTTAACCCTTTGTCATGCTGATGATACGCCATCATGTTTGCGGAAAATTCTAAATATTTTCCTTCTATGCGTTCAGAAGTATATGTTGCTACCACCATTTGAACCGTCTTATCGAGACGGTTCAAGTGAGTGGTCACAACATATACTTTCATTGAGAAATAAAAAAAAAAAAAATTAAATGTTTAATAAATTACATACCCGTAAAGATGTATTCCGAAAGGATGAGTTAATAAATGTGATAATAGAGCATCACACATGTAAGATCCATAACATTGCAAAGTATACTTTTCTAGCAAAGTATACTTTGAGGGAGCAATAATTTATTTTTCCCGAAATGCATTAGTTCATATAGAACTAACAACTACATATGTTGATGATTAAAAGTATGCATAATTATTATACTGGATGTATTACATTATCACAGCCAAAATGGCTTTGATAATATAATAAAATCAGTATAATAAAAATTAATAAATTTATCCTTAAATTGAAAATGTATCCCTCAAAGTATACTTTGCTAGATAAGTGTACTTTGTAATGTTGGTGAAATAGGCTTTTGGTGTACGAGCTTACTACAAAACATAAACTCCTTACCTCAGTCAGTGTTTGTGGCAAACCTGAAAGAAAAAGAGTACACTATTTTAAAGTCACTCAGGACCTCATATATCCATGGAAATGGATAACAAATGGTTAGCAAAATATAGTTCAATTGTAGATTTGTATCGTATTTCTGAACACAATTAAACCTGTAAATTGTCCGGAAGAAAATCGCGGATTGGTACAAAATGTGAATGTAATAGTGACAAATAATTAGTGTTTGGAATGCTAGTTATTTTTGTTTAATTATTATAAACTTGCTTCAATCAATGGTTACTAATTAATGTTATTTAACTTATTCATACTTGTGTAATGTGGAATAGTATGATTATTTCACAACAAAAATAAAGAACTTTCACAATGTTGTGTTATTGGTACATGTATAGCGAAAAGCAAAATTATTCCAGACACAATTATCACCTCTGTAACGCTCTCTGTTTATGAGTTCTAACATCACATGGTTTGGCAAATTTCATCAATTAAAATGGTGCGATTTATTTATGAAAACTATTCACCGCTATTGATTTCGAAAATCAGATCCTTAAATGATATCAAATGTATACAAAATATAATTGAATTCCGCTTGAAGTTTGTGTTAATTGTAGCTGCACGTTTTCCGCTTTATCATGTTTATAGGCAACAGGTTGCACTATATCGCTACACCACGCTACACAGTAAAAATGTGCGTAATAGCATTTACACTTCGCGTACTAAAATATAGAAAAGTCTGCAAGGCGTTCACGTTCATACTTCCTTCTATTGTTATTGAAAGACAAATCTACAACATGACACTAACATAGTAGTAATACACTTACATAATAAAGTGTGTATTAGCAAAATTCGTAGGTCACACTCCTCGAAGTAGAATGTAAATAAAGAACGCTTCAAACGCACATTTGGAAAGATTACTCCGTCATAACTCTTATGAAATGCAGTGTAACGAAATGTAATTATACGTCTGTGCATTATACGTTGATCTCATGGTTACATACTCTTCACTGTTCCATCGTTGCATAGGTCTGAGGTACAGCATTCCTGGTAGGTGAGCGCCCCATTCATGTCCACCACTGTGTTACTGCACATGTACCCTGATTCACAGCCGTACTTTTCCATCTCCTGCCCGTTCAAACCCGTCTTCATGGTCTGGGTAGTATATTAAATGCACATGCTTGTTGTATAAAGGTTAAATTAAATGTAAATGTTTTTTACACACCACCGCCTGCGATAATCTTGCCAATAATTGTTGAATAGTGTTATTAAAAGCAAACATCTGGATTGGTTGAGGCGGAGCTGTGCTACAGCTGCTTGATTGCGAGTTGAGGTTGCCCATAGATGCTTAAAAAAGTATACTTTGCGGGACAACTTTTCAATTTAATGATACGTACACTATTAATTTATATTATACTGAATTCAATATATTATCATTCGCTGTGATAATGTAATAAAGTCAAAATGCTAATTCGGCATACTTTTAATCATTAAATATATGCTGTCGTTAGTTCTATACAACATATTGCATCTCGGGGAAAATAAATGATTACTCCCTTAAAGTATACTTTGCTAGATAAGTATACTTTTCAATTTTGTTGAAATCGGCTACAGAGCTAGATAAATGCAGGCGGTGGTATATATACGACTCGTACATGTACACATGTATTATATAGTGTAATAGACGAAGAGTATTAGGATTGAGATCGGAAAAAAATAAGCCAAAGCTGACTTTTTCAGAAAATGACTAAAAAATTAAATCTAGTAATAGCATATCAAAAACCCCATGATTCCCACTAGGTCTTAATCCAGGAATCCAAAATGGCCACTGCAATGGCAAAAAAACATAACTAGCGTAAAATCTGGTAAACCAATCAGGACAAAAATGAGCCGAAACAGACTGAATATAACTAACGAATCATAATAATACAAATTGTGAAAAGTAATACAATCAACATCTCTAAACTGAGCAAACATGTGGAACATTTGAAATAACTATATTCGAATGTAATATTGGGATTATTAGGACATTCCAACTATGCAATATATTTAATACATATTTTACATATTATATTCAAGATGACCACCAAAGTGCAAGTAATGTGCAAAAATGAAGTAAATTTGGAAATAAGACAATCAAAAATCAATTCATATATGTTGTGAAGAAAATGTAACTTTTACTTATTTTTTTGGCAATCTTGGCGGCCATCTGGGATATTTTAAAGGTTGAGCTACCCATAATTATTGGAAAGGTTAATATATGCATTGTTCAGTGATATGCTGACACACTATGTGTGAAATATATTCATTATATTCACATTTATGTGTTCAATCAATTTATGGCAGCCATCTTGGACGCCATCTTGAATTATGGATTACACTCCAGTGGGGTGTTCAGTGGGATTCATGGGGTGTTTTGATATGTTTCTTCCAATGATATTTTGGACATACACTGACAAATTCAGCTAAATGGATTATTTATTTCCCGAATCTTTGGTGATTTTATGTTTTTTTGTTCATTGGTGTTTAACGGCCTATCAACAGCTAAGGTCATGTGAGGCCGGGCAAACGGGTTCGATCCCGTTTTAACCTGCTGCATTGGGGTGGGGGGGGGGATACCAAAATCAGAACGGAATATTTACATCGAGAAACGATATATTTAGCCCTGAAATTAGAATAGCCTGACCTGGTGCCAGGTCTATACAACACCAAAGTCACTTGGCCCCTTCCGTTAAAATAGAATTACGATTAATCGTAATACTCACATAAGGGGTATAACCAGATTCAACTGTCACATACAAAATACCAAAGACATATGTGAGGGCCAAACCAGGTCTCCAGTCGGAATTCCGGTAAGGATGAACCCCGATCGTTAAATTACCCATCACGTACTCCCACCTGCCACCCACTTTTATGTCTAATACTCTTCGCCTATAAGACAAAGTATGTGAGTATGTACATTGAAGCTAACTTTACATGTACACGTCAGCATGTTCATTACTTATATTGTAATTCAGCAATTTACATTTGAACTGACTAAAAATTTATACTTAAACTTTAATATTTAGACAACATAGTACATGTATAAAACGAACATGCTGTTCACGCACGCATGTGGACCTGGTACCAGGTCAGTATTATTAGTATTATTAGTGTTTAACGGCCTATCAACAGCTTAGGTCATGTAAGGCCGGGAAAACGGGTTCGATCCCATTTTAACCTGCTGCATTGGGGGGGGGGGGGATCCCAAAATCAGAACGGAATATTTACATCGAGAACAAATATATTCAGCCCTGAAATTAGAATAACCTGACCTGGTGCCAGGTCCATACCATACCAAGTCACTTGGACCCTTCCCCTAAAATAGGATTACGAATATCGTAATACTCACATAAGGGGTATAACCAGGTCTCCAGTCGGGATTCCGGTAAGGATGAACCCCGATCGTTAAATTACCCATCGCGTGCTCCCCACTGGCACCCACGCGGTACCAGGTCAGGTTATTCTGATTTCAGGGCTGATTATATATAAATAATATTTATTCTGATGTTGGGATGCCCCCCCCCCCCCACCTCCAATGCAGCAGGTTGAATACGGGATCGAACCCGTTGACCCGGCCTTAAATGACCTTCGCTGTTGATAGGTCATTAAGCGCCATTAAACAAGTAAATAAAACAGTGTAGCTTCAATATATGATGCTCTGCTTATGAAGCTAGATGGTCGGTAAATCCGACAAATGCTCACCGATGACGCCTGGATTGAAATTTAAAATCCTTGATCCTGGGTATTGGTGTAGTATGCTTATTAATCACAATAAATAGTGATAAATGTGGAAATGAAGTTTCACATCATAATCTCAATTGGTAACAGAGATGCATTCTAGAAATGTTTAACGCAATATTTTGTTTATTAGTCACAATAAATATTTGGATGCTAATTTGAATTGAATTGAATTTGAAAAACTTTAACTTAAAACTTTAACAAAAAGTTTAAAGTCATTTGACCTTGACCTTGGGCTCATGGGTAGCATGGGTAGGGTATACAATGAAAATATAAATTGTGATCAATGCGTATATGAAGTTTCAAGTTGATATCGCTAGCGGTCCCAGAGATATAGCAATTTGAAAAAACTTTTAACAAACAAAATTCGAAGTCATTTGACGTAAAACTTTAACAAAACGTTCTTTGACCTTGACCTTGGGTTCCTGGGCAGCATGGGTAGGGTATACAATGAAATTATAGTTGGTGATTAATGTGTAAATGAAGTTTCAAGTTGATATTCCAAGCAGTCACATAGATATAGCAATTTGAAAAACAATTAACGTAAAACTCGGACGGCGGACGGCGGACGCCGGACGCCTGACATAATACATATGATCTACCATTCGTGTTGATTTAATACCTTGACTGCTTTCATAAGAAAGTCGGCATAGTCTCGTTTCTTATGAAATCGGTAACGAGTTGAATACATCTATAGCATGTGTAATCATCACTCTATTACGGTGACTTGAGAAATGGGGCTTATGGGGTTTGCGACCAGTGTAGATCCAGACCAGCCTGTGCATCCGCACAGTCTGATCAGGATCTGCACTTTTCGCAATTCCATCTATGAACCACCCGTCATGCTTCTAACATACACTTTAGATCGTTATCGGGGAACAGGATTGTACTATTTTGACCAGGAGCTACACTGCTCACAAATACCATAAGCTCCATTTCTTCAGGCCATCCACATACATAGAACTAGGCTTGGCACTTAGTATGGGCTGTTGATGCTTACAGAACATCCTCCTGTAGTTTCACACTGGGTGGCCAAGGAACATGTGCCTCCAATACACGTCTTGTCATGGCATTGCTGAAGGAGAGACATATGTAATAACCCATTTCAGGGTGAAGATTAACTTTTTCATGATGAAAACTGTTATTTTTTTCTTTATTCCTATTCTAAAGTATATGTTGTTACCACTCATTCGAACTGTCTTGCCGAGACGGTTCGAATGAGGGGTAACAACGTATACTTTCATAAAGAATAATAAGACCAGACGCGTGCGGGATTATGACGTTCCACCACATTCTGCCTGTTCGTCGGACACATACTACACAAACATAGTTTATTTCATTATTTGAAAAATACGCTACAAAGTATCCACTATAATAGTAACTTTCAGTCACACGTGACCGCCAGTGTCGAATGTATCAACGCCGGTTGCTTAGCAACGAATATTGCGGCACGGTGACAACGGGCATATTCCGCCATAGAATCTACGAAACATTACCCTGACGGAATATAGAACGATAAGTGTAGTTTTATACATACTTTTAAAGGCACATGCTCACTCAGTAGGCACAAAATGTTCTTTATAGGAATTCAATAAGTGTATAATTGTGTCACTATTCCACCAATTATAAAAATTACGAGTGCCCGCTATACAGATATAATCATTTAGTAATATTTATTTTACTGATAGTGACTCGCGGTGGTATCAGGTTATTTTCATATGCAAATGAGGCATAGTGTTTTTTAATTATTTATACTAATTAAATGCGTCACCTAAAGAAATGATATTTTCGACAGATTATAAAGTATCATCATTGCACATCAAAAATAAATACAGTGAATAAATAGTAATGTCCGTTAACACTTTAAGGAAACACGGTTATCGCCCCTGACATCAATGTGGAAATTTACGTCTGGTATAATAATGGCAATCAATACATGGGCAATGGTAAATGAATGTTTATTTTGCCAGAAAATGTCTCAGATGATGTTTCTGATATAACGAACAGTTTGTGCCTACTGAGTGGGCATGTACCTTTAAAAGTTATGCAGTATGTGACACTACGTATTGACCCACCCTCGTATACTGCTAATACATGTAGTCACTGTTGCTGTAATACGTGTCGCGTGACACGTGCATTCTTGTACATTCTGAAATCCGTATAATTGTATATTTGTGATGTGTGGTACTGTGTTGTATTGTTGTGCGTATTATTGGTTTCACATCCCTGTGATTCCACATACCTGTGGTTTCACACACCTGTGGTTTTTGCACACCTGTGGTTTGGCATGTACATTTGCCATGTGCAATGTGCATGTAATAAGGGGGCTTATGTTGTATTGGTGGAAATACGTTTATGCGTGTCATTTTTTGCGGATTTTAATATACGTCTATTTTATGAGCAATGTTTTACTGATGTCACGCCATATTTGCCACAGACTATGCATGTGTGTGGTAGAGAATCGTTGACTGCGTGTGCTGGTTTCGCTAGGAAAAGATACCTTTTAGTATTACGGATGTCCACTGTCCGTGCCAGCCGAGTTGTTTGTCCGCGTGTGTCAGTGTTTCACCATATAAGGGACCTTCTGTAGGTGAAGCCAGTATACAGCGCAGACCATACATGGTCTGCCCTGTTATGTATGCTACCGGTTAGTGTTTCAGCATAGCCTGGTACTGGCCAACACGGATATATCAGATCCCATAATGGTGATGTTTTGTGTCGTGATATTTCCGTAAATGACCACGATATTTGAGTTTAGTATGTGCTACACTCTCATTTGAGTGTATAGCCGTAGGACCGTTATGAAGGGGTTTGGCGGGGCCAAGAAGCGACCTTCGCATTGTCGAGACCAGTCGAGTAGATTTCGGATTATGAGATCTGGGTCTATAGTGTGCAGATTTATGGTAGTGTGGGGTATACCATGTTGGATGGTATTTATTCCACGAGGGCTGTACACTGGTTTGGTTGAATTTAAGGCGTGGGAACATATATTTATGCTAATATAACCCACGGGTGACATGGCAAAAGCCATGGTTTTGTAGTATTTATGTGAGATGTCGTACGAGGGGTAGGCATATCCATTATTCCGTGCATGGTTTCACTGGTGCGTATATAAGCGATGTCTCGCTATGTGTTGGCGGGACACATATTTTCTGGTTACAGAAGACTAGTACTGTATTCACCAGTGACACGGAGGATTTTGGTATGTACCTAGAACATTTTTATTTCAGCATGATTTGCCGTTGTGCGATTCCCGTTTTAGTCTGTTGTGCATCCTGTCTGTCTGTCTGTGCGTATTCGTCCAGTAATTGGAGATTCATTTCATTTTTGTAGCCTCTTGAGAACGCTCCAGCGAGCCACATTGGACGTTTTGGTCCACTCGTTTGAGGGCAGACCCCAGTCAGTGCAGAGTATCGGGTCGTCCGAGTGTCCGTACGTCTGTCTGGCGCAGTGTGTGTAGCAGCTCCGGGTACAGGCCTGTATAGAGCAGTGTGTGATAGCTACCTCGCGTTCAGCAGACAGTCACAGCCATAGTTTAGTGAAGTGAAACGCCATACACACATATCATATCATTATACTACCACCGAGTTGAATGTCACCTAAGTGAAACTTTTCCCGGCGTCTTAGCCAACGTGATAATCGCCATTTTGTATTATATCGGAACTTTACATCCGGTCTACCACTTCCGGTATTACAACCCATTGATTCACCATGGATACTTTACATCCGGTCTACCACATCCGGGTTGCTACAGTCGAGTGATACCATAGGAACTTTACATCTGGTCCACCATTTCCGGAGATAATACTACCTGTGGAACTTTACTTCCGGGAACCAGCTTCCGGAACATTATCGTTATTGACTATCATGTGATGTAACCACATCCGGCTTTGACTTTGACATTCATACTTTGGAAATATATTGCATAGGCAATACATATGTATACTTTGATAGTGTATGGTAATACTCCTATCATGGCATATCATGGCTAAAGGATTGTAGTAAGACTACATATATTGTTTATGGATTAATCCACTTGAAGTTGGATTATAGCCATATTGTTGACTAGACCTCATATTGCGGGTGAGGCAGACCTTGGGACCTTGATACTCAGAGGTTACACTATCTATTGAGATACGCCAGCACTGGGGGTAGCTCAGATGATTGTCATTTTGTCCTCCAATGTTCGTTATGCCATGTTATACTTGTATGTTATTTCACTTTGATTAGCGATCATCAAAGTACTTGTGCATTCATACTATTGTCCACTACGGGACCATTGAGATACCACATATCCGAGTTTATTCGTCTATAGCTTTTAAGTTGCGTTAAAGTATAACAGTCGATTGGCTTACAACCTTGTAGTAATTGAATAGTGTCATGCACAGTACAGTGATGTTCGCATATCAATGTATCATGTATTCCTGTGTGTTCCCCATGTAATATAGTGTACATTATAAGTGATTAAGTGACTACGTGTACTTATCTACTCTGGCCTATCCCTTACACTTCAACTGCATTGTTACCACTTTCCGTTCGTCAGATCAAGCTATATTGGCCATAACGTCATAACAATTGAAGTATACTTGGTTCATATGATATGGGGGAGACAATTTGTCTCGATCATTCCTGACCTTGGTAATGACCTTGACAATGGTGTCAGAAGTGGGGTTTTGTTTCCTCTTTTTATAATCAGTTTCTTCAAAGCAGTTGAAGTAAGGAGGCTAGAATAGCTGTACCCCTAGTGTCGTCAAAATTCAATCTTGTATTTGTTTGCCTTGGGAGTTAATGTAAGATGCCCTCCAACACTTAGGCACTAATACATCACCACATACATGATTTGACTACCTAGGTACAGAAGTGTAGAGTTGAGACGATCTTGTTAGATAGTCGATGTAAGGGTCATTGTAATTTTTGATTTGTCAACAGTACCTCCCTGTGATGATGGCACAGCGGGTGTTCTAGGTTAGCACTAGACACTTCTGCATCTGAGGCGAGATTACTACCATTATTATATTGTGTATGAACAATATTATATCCTGCCAGGTGTCTATAACCAGTCCCCAATATTTGTGTCCAGTACCATGGAGAGGGAATTGTAAATATACCATTACATTAGACTATACATATACCGGATTGACTTACCCGAATTGAGAAACGTATACCGTCGTTAGGAGTAGAGACCGGATTGATTTACCTTAACCTTATAGACGTGAAGCAAGAGACTCGCACAAATCACTAAGTGATTTGAGTGCTAGAGACCTTGTGTACCGTCGGGTAAAGCGTGTAAATCGATAATCCGGAGTTGAGTTGAGAGTGAGAATGTCGTCCATTAAGGAGCTAATGGACATAGGCAAAAGCTTAGGGCTAGCAGATTCAGAGTTAAGGGCCTTTGTAAAGGAAGAGCAGGAGAGAAAAAGACAGGAAAGACTAGAGGCTAGGCAGGCTGAGAAAGATAGGTTAGATGCTGAGCGGTTGGCTAAAGAGGTTGAGCGACAGATGGAGAAAGATAGGTTAGATGCTGCGCAGTTAGCTAAGGAGGTTGAGCGACAGGCTGAGAAGGATAGGTTAGATGCTGCGCAGTTAGCTAAGGAGGTTGAGCGACAGGCTGAGAAGGATAGGTTAGATGCTGAGCAGTTAGCTATGGAGGTTGAGCGACAGGCTGAGAAGGATAGGTTAGATGCTGAGCAGTTAGCTAAAGAGGTTGAGCGACAGATGGGGAAAGATAGATTAGATGCCAATGAAGCACAGTTAGCTCTAGAATTCAAATTGCGAGAACTAGACACTAAGCATCAGGTAGAAATGGCAAAAGTAGAAAGGGGAGAAGTAGTAGATGAAGATAGACATGATAGGGACTATGGCAGAGCATTCGGTCCGAAGCTGCCACATTTTGATCAGAATAATGACAACATGGATAGCTACTTAGCTAGATTTGAGAGGTACGCAGCAATTCAAAGGTGGGGAAGAGATAAGTGGTCACTACACTTGAGTGCTTTATTGAAGGGCAAGGCATTAGATGTATATTTAGACTACCTATTGATGATGCTCTTGACTATGATAAGTTGAAATCCGCATTGTTGAAATGTTTTGATCTAACGGAAGATGGGTTCAGACGCATGTTCAAAAACACCAAACCTGATCACAGTGAATCATTTGTGCAATATGTCAGTCGGTCAAAGAACTATTTAGATAGATGGTTTGAGTTAGGTAAGGTGAATAGAACATATGAAGGAGTACTATACTACATGATCAGAGATCAGATGTTAAGTATATGCAGTCGTGAGCTCTACTTATTTCTCAAAGAGAAAACATTTGACTCGATAGATCAGATGGCGGTTCAGGCAGATTACTTTGCAGAAGCTAGAGGAGGTAGCAAGTATGTAGTTCAGAGGAACAGTACTAGCAACAGAACTGAGTACAGGTCAGTAGATAACCGGAGGCGCAAGGTAAGTAGTGCGGATAATCGATCCAGAGATAGGAGTCGAGATAGGGACAGATATCAGAATAGAGACCACAATAGAATCCCAAGTAGGGGTAGTTATGATAGAAGCCCGAGTAGAGGCAGTTATGACAGAAGTACCAGCAGGAACGGCTATGATAGGCATCGCGGGACATGTTACCATTGTGGCAAAGAAGGTCACATGTCCTACGATTGTCCTAAGCGTGACCGGTCCTCAGCTTACAAAGCAGCAGCAGTCGAGGAAGAGAAACATGTAAGTTTTGCAGATAAAGAACAGAGAGGTCGGTACAGAGGTAGAAGTAGAGGTAGAAGTGGAAGGCACACTAGAGGCAGAGGTAGAGGTAGATGGCAAAACACGGAACAACCAGGGGAAAACCAAGGAAATTTCTGTGTGGTTGATACCGACACCACTATTGTATGTTCAGGTAGCGAGATACAGCCGGAGTTGATTAACGGATGTACATTTGGTATGGATGGGCTACCCGTAGCAGAGGGCACATTAAATGGGAAAAAGGTCACAGTAATGCGAGATACTGGGTGTACCGGGGTGGTCGTCAGGGAAAGCTTAGTACAACCAGATCAGTTTTTAAGCAAAGTTTCAACATGCATGCTGGTAAATAGGAGCAAAATGAGTGGAATTCCTACCGCCCGGGTAGATCTAGATACACCTTTTTTCAAAGGTCAGGTAGAAGCCCTTTGCATGACAGATACAATGTATGATGTTACCATAGGTAATGTAGACGGGTCAGAGTTACCGGTGATATCCGATTTTAGAGGCGCTAAATCGTGCGCAGTTGAAACTAGGTCACAAACGACAGCCCGAGACGAATCATATAAGACCCTCAAAGTCCCTACCGCAATCGCGAACGTATCACGCGATGAATTCAAAGAGGCGCAGGCACATGACGTCACATTGACGTCAGTTCGAAATAATGCAAAAGACGGAACGGTACGGTCAAGTAAGAACGGAAACAAATCGAAATTCGCATACCGAAAAGACTTGTTGTATCGTAATTTCGAATCGATAGGGTCAGGTAGGATGTACCATCAGCTGGTAGTCCCAAAAACACTTAGGACTACCGTGATGAAAGTGGCACATGAATCAATCATGGCGGGCCATTTAGGGTTAAGAAGACAACTGATCGAGTGTTATCAGAATTTTATTGGCCAGGCGTGGGCAGTGACATTACACGGTTTTGTAGGTCTTGTACATATGTCAAAAGACTGTGTCAAAGGGACACATCACCAAGGTTCCGTTAGAACTATGCCGTTGATAGACACCCGTTCAAAACGAGTCGCAGTTGATTATTGTAGGGCCAATTTTTCCAGCTACCGATCGGAAGAATCGTTACATACTAACGTTAGTTGATTATGCAACTAGGTACCCAGAAGCGGTACCACTACCAGGCATCGAGGCCGAACGAGTCGCGGAAGCTCTCGTGGATATGTTCAGTAGACTGGGTATCCCCGAGGAGATGCTCACCGATAGGGGTAGTCAATTTACGTCGGCAGTCATGGAGGAAGTTAGTAGATTGTTATCGCTGAGACAATTAACCACGACACCGTACCACCCACAGTGTAACGGTCTCGTGGAACGGTTCAATGGTACGTTAAAGCAAATGCTTCGTAGAATGGCAAGCGAACGTCCCAAAGATTGGGACAAATACATTAACGCGCTCTTATTCGCGTATCGCGAAGTCCCTCAAGAAAGTTTGGCTTTCTCACCGTTTGAACTATTGTACGGAAGGACCGTTCGAGGTCCGATGAGCATACTAAGAGAATCGTGGTCCGAGAAGGACATAGAGGACAAACGTCAAAACGACGTATCAGTACGTCCTCGACTTGCGCGAACGGCTCGAGAAAACGTGCGAAATCGCGCATGAGAACTTGAAGAGTGCGTCCAAAAAGTACGCAAAGTACTACAACCGTAAGACCCGTAGTAGGCAGTATGCAGTGGCAGATCAGGTACTTGTACTACTACCGACAGACAACAACAAATTGCTTCTTAGGTGGAAGGGACCATACCCCATAACAGAGGTAGTTAATGAGTGGGACTATAGAGTTGACATGGGAGGGAAGTTGAAAACCTTTCATGCAAACATGTTAAAGAGGTACGAGACTAGGCCTGAGCACCCGGGGAAGGGAATACTCACTGTAATAAATGCGGCCGTGATAGAAGACACAGTAGAGGGGGATCCTAGTCCAAGTGGGTGTAGTGCCGAAGAAAACATGTTATGTCCCAGGGGATTAGAGTCCGATACGGAGAGCAAAGTTGACCTGTCGCCTGATTTAGGCAAGAAACAAAAGACGCAAGTCAATGAGATCTTACGGGAATTCACCCATGTCCTGAGGGACGCACCAGGACACACCCATATAGAGAAACATGAGATAAAGTTGTCAACGCAAGACCCATTAAGAATTAGGGGGTACCCCATCCCATTTAAGGTCAGGGAAACAGTCAGCCAGAATGCGTATTGTCGCGATAAAAGGGGCCGACAATCTGGGGGCAGACCACCTGAGCAGGATATCGGGGTAGATTCAGCTGTGCCAACGTGTCTCGCGATTATGCACGAAAGTGTAAACACTTTTTGTTTAGGGGGGAGATATGTCGCGTGACACGTGCATTCTTGTACATTCTGAAATCCGTATAATTGTATATTTGTGATGTGTGGTACTGTGTTGTATTGTTGTGCGTATTATTGGTTTCACATCCCTGTGATTCCACATACCTGTGGTTTCACACACCTGTGGTTTTTGCACACCTGTGGTTTGGCATGTACATTTGCCATGTGCAATGTGCATGTAATAAGGGGGCTTATGTTGTATTGGTGGAAATACGTTTATGCGTGTCATTTTTGCGGATTTTAATATACGTCTATTTTATGAGCAATGTTTTACTGATGTCACGCCATATTTGCCACAGACTATGCATGTGTGTGGTAGAGAACTCGTTGACTGCGTGTGCTGGTTTCGCTAGGGAAAAGATACCTTTTAGTATTACGGATGTCCACTGTCCGTGCCAGCCGAGTTTGTCCGCGTGTCAGTGTTTCACCATATAAGGGACCTTCTGTAGGTGAAGCCAGTATACAGCGCAGACCATACCATGGTCTGCCCTGTTATGTATGCTACCGGTTAGTGTTTCAGCATAGCCTGGTACTGGCCAACACGGATATATCAGATCCCATAATGGTGATGTTTTGTGTCGTGATATTTCCGTAAATGACCACGATATTTGAGTTTAGTATGTGCTACACTCTCATTTGAGTGTATAGCCGTAGGACCGTTATGAAGGGGTTTGGCGGGGCCAAGAAGCGACCTTCGCATTGTCGAGACCAGTCGAGTAGATTTCGGATTATGAGATCTGGGTCTATAGTGTGCAGATTTATGGTAGTGTGGGGTATACCATGTTGGATGGTATTTATTCCACGAGGGCTGTACACTGGTTTGGTTGAATTTAATGGCGTGGGAACATATATTTATGCTAATATAACCCACGGGTGACATGGCAAAAGCCATGGTTTTGTAGTATTTATGTGAGATGTCGTACGAGGGGTAGGCATATCCATTATTCCGTGCATGGTTTCACTGGTGCGTATATAAGCGATGTCTCGCTATGTGTTGGCGGGACACATATTTTCTGGTTACAGAAGACTAGTACTGTATTCACCAGTGACACGGAGGATTTTGGTATGTACCTAGAACATTTTATTTCAGCATGATTTGCCGTTGTGCGATTCCCGTTTTAGTCTGTTGTGCATCCTGTCTGTCTGTCTGTGCGTATTCGTCCAGTAATTGGAGATTCATTTCATTTTTGTAGCCTCTTGAGAACGCTCCAGCGAGCCACATTGGACGTTTTGGTCCACTCGTTTGAGGGCAGACCCCCAGTCAGTGCTGAGTATCGGGTCGTCCGAGTGTCCGTACGTCTGTCTGGCGCAGTGTGTGTAGCAGCTCCGGGTACAGGCCTGTATAGAGCAGTGTGTGATAGCTACCTCGCGTTCAGCAGACAGTCACAGCCATAGTTTAGTGAAGTGAAACGCCATACACACATATCGTATCATTATACTACCACCGAGTTGAATGTCACCTAAGTGAAACTTTTCCCGGCGTCTTAGCCAACGTAATAATCGCCATTTTGTATTATATCGGAACTTTACATCCGGTCTACCACTTCCGGTATTACAACCCATTGATTCACCATGGATACTTTACATCCGGTCTACCACATCCGGGTTGCTACAGTCGAGTGATACCATAGGAACTTTACATCTGGTCCACCATTTCCGGAGATAATACTACCTGTGGAACTTTACTTCCGGGAACCAGCTTCCGGAACATTATCGTTATTGACTATCATGTGATGTAACCACATCCGGCTTTGACTTTGACATTCATACTTTGGAAATATATTGCATAGGCAATACATATGTACTTTGATAGTGTATGGTAATACTCCTATCATGGCATATCATGGCTAAAGGATTGTAGTAAGACTACATATATTGTTTATGGATTAATCCACTTGAAGTTGGATTATAGCCATATTGTTGACTAGACCTCATATTGCGGGTGAGGCAGACCTTGGGACCTTGATACTCAGAGGTTACACTATCTATTGAGATACGCCAGCACTGGGGTAGCTCAGATGATTGTCATTTTGTCCTCCAATGTTCGTTATGCCATGTTATACTTGTATGTTATTTCACTTTGATTAGCGATCATCAAAGTACTTGTGCATTCATACTATTGTCCACTACGGGACCATTGAGATACCACATACCGAGTTTATTCGTCTATAGCTTTTAAGTTGCGTTAAAGTATAACAGTCGATTGGCTTACAACCTTGTAGTAATTGAATAGTGTCATGCACAGTACAGTGATGTTCGCATATCAATGTATCATGTATTCCTGTGTGTTCCCCATGTAATATAGTGTACATTATAAGTGATTAAGTGACTACGTGTACTTATCTACTCTGGCCTATCCCTTACACTTCAACTGCATTGTTACCACTTTCCGTTCGTCAGATCAAGCTATATTGGCCATAACGTCATAACAATTGAAGTATACTTGGTTCATATGATAATTGGGGGAGACAATTTGTCTCGATCATTCCTGACCTTGGTAATGACCTTGACAATACGCGCCTCCGTAAATGTGTCAGGTCGAAATAGGCGCCGGATTGCTGGCGAATGCACATTCAGCTACAGGCGGAAGACATTGCGTATACACACATTTTGTCTAGTAATGAGCGTAAGAATGACTTGACGAACTGCGTTTATGCGATAGATCTACTGTCTGTTTCACGAAACCCTACCCAAATGTTACGGCCATATAAACAATGCAAAAACTATAATGTTTTCGATAATATAAAATTTAAGAATGAGCCTTCTTTTTATTTCGTGAAATCTGGTCAAATATTGATTTTATTACGAAAAATTGATTTGTCTATGGGAATTTAACATGGGGAAAAAGGAGGTGGAGGAGCTGTGGGCGGAGTAAAACAATGATAGCTAGATAGCTTAGAAATGATCTAATTAAGAAGACAAAAGTTTTGAAAATCGTTCCAGTATTTCTGGAATTCGAAAAATTTCCCCATGGGGATTTAACATGGGGACATTGTTTTTTTCGCCATAAAATCAATATGGGACCAAATTTCACTAAATAAAAAGAAAGCTCATTCTTAAATGTCGCTTTAATTTAATATTATCAAAAAAAATATTGTTTTTGAATTGTTTATATAGCCGTAAAATTTGGGCAGGTTTCGTGAAACAGACAATAAGTATAACGTGAGACATACCAGCAGGTAGTAAGTAGTACTTACAAATGCATTTGTCTCTGTCTGTATCAGGAAAACTGAAAATGAACAAATGAGACAAGCCATGTGATTTTGTACCTACAACGTTCAGGGGAGGTAGCGTGTAGAAGGTGAGCGGCAGACTTAGGTTGGCGAACCGGTTTAGCGGTGGAGCACAGTGGTGGATGCAGGATTTCGCCGAAGAGGGGTGGGGGGGGGGGGTGGGGGGGGTGAGTCGAAATTCGAACAACATTTTCAGTACATAATGCTCATGTGATAAGGTACTGTAGTGGTTCCACTACAAGATTCTGTCATCCTGGTCGGGCTGAGTGCCCCTTAGTCTTAGTTAGAAAGCCCCAGAGTGTCATGATACACCTGTAATCCTGAAATACATTTGTATGGATTACTGGGCATATTATACCACTCTGGAGACTTTCCAGGACCATTAGCCAGTGACTATTCATTGACAGTTGCCCACTATTGGTCATTATCGGGTACTGGTATCAAGGTCGTGACCCCTCGATTCACACTGCATACTACTATTTCCTATCACACTTAATCGTATCCTACACTCTTGTTTGACCAGGATCGGCATAATCTTATTCACTATTCATTATAGTTCCTAGGAAGTACCCGCTCGCACAGGGACTATTGGTATTCATAGCAGTATAACCAAGTTTATCGAGCGCGGTAGTGTAAATTCCACAACTTCATGTAAAATTGCCTACATTTAGCCGTGCGAGCAGCCTCCAGTAAATCTTTTCAACCACCGAATAATATGTCATTGGAAAGATCTGAACTGTCGCTATCTACTCTTGTAGCGCCCGCACAGATAAAATTTTTCATTATTCTAGACGACACGTTTGTGTGCTGGATTTCTACTTGTTATTTTGCGTATCCAATATGGCCGACATTTTCCCTTGCGTCTCTGATTTGCTGTACTGTGATTGGTTGGAAATATTTGCAGCGGGAAATTTGATTGGGGCTCGCACGGCTGCTGCTCGCATCTCGTCTATATAAAGGAGGCGAGCTGCGCAAATCAGTAACTAACTTGTCAGTCAACAGACACACACACCGTACCAGTAACCGTTAGTCCCCAATTGTCGACCCAGGTACAGTTAGTTCCCGTCATCCCTTATAGTATCACAGTATTATTATTTAAGTTCACTTGAGGCATCCTGACAAGAGGCTTATTTGTTACTAAAGAATTGTGTTAAGACGCTCACGAGTTATTAACCTGAAATCCCGAGAGACGAGTAATAACACTACCGCGCCGCAAACCAGGGCCGGGGTGTTGGTTACAGTACATTGTAGTAATATCTTCTGAATGAGCTCACTATAACATCTGGACCTTGATCTGATTAAATCACCCTTATTTGATAGTGCGTCCTATTTTTTTTACAGAAATCAGACAGCTTCTCAATTCCAAAAGAAATATAGAATCCGGAAATACAAAGAAGCCATGTAGCCTATGGCACGACTGAATATATCATAGATCTACGAATGCAGACACTTTGTTAAACGATGCAGTGACAAAAACGTTATTGAAGGTACTGTGGTCTCCTCTGAGTAAACAAACCATGCCGTTACGAAGTTTGCAGGCATTTCGGGTCGATTCTAATAAAAATACGGTCAATAACCCTGTATAACTCATATAGCCAACAATCATCCACTATTTAACATTTTCTATGGGATTTCGCCATTCACATATCTCTCACGTCTGTGAAAACGATGTGTAAGCACTGAAAATGTTTGGCGGCGGGAAATGCATGTAATCATAAACTTTTGTGGTATGTTTGTTCGGCAAATTGTATATTGTTATATATGTTCATAGTTGAGACATGCTTGTGTTCCTAGAGTCGTTGATGGCCGATGGAGCCGGTTTGAGTTCATAATGTTTTAATAATATGTTCCGTACAAGTGTTTAAGCACCCAACTCTTCTCCAACACTAAGTGTAATTGACTTGCAGTTCTAATTTAGTTCTATTTTTTGTTGGGGACCGTACATCGCTGAATGCGGAGTACTTTATTTGCCACCGTTGTACTCGTACCATAGTTCGCTATAGTTGTATTGTTATTGTTATGTTTTCCCCGGCTTAGGGTTTATGCATCTCTATTTTGAAACATCTACTGCTTTTTTATATGATAGCAAATGGGTGCATATTTCATTGATATTGAGTTACCGTAAGTCCGTCTGTCCGCCTTACACCATCCATATGAATCGTGAAAGTAGGAGAGACTGGCCTTACTGGATGAAGTTCGGTTATATTATATAGTAAAAATATTTGGTGTGTTTTAACCTACATGTGAGACACGCCATGTGATTTTACACCTTCGGAAATCTGCGTAATTTCATGAAATATTTTTCACAATTTACAATATTTCCGTAAATGGCGTCAAAAGTTGACAACATTTTCAGAGTACATGCGGAATTTTGTCAACTTTTGACTTTATTTATGAAAAATATTGTATTAAATTAAATTACGTAGATGTCCGAAGATACAAACGGCGTGTCTCATATATATGCCGCACAGACATACAGATAAACGAACAGGCCGACACGGTTGTAAATGAGGTTTTAATGAACTTGTACATTTGTGCAAATAAATGCGCCAACATGTATAGCCGTGGAGAATCACAGCCATTTCTAGTTTGGGCTCTTTCAACATATATACTATCAATTGTGTTTCCATCGTTGTCAGATACACGTACTTCCGCGATCGTATTCACGTGTTTCTCTATTTCAGTTAATACATCTGTTTACGTGATTTTGATTTTTAATTGATCATCACAAAAATGTCTTAGACACAGGACTAGCCGAACGAGTATTTTGACTTTGAAAATCATGTAAGTATACAGTACAGTCAATCGTTAACACTTATAACGCTCAATAAAATATCGACATCTGCTGATTTTTTAACTCAGTTTTCGCAATAAAGAGGTTTATTAAATACAATAAACCTGTCTCAAATGCATTTTAAAACAATAAAACTTCGTTCAGAAATATTATATGTGACGTCATGCTATGCATGTATTTACATCTCTGATGTTTGCAACCAGCGCATGCATGTACACTTATCTGACACCTGACGCTGACCTTTTTCGCATGAACTTCCCACCTCCAAACCTTTCGAGTGCTTACACATCGTTTTCACGGACGTGAAAGGTATGCGATTAGCGAAATCCCGTAAAATATTGTTAAATAGTGGATGATTGTGGGCTACATAGGTTATATACAGGGGTATATAACATATTTTCATTAAAATCGACACGCAAATGTCTGCAAAATTCGTAACGGCATGGATCGTTTAAACAAAGGAGACCACAATACCTTCAATTACTTTTATGTCAATGCATGTTTTAACAAAGTGGCTGCATTCGTAGATCTATGATATATTCCGTCGTGTCATATGCTATATGGCTTCCTTGTGTCTTGAATTAAAATATGAATTAAAAAACGAAAATGTACATACCTCATGGCAAATGGCCGCCATTTTACTCCATTTGCTCAATCCCTAAACCTTTTCGCCAACCTAAGTCTGCCGCTCACCTTCTACATGCGAACCTCCCTGTGCGATTGTTAACGAAAACTATTTACAGATATTACGATACGTTATGCAAATGACGTAGAAAACGTTATGCAAATGACGTAGAAAGTTGACAAAGTTTCATAGACTTCGAGAATTCAACATTTGACGTAAGTTACCTAAGCTATCGTAAATTTTGTAAATATTTTTCATGAGATATCGCGCAGGTACAAAATCACATATGTTATTCACAAATGTGGCTGTAATTGGAGAATTGGGTGTATTGGATTTGCCCCCAGTGTAGATTATGAACAGCCTGTGCACCCGCCATCTGAGCCATATTGACACAGACAAGCTATCGGCCAGTTGCACCTCTTGTAGTGTTTGCCACAGACAGCTCAGTATTTGGCAGATAAACTAATACAATTGTGTGCACTATGTTATTAAAAAGAATCCTTTACAATTTGCTGCCCGTTATATGCAGCCCAAGTTGATACAAAGTCTGATTTCTGACGATAGATAATTGTGCCCATTTATTTAAAAAAAAAAGAAGAGAGAAACCCGTGTCATTGGCTATCTTGAGTTCATAGTCATATATGCCATGTTACCTGTACACAGAGCATATACAATGCATACTGTATGGAATGTAACAACGAATATTGATTTAATTTGGACTTGGGTTGCTTTGAGTGTCCAGTATTCCTGATTCTCCTACTTTTTATTTCCGCAGGTATGGTCAATGACGCACGACTACGGTGCTATAGTCTTTATCAAGTTTATGCTGCTTATCACATACAATTACAGATCTAAGATGTTTATGTGTTTGTGTGTACGTTGTTTTTTAAATAATCCCTACTTTGATATGTCATTGATCTTGTATAATATAATACTAGACACTCGAAAGTATGAGAATCAGGAAGTAAGCTGTTCGATACGGCTCTAAAGTGTTTGTTAGAAATATAAAATGTGCATTGCGAACTGAATTGCGGAGATTCCAGACCCTGGTCAGACATGAATACATGTAGTCACAGATTTATTAAAACATTAAATACAAACTATTATAAACCTTAGCGTTCAGTACTGTAGTAGGAAAAAAATATAGTATTGCATTCATTATATATTTGCGACAATTTTATAATAAATGCAATTCACTATTTTTCTCCAAAATTCGTTATTAATGAAGAAATGAAAAATAAGGAAAATAATGAATTGCAAATAAGACATAAGAAAATTAAGAAATGAATGCTGATTATATCAATATGTCACTATTTTCCTTCATAATTCACAATACAAAGTTGAAACAGAGCATTGTCCCAATTTCCCCCAAGGCTATGCTTATAACAAAAATATTACCTGTACAAAATTCCTGATTCTCCTGCATTAGACCCAAATTAACAAAAGTAGGAGAATCAGGAAGACACCGTATATAAATGAGCCGCGCCGTGCGAAAACCGGGCTTAATGACAAAGTTTTCAGTTTTTACTTTTTCGCGTATTCTGAATTGTACATCTTTTAAAAGCCATATGCCGCAAAAATCAATGTATCCCAATTATTTTTCATTTTAGAAGTATTTTTATGACGCGTGGTAAAAACTTATATGACGTTTTTGATAAATGACGTCGAAATTACGACGTTTTTATCAACGGCGTATACAAGGGGTGTTCGTAAAATACCCGGACAAATCTTATATATTTCTCATCTTTTATCGCATGTCAACCGAATTTGGATATCTCGTAGACTGGCCAAGTGTCTCCCATTAGGCCAAGACAAAGTATGAAAATAATGTTCAAAGCTCGTGTTGCAGTTGCTAATGTAACGTCATGTTTTGGATTGCGGCCCAAGTAATGTAATTTCGTATGAATACTTTTCAAATAAGGCAAAGTGAGAAGTGTTGGCGTTTCCCTGTTGTTTGCTGCTGTCTGAAATAATTTTGGACACTATTTAACATTTCGTATGCGACGAAATATTTTTAAAAATCTGACATCATGACCGGAAATGACGTAGCTTAACGACTGCCAGCTCTGTGTAAGAGAATATGCCGGAAAAACCAAGATATTATATTAAAGTTTGTATTTTAACACAAAACACGAGATATTGATGATGAGAGAAAGTCCATCATCGGGATGACAATATACGATACAGTCTGCTAGACAATGGACATGAAGGCGTGAAAGGCTATGCCAGACATGGACGTACAAAAGTGTCGTCGTCAGACGTTGTGAACCAAAGTAAAAGTCTTGGTCGACTGACCACTTTTCGTGAAATGCCAGATCGGTTGAACTCATTGTGTGATTAAAAATGTTTAAATATGAGGAGACATATGGCTAGATGGATGCCGATGATGGTGAACATGCAGCAGAAGGCCAGGCGAGTTACCAATTTCTCTCTAGTTTTAGGATAGTTGAAATGACGTCTGTACATTTTTCCAATTGAGCGGTTACATTGGATGAATCTATTATCAAATATCGTCGATTGAGGCGTTATTCAATCCTCCATATTCGCACAATCTTGCCCCATGTGATTTAATTTTTTAATACCGTACACGAACAGCCGCATAAAGGGAATCCACTTCGACAACGTCAGCAGTCAATAATGTTACTGCTGGTATTTCAGGTGGTATGTTTGAGCAAAGGTGAATTGCATTGCCTGACTTAGCTGTCGGAAGTGCATGATGTATACAAAAAGATGTTATACCGTTTATTTTGAAAAATAATAACCCATTGTGCGAGCACGAATGAAAGCATGGACATGTTCTTCTTACATTGAACAATATGGAGCATAACATTAAGCTGACATCATTTTGACGTCGGGCCCCATATCGCGTGATGACGGTGTGTTGGTAACGATAAAATTGCCCATGATTTATTAATGATGAGTTGTGCGTATGAACTCGATGAAGCATTTATCAATCATCATGGATGTGAATTTTCAGCTAACCCAAGGCATATGGATGTTGTATCATAATAATAATGATTATTCAACCAACACAGGAAATCGATAACTCTTACAAGCAACCTATCCGCGATCATCGGTGGCTGGTAATAATGTGATGTGTTGGCAGTTTCAACATTAGCCACACGAGTGACCGTACAACTTTATGTACATATTGTGCTTGCAAATCTTCTAAAATTATCCCGCGGGACCATAACCCAAACCGCGTAAATATAATACATAATTGGATGTTGCAGTTGCAGGTTATGCATATGGGATGCCCATCCCCCATATAAATCCGCCACAGCTGGAAGCTCACTTTGGATATGTGTGACGAATGACTTTCATATCATGATAAAGTGGTGTTATTTTAATTACTACAGACCAACATAGATAGAAAGAAGTGATAAAAATATCACGTAAAAACTTTCAATTTATTTTTATTTTCTTTTCAATATGAAATACATTTTAATATGAAATACATTTCAGACACACCGATTGGCATTCAGGGATGAACTATATTCCCAAGGGGCGCTTGTCCCCGAATCCCGAATCCCCACCCTTCGTTGCTGGATCATATGATTGTGCCCACACGTAATTTTCACGTTAATTATTTTCTATTCCAATATTATATCATAAGGATGTGTACGGAATTGCTGCAAATGGAGTATTTGTTTGTAGATTCCAATTAATTTCAGGACTTTTCGAAAACTCCACCGACCTCACTGTGTGTTTTGTGCATTATGTATTGCTTATACACAAATAATCAAGAAGCTGCATTGAAATCACTGATTATGAATCTATTAGAGAGATTTTGATGCATTTGTTTTGCCTAATTCAATACAAACCCCGGATATATATGTCATTATATAGCTGCGTGTCTACCTCGTTTATGATCAAATGAGTGGCATTAAATGACATATCATTCGCTAAGTACTGGCTATAATTGTTCAAAAGTCTCAATTTACCAAGATATTAGATGGTAATATCGTTGACATGCACTTGGGTGTTCATATTTAAGATTATTTAGGGATCAAAGTGCAGTGTAAGTGAAGACTTCGCTGATATGTAGCCAGTTAAATTATGCGTTCACCATTTTGAATTAATCAGGACAACCGACGAAAAAAAGTGACAATGTCAAAGAACGACAGTTAGGCGACAATGTACAGCGGCTCAAGCATTTGTAAGTCATTGATGCTGCGAGGAACTCGTGCAAGTATCTTTGCTATAATCTTTTGTAACGACACCATGGCCATAACGTCAAACATGGATTCACGTTCAGTGACGTCACAAGTGCGTGATGTCACGTCATGACGTCATAATATGTGTACTGAGGCATCGCGTCTCATATTAGTGAAAGTTTCAATAAGTTATCATTTTCCGTTTTCTGTTCACACTTAATGTTAACTGACATCAATAAACGTAAATGGGAGGGCAAAATGTAAACTTTTACGGCGACGTTTGACAATATGAATCGTCGTTTTTCCGACGTCGTTTACCGCTTTTCACGACGTTGTCATTAAGCCCGGTTTTCGTATGGCGCGGCCCACATGTATATGGTAACGTTGGCATACCTGTAGTTGTAACATTGTGTGTGTGGAGTGACCTGAATCAATGCAGGGATTAAGCCAGCCATTTGGAGAAGGGACCCTTTTCAACTATTTTGGGTTTTATTTTTTATAAGCCAATCCATGTCAAGGAGAGAACTCTATAAGAAAGCAACCTTTCGTTCCAATCCTGTTTACACTGCTTTTATACCGAAAACTGATGTAATTACTATTTAATAAAATATGTTTATACCAATCCATGTCAAGGATAAACTGTCATCTAAGTACAATAAAATGTATTATTACAGGTATTTGTATTATTTCTCATCAACAGTATATGTTGTTACCTCTAAATTGAACCGTCTCGAGAGACGGTTAAGTTGAGTGGTAACAACATATACTGTAATTGAGAACAGAAAACGTTAGTACATTTTGATACCTGATTATTTTTACTTTTCAATTGGGAACATTTTTCAGAGTTTGGGAAGAAAAAACGGCACCTAGCATTGGGGAAGGGGCCGGACTTCGGCCCTGTGCGTATGGTAAATTAATTCATGCAATGCTTTACATAGTGTAACATGGCCCTTGTAGATTTTGACAATTACAAAGTAATAACCCACGTATCAACCGAGGTGTATATACTTTGGCATGATATAATTGATAGCATGTTGTAAATAATTATCTTCGGAACGTATAATACCGACTTTTATTAGTTCATCTGTCATATTTTTGTATATCTCTCCACCGTATCACAATACCGACAGCGATATATGTTATCCCATCACATTTTGAAGCAATTATGTTTGAATCAAATGATCAGAGTACATAACTCTAATTACATTTCGTTACACTGCATTACATATGACTTATGACTTAGTAGTATTTCCAAATGTGCGTTTGAAGCGTTCTTCGTTTACTTTCTATTTCGTGGAGAGTGACATAATAATTTTGCTAATACGCACTTTATTAGGTCAGTTTATCGTATTATTTTTCTGTCATATTGTAGAATTGTCTCTCACTAACAATATAGGGAAGTATGAACGTCAACACCCTGCAGGTTGTTCTATATGTTAGTTCACGAAGTGTAAATGCTATTACGCACATTTTTAATTGTAGCGATATCAAGTTGTATGACCACGTGGTTAAAACAACAACAACAAATACTGAAACTTCGAGAAGCCCTCCGATTCAAAGTACGTATTCTTCTATTATGTCCTTATTATGTAACGGATTTTGATGAAATATGGCGCATCAAGCGCGTCTTGGTAAGCTGCATTTGGTGGTTTCGGTACTGTGGCCCAAACGTTTTTGCAAAGAATCAATTTCCGTGTTTACTGACACGGAAATCGATTCTTCGCAAAAGCAACATAAGTATGTGCCGAACACCCGGGACCACCAAATGCAGGTCACGAAGACGCGTTTCCTGTGCCATGTTATTTCAAAATCCGTTGCCTATTAAGGAAAATATTAAATAATACTTACTTTGGAGTGGGCGCGCTTTCAACACTTTCAGCCATTGTTGCTGTTGTTGTAACCACGTGATCATGCACCTTGGGTATAGTGTAACACGTTGCCTATACAGCGTATACACTTACGTATAAAGATCACAGGTGCAATGAACACTTACGTATAAAGATCACAGGTGCAATTATAAAGATCACAGGTGCAATGAACACTTACGTATAAAGATCACAGGTGCAATGGCAGCCTCCATTATCAAGCAGGTATACACGCACACTGTTGTACAAGTGAAACTGACACGGGCGAGTTAATATATGTTTAGATCAAAGCAAACGCAGTTATATATAACACCCGATCACCCAGCTCATGTGATATATATAGCTGTTGTGATTGTGTCACTGTGCTTGCGGACGCTTGCATAGTTCATAGGTATTTTATTATTATTGCATGTTGTGGTCGTATGTACATCAGATTTAAATGACGAGGGGCGTTCAAAATATTTTCGCCACGTGGGCGCATTTTTAAATGCGTGACTTCGGCCAGGATCGTCCAACGATTTATGTAGGAATGCAACTATTATGTAAGGTTCGCTCGTTAGGGTTCGTTCATACACGGCGACCAACGAAGAGACTGAGTAACTAGGAAACAACATCGTGGTTGTGATAGACAGGTAATTGCTATTTGCATGTGGCCTTTAGCACAGGTTCGACTGTACCTTGATTTTCGTTCGTTCGTTTCCATGGTTTATACGAAGCGTAGCTCCTAGGCGAAGATGACGAATCAATACATTTCATTCATTAGTTGCTACCTCAATGTACTTCAATGTTGCCACTTCAACTTTTAAGATGAATTAAAGGTACAGTGGCGGATTCGGGGGGGGGGGGGGGGGGGGGGGGGGGCATGCCCCCGGACGCCCCTAGCCAACTTCCTCGCACCGCTCAGTCGACAAACGACCATACCTCGTTCAAGTTCCATGTGCCCCCCCCCCCCCTTGGTGAAATCCTGGATCCGCCACTGAGGTACATACCCACTCTGTAGGCACATGTTCTTTATATCAGATGCATCATCTGAGACATTTGCTGGCAAAATAAACATTTATTCACCATTAACCCACGTATTGATTGGCATTAATATACATTTTATATCAGGCGTAAATTTCCACACTGATATCAGGGGCGATAATCGTGTTACCTTAACATGTTAAATGAACATTACTATTCATTATCTGTATTTATTTCTTTATGTGTAATGCCTGATACCACCGTGAGTCACTATCAGTGAAATAAATATTACTAAATGAGTATATCTGTATAGCGGACACTCGTAATATTTAGAACTGGTGGAATAGTGACATAATTATTCACTTATTGAATTCCCATAAAGAACATTTTGTGCCTACTGAATGGGCATGTACCTTTAATAGGTCAGTTTTATTAAATGCTTGATTCGTATAAACATAATGTGAAACACTTATTATATGGCACCATCAACATGACCATGACCTATTTGACCTTCACATGGTCATCGAAACACGCTGAATCTCTTCAACCAACCACGACGTCAATGTGAGCTGAATGATTGAGTAGAAAGTCGGAGGTTTCAGCGAGACATGTGACCGTATGTGCCACACTTGTGATCACATTACCATGCCGCGGACTTATTTAACTCTCACAATATCGCCGTTTTTACGGCAGACTGTTTATTCCAGTTTCTTCAGCTAGAGCCGCAATTTCAAAATAACTTTAAGGATTCATTAACTACATGTATATGGATATTTTCTACAGGCGACCATATGAAACACATTCATGGCTCCATGACATGACCATGCTCTTGGTTACCTCCAGCAGGTCACTGATATAGAGAATAGTAGGTTAGCGCTGCGTATAGGAAACTATATGACAAGACTTAGGAAACGTGATGAGCGAGGCTCTGCCGAGCCAGATATGTTTTCCCATTCACGGCACAAACCTACTATTCTATTTATTCCTTCTACAGATAACTTTAAAATGCAAAATAAATAACCCCAGCCGCATCCTCAAAATCGGAGAAGCGGCGACTAGTATGACAACCGCATATATTCATACGCAGTGATTAGGTCGTATTGACAGAATATCAAACATGTTTCACGGCACCGTGTTTCACGGCACATACGCACTGAGTTGACGGGATAAATACGTACATATATGTACTCTTTTCGAACAAATTACGTATACGTCGAACGTATATTGTTGATATGCATAAGTTAATATTGACTTATTGTATTTTTAAGGAATTAAATGCGAGGGAGCGCTAGTTCTATCTGTTGTTTATATCTGGCTGTGACCGGAGAAATACAGAATAGTAGGTTAGTGCCGTGAATGGGTAAAATATCCGGCAAGGCTCAATAATTTCTTTATTTCTCATCAGAAGTATATGTTGTGACCACTCATTTGAACCGTCTCGCCGAGACGGTTCAAATGAGTGGTCACAACATATACTTTGGTTCAAAAATAAGGAAAATAGATAAAGAATAGTAGGTTAGTGCCGTGAATGGGAAAACATATCTGGCAAGGCTCAGGAAACGGGATGGGCGAGGCTTTGCCGAGCACATCCCGTTTCTGTGTCGCGCCAGATATTTTTTTCCATTCACGGCACTAACCTACTATTCTATCGTCAACACCTACCTACAAATTGCTGTAAAATGCAAAAATAGTATTGACTGGATATCAAAAATGTTTCACGGCACCGTGTTTCACGGCACATACGCACTGTGTTGACGGGATGAATGGGGCTCATGAGTTTTGCGACCAGCGTAGATCCAGATCAGCCTGTGCATCCGCACAGTCTGATCAGGAGCTGCACTGTTCGACATTCCACCAATGAAACCGCCGTCATGCTGCTAACAAGCAATATAGGTGGCTATCAGGCTACAGAAGGGTGCTATTTGATCAGGAGATACACTGGACACAGATCCCATATTAACCCTTTCAACACCAAGTAACTTAATGGGCTGTTCCATGCCACTGTTTCATGCTATTTCATTGGTCCATTCAAATTTTCAGGCTATTCCATTCTTCAGAAAGGGTAATTTTTTCAAATTTGATAACTATTAACAAACAGTGGAGATCCTGATGAGACGGCTCGTTACGAGCCGGCTCATCTGGATCTCCACTGTTTGCAAACATTGTCTCTATTGAGGTCTGTGGTGTTGAAAGGGTTAAGCCTTATTTCTCCATCACAGCCACATATAGTCTCGACCAGTGAGTGCTCTACATTTGGTACTGTAGATATACATTAATATTAAAATTACGTGGCAGTTCTGATATGCTGAGAAATTATGAATGGTTGGAGGGACAGCAGCAAATGGCGGCGTACAAGATGAAATTTGGAACCTGCTGAGAAAAATACATACTATTCAGATTCGAAAACATGAGCTTGACATCTTAAAGGTACACGCCCACTCAGTAGGCACAGACTGTTCTTTATAAAGATTACGAGTGGCCGCTACATTGTATACAGGTATAATCATTTAGTAATATGTATTGTACTGATAGTATCAGGCTATTTTCATATGCAAATGAGTCATGGTATTTTTAATTATTAATACTAATTAAATGCGTCACCTGAAGAAAATAATATTTTCGACAGATTATGAAGTATGATAATTGCACATCAAAAAATACATCAGCGTATAAATAGTAATGTCCGTTTACATTTTAAGGAAACACGGTTATCGTCCCTGATATCAGTGTGGAATAAATTGTATACTAATGCCAATCAATACGTGGGGTAATGGTGAATTAATATTTATTTTGCTAGAAAATGTCTCAGATGATGTATATGATATAAAAAAAACAGTTTGTGCCTACTGGGTGGGTATGTACCGTTAATTGCGAATCTGTGCCACCATAGATTAAACCATGTATACGCAAGTATTTAATTGTCCCATTTAACACTGTTGAACGGATTAACCAATTAGTTCATACATACATATTTTAACGTGTGCTACTGAACCCGGATACAACAAACACACCTAGACATATACACAACTGCCTGCGTTAAACTTGCCCAGATGTCAACGTTTCGGAACATCTATTGGCAATCTCAACTCGCAATCAAGCAGTGTGGTTGGCTGAGCTTGAGTCGTAGTACAGCTCAGTCTCAGCCAATCAATCTGCTTGATTCAAGCAGAATAATCAAGCCTTTTGAAAGAAAGCCATTGACAACTATTGACAGGATTAGCGCAGGCCGTCGTGTATGTGTAATATAAAGTATTCATTAGTGGAATGTATGACGGGATTGGGACTGGGCTAGGGCACGATATATTTCATGCGAGGCTCGCCTAGCATATGTATGTGTAATATAAAGTATTCATTAGTGGAATGTATGACGGGATTGGGACTGGGCTAGGGCACGATATATTTCATGCGAGGCTCGCCTAGCTACATGACGAGACGAAATCGCACCGCGAAACTTATAAGGGACATTTGCAAACACTGTAGATTCAGATGAACCGGCTTCATCAGAATCTGCAGTGTTTGTCAGCATTGCTTTTTATTTTAGATATTTTAGAAATATCCCTTATCTGAATAATGGAATACTCCTGAAATGAATATGTAACTGTCTATGTCAGACATTTTGGGGTGAAAGGGTTATTACTAATATTGTTTATCACCCAGCTTACAGTGTAACTACTACTACTGATAGTCTGTAAATTTCATTTTAACACAGTTTTCTTGTAAACAATTATTGGATTTACATTTATTGAGCATGTAAATCCATCAATTGAAATTTCCAGACGATCCTAAATTTGCGCTTACGAACATTTTAGTCGTACAAAGGTTAGTGAAACGGGCCCCAGGTTAAAGCGAACTATTATTGTTGATTGTGTATTTAATATATAGTATTATCCAACTCCCTATACGTTTATAGTCCATAGTTTTGACTACTGTTGATTTCCGATAAAGTGGCGAGGGAAAAGGTCACATGAGATTCCATATTGAACCATAATAGGTAGGTGTTTAACTATGTACAAAACTGACATTAGCATGACGATGTAGCATGCATGAGACCAATGATGGCCCGAAATATATGTAAACAACGTTCAGGCATATTATGAATCATGTTTTCACTTTTGTATATGATGAAAAAGAAAATAGTGAGCACAGGCATTCGAATCGTATCTGTATCACGCCATCAACGTCAAGCACTCCATGGGAAATGTAAGCATTGTTACATATACGTACACCTATGTCGATCTGTGACCAAGACAGTTCCTATCTGATGCATCAGTTACAAGGCAAACTTGGGAAATTCTAAGTCGAAAGGGGTGGGGGGGGGGGGGTGTGGGGGGAGAAAGACAATCCATTACCCGGAGGTCGAATCAAAATTCGAAATAAACTTTGCGCATCTATTCATCATAAGGAAGCTACATACCAAGTTTCAGGTATGTAGTACGGTTTAAATGTTTTACGAGTTACACGGTTGGTGACGAACGGACGGAGGGACGGACGAACGGATGGACGGAAAGGGTAACACTAAATGCTGCCTCCACTATCGTGGTGGGGCATGATAAGGAGAGAGTACAAAACGTATTCCTTCACGCTCTAATGACTAGTGAGTTATCTCTAAATGTTGTACTTCGTTTATGTTTGTTTGTAGTTTAGCACTGTTTCTAGTCAAATATTGGCATTGTTTTCATGTATTACGTTTAAAGCTTTAATACATTTTAATGAAATACCCGTGTTCCTCGTTGGTCTATTGGAAAATTAACACTCACTATTCAGTGTATGGGATCACGTGGTCTATTGCTTACACTGTATTAATGGCGGCACCCATGAGGCCAACCGCAGTCGTATTGATGAAATGTATCCGAGACCTCATGGCCGCCGCCATTAATAACAATAGATCAATAGACCATGTGACCCCATCCCCTGACTACTGGAGCCCTTCCATGAGGATGTGGTGCCCATATTGGAACGAGCATTCGTTGAATATTTGAATTGTGCACGTTCCACTGACTAGGTAGTCAAAGAAACAAATTTCATCTCCCTACGAACATGTGGCACTATTTTGGCTTCTCATGCTTTGTGGTGTTACCTGACAGGAAATGGACTTCTGAGAAGTCAGTGACACATTTCCAGATTTTCGTTTCCGTTTTCCTCGTGTTCTGTTAGCCAGGTCGAATGTGATCTCTGTGAATTATATTGAGAATAATTCTGAATGATCACTAAATAGTGTCGAATATGTATACACTTATATAAGGTATACGTGCATGGATTGTATATATGTGGATGTTACTTGAGCAAAACATTTGGTAAAAGAGCATTTAACGGTATGAGAAATTACATAGTATGTGATAAAATGTTCATTTGAAATATAATTTGCTGCTGTTAGACGAAAAACATTGGAAGAGTGACGACAAAATTCGCACCATGACGATAACATTCGCACCATTAACGCGGGATTTAACATAAACATACATGTATATAAACGTTTTACTATTATATGAGTTTACAAAGATACATATCTCAGGATGATAGTGGGTACATCTATTTTTCCGCCTCCGAATGCACACCGGCTTTCGTCACCCGTCGAACTCTGAACGAGCGGCTTCGTAGGGTAAACCCTTTTCGCGGAGGTCTTCATGCAAACTCCCCTGGAATAATTTGATATCAAATGTATCCCATCAATGCACATTTTACAACGGGTAATTTACTATCCTTTCTGATAAGAAAATTTGAAGTTCATGTAGTTATCGTTCATGGGTGTGGTGTCGATTGAGATTTCACAAATATTGATTTCATTTGTCTTACATTATCATCGTTTTATTATTGTAATAGTTTTGCTTTTATTAATTCTCTATATTACCTTAACTTTCACATTTATAATTCAGACGTAAAGTAACAAAGATAATAGCGGGCCACATAATTTACGTTGCACCACCCATATGTATGCTTTCACAAGACACGTTTATATCTGATTGTCTTAAAGGTCATGTAAAATATACAGAATGCATTAAATTTTCCATAACTATTTACATGTATACAAAACATCAGATAATTTTAAGTTGAACATCGGTCTCGCCGAAGCCGGGGGTCAAACCATGGGTCTCTGGATTACCGGGCCAGCCAAGCGCGCTACCATTGAACCAATCCTGTATTTCGTCGGCAAGTTAAGCCTTTTAAATTTTGGGGAATATATAGAGAATAGTAGGTTAGTGCCGTGAATGGGAAAAAATATATGGCAAGGCTCAGGAAACGGGATGGGCGAGGATCTGCCGAGCACATCCCGTTTCCGTGCCGCGCAAGATATTTTTTCCCATTCACGGCACTAACCTACTATTCTATTTATCCCGTCAACACCTTCAACTGGCTGTAAAATGCAAAAATTGTATTGACTGGATATCAACAATGTTTCACGGCACCGTGTTTCACGGCACATACGCACTGTGTTGAAGGGATAAATAGTATACATGTATACGAACTTGTACCACCGTTTGCAAATGTATAACTCTTTGAGATTTACAAATAACATACTGAACAGATATACGTGTTTTGTTTTACATTGTTGTTTGTTGTTCTTTCCTTCATACACAACCGAATAACTGTGTCAAGCTTACAGTGCTTACACAGCTGGAAGTCGGGGTGATATAAACAGGCCACGTGACACAGAATCATGAAATTATATAAGGGAAACCGTTATTTTACAGCGGCGATTTTCCAATATTATCAGTAACTCTCCACATGGAGGTGCATAATTGTTATGGCCCACACATCCTCGACATACATAGTATAGCCAATTTCGTATTTCACCGGTGTCATTCATGGCACATGTCTGTTCAGTACAGATTTCGGCGTCTATACCGTACAGAATCCGTGTGAAACTGTCCATGGCTTAACCGTCCATACATATTTTTACTCCACTGGCTTCCAGAGTTTTTACCGTCTAGTGGTGATATTTTTGACATATTTGCAATTAAGTGTGGAAACGAGGGGCACATGCTCGGAAATAGCATCAATCAATGATGCAATATCAAGTGACAGATTCAAAATTAATGCAGAGAAATTCCGTATGCGAGCTCGGTAAAGACCGTTCTCTCGCTTCATTTTCAAAATGTTCACCTGTTTTTTGTCGTTCCTGCTTATATTAACGAGAGATGGACCCTGACAAGAGCGACCGAGGGTTAAACACCATTTATACACAGGATTACCACATTTAGTTCGTGATTTTTGCTACTTTGAAAGGGGAAAACCACAGTGTTATATAAATGGTATATATAGAGGATATTCATATGTTTGCAACGAATATGACATATATGTTCATCGAGTGGTGTGGAATGTCCATATTTCACGAGTGCCGTTTGTGATATTCGTTGCAAACATATGAATATTATATTTATTATATACCGCTCCATGGAAATTAGCGCAGTTTGTTAGACTGTATACGGTAATGAATGTGTATTTGCAGACGGCACTGCAGGTGCACGTTATGAATATAGATAGCGGAAGCCGAAAGTTGTTTATTTCATCGATGAGAACATATGACTTTTATTTACATCGTATAACTATGTATTTCATGGGTAGGTATATAATAAACAGTTTTATTCACGTATTATTATAGTATTCACATGTCACATATTTATTATTTCTTTTCACAAAATACAGACAGGCACACACATTGAGGGACAGCCAAATTGGTTATATTGTATGTGCTAATAGGAAGATTGTACATCCGTACGGGGTTCACATTCCAAGTACGGCCGAACACATAAACGTAGTATCCGCGTTATATCACGTAAACATGTGTTTACCAGTTGTTTACAGTGCGTTGAACTATATTAACATGTCGCAATACGATTGTATTTATGAAAATAAAATGATATGTATCACTTTACAATGACGTTATTTTATGGTCAGGTGAACAACAATTTCAACATACACATAGTATACTGCACGACTTTAGGTGGGCCACTACCATTGAGTTTTCTTATATAAACTAACCTATCATCATATTTTGCTATTCTCTGCTACTTTCACCTTTCGTATGTATAATGTGGGACCTATTTTCCCATAATCTGCACCCATTCTGCTATGGATGTTCACTAATTAAAATATAGGTTTAATTATTGTAGAAAGATAAATTTAATCTCATAATTACAACAACTATGGTGGTGGCATTGCGAGGATGATCTCCCACGAACATCACATGCGATCAACATTCACCAGCATAGACGCGTATGAATTTCAGTGGTGTTCCACTCCGCGCCCGCGTAAAATGTTTCAGGTCTAATAATGCACCAGTTTCCTGACGAGATGCCACTGAGCTCTTCTTAGAGCTAGCGCATAAACACAAATTTAAGTCTAGTAACTAGATCAAATTTCTTGCGCCGGTTACTAGACGAACATTTGTTTATGCATGTAGCTGAATGGGAATTCGTCAGGAATCCAGCGCCTCATTCAACGTGAAACATTTACACCGGCACGGAGTGCAGCACCAGCAAATTTGGATCTAGACTAATTTTGACTGAAAACACATATTTGCACATCATAAATTTATTTGAAAATATTTACACCTATCAATTCATAATGCAATCGTCTATTCGACGTATTGATATAACAACCCAATACAATACATTAGACCCACGCGATGTTGTTGATTGGTTAAAGTTCGTTTGACCGCATTAATTCGCTGTTCCAGGAATTGCGACACAATGTCGTGAAACAATATTATTCTTAATTGGTTATTTACATTTTCTAAATTATCAGAAAATGCAGTGCATTATGCACCCCAATAAACGTAACAGTCCATGGTTTTATGACGGCCAAGATGGTAACTCCATGTGCCGTATAGGATACAGTAACACGAGAATCTTCACATACATGTATGTCTACGTGCAAGAGTATAGGAATGAATGGCCTTTTTGTGGAATTTATCAGGGTATAAACTTGGAAAAGTCGCGGGAATACTGGAAGTATTTACGCGACTTTTCCAAGTTTATATCCCGATGAATTCCACAAAAAGGCCATTCATTCCTTATAATTTCAGCCTTTGAAATAAATTCATCAAGAAAATGTGTTTATTTTCCGTTTTCTTAAGAATTATTTTAACTGCGCCTCACGGTTACGGAAAGTAGTCCGGCGTGGGAGTTTACTGGGATATACATTTTGGACAGAGACTTGCTACGGGCCAATCAAATGCTAGGGAATTGTGTAAATATTTTTGTGCTGAAATTATTAATATATAAAGAAACGCACAACAAATACGAAACCCTGAAACTCGACAAATACCACTGAGTGGGCATATAGATGTATGTGCTAAAGATCGGTCTCCGAAATTTCAGATGTTTCCTTTTATAAAATTAAAAGTACGAGTAGAAACTACACACACACACGCACGCACGCACGCACGCACACACGCACGCACGCACGCACGCACGCACGACACACACACACGCACACGCACACGCACACGCACACGCACGCGCGCACGCACGCACGCAACGCACGCACGCACGCACGCACGCACGCACACACGCACACGCACACACACGCACACGCACACGCACACACACACACACGCACACAAAATACACACGCACATATACATACACACATATATACACGCATACACATACACCCGCATATTACACATACATACACATACATAAACATAAACACATATATATATACACAGTACGTGGGAGAAAATCAACTGTCATTCGTGCAGTAATGAGTGGGCAAATGTAATAATCGACTAGCTTTCGCGTACACTGAACATATAGGATAGTGGCTTGGGGGGGGGGGGAGGGGCGGCTGTACTGGACCCCCTACAGTCTCCCGTATATAGTAAAACATAGTGGCTTGGGGGGGGGGGGGGGGGGGGGGGGCGGCATGCTACTGGACCCCCTACCAGTCTCCCGATATATAGTAAACTATTTCAAGAATTCTCCTACACCCAACCCGAAATCCTGGGTCCGCGCCTGCACATTTAGCCTAATAATCAGTTAACACATGTGCAGATGAAGTGTGGTGTATTCCCATTCCCTTACGTTAATCGTTTCACTGGTTCATGAGAGAATCGGAACAAGCAGGCACAACTTTGAATTGCCCTTCCCTTTCGACGTCTCATTGACCGAACACGATTGAAACAAGGCAGGATCTGGGTAGATCGAAATGGTTATCGACGATTTCTTATACCCCTGTTTGCAACCTGAGCATCCCGACACAAGATTCACGAATATTCGTGACGCGGGTTGAGTCCGCATCGTTGGAAAATGAATCTCTAGAAAGTTTCGACCAGCCTAAACACTCAATATTGCGTCTGGACAAAAATAACTGCTGTATTCAGCCACGCAATGTTAAGGTTAGACCACACCAAATAGTTTTACTAGATAATTTAACTGAATGCCATCCAATAAGGCCAGTCACTCCTACTTACACTATTCGTATGGATGCTGTGGGACTACATGACATGCAGCCAGTCTGTACTGGTTCTGCATGAATTAAACAATAGGTTCACTTACACCTAAGAAAGAAAAATCCGACCTCATTATATTCCCCAATATTGTTTACATTTTTTTGCCACGTTTACATCACGTGACCAACAAGCACCCCAGAATGTAGCTCAAGTGAAACTGGATAGTAATGGATCAAGATTTGCGATCAAACTGTGTCTGTGACCTCAAAACGCCCGCACCATTTGTTTTTATACCGGACTAGTTATGCATACGCCCTGGGCGAGTTCGCGCCATTTGGCATAGTCTAACATTAAGTGTACGTAGCCTCCGTTGATAACAGAGGGTGGTGGTAAGACTATCAACGAAATGCAACATGTAATTTGCGAAAAATACGGCCGACATTGGTAGCGATACGATTTGTTGGCTGCAGTAGAAACGAATTTGGCGCGAAACTGTCACGTATTCTGCTGCACAATGCGTCTGTGACGTCGACGTCTTTGCGTTAGAAACGTAACATAGTAACGTAACCTAACGCCATTGCATTGCTCAATAACCAGCACGCTTTCACACGCTTACGAAATAATCAATGTTTATGAGAGAAAATGGAGAGAGTAAATATTCCACGACAGTCTGTTTGGAGATCTTATGTCAGCACGTAAGTCGGCCATGTTTTCGCTACATTTCGTTGATGTTTAATGATTTAATCGCAGATTTAATTCCCACTCCGTACATACTTAGATGGGTGGGGTAACATAAATTATCAAATTTACCAAAGTAGAGATCAATCGAACTGTATCGATTTATGTCAATTTTCGGTTCCATTGCGAATTGTAAAGTATGTCAGCGTTCGAAAATGAGCATACACGAGTGTACACAATTTGTGAATATGGCGACATGCGATTGAACTCCACCCGCATGGCGCCATTATACTGATCTAGCTGTTCCAACTGTACTCCAAGATGTGTTACCGTGCTAAGTATCTGAAACTATTGAGATTGAATATTAGAATATGTGAGCATGAATTGGTTATATGTGTGGCTGCTACTGGAGTTGATATGGGGCGTATGGCAATTGCTACCAGTGTAGTCACGGATCAGCCTACCTATCCGAAAAATGGCAAAACGGCGATTCGAAATGACATGAACATAACATGGTGGAAATTGTCTATCGGTGATACAATGCAACTGTTTTCTTCTAAATAAGTATGTTAGTACATGTATAAATGGTGGCGAGTTCTCAATGAAATTACCTCTTTGATTCGTACTTATATTTCTCATCTGTAAGAACAGAACAGAACACATCATAGTGTGTATTTGAACAATCTCTCAGACCAACTACTGGTATATGGGCAATTTATCATACATGTATGCACAATACATGCATATTGTATAATAGTTGACATGACAAACTGTAACAATACACATACATGTACATGATATGAACAGTAATGGGGTGAATATGTGGTATTTTGTAATACCATGATTGTGCCTTTATGATGCGATATATTGTGAAGGAAGCCGCAGTAATGAATCCAGATAACACCGTGAAACTCGACACCAGAAACATCGTTTGTGTTTCTAATATCGCGTCACAAGGTGTGTGACTAAAACAATCAGTGGCAACAAAACCACCATTATCCTGGTTTAGCATGTACAACCCGACACCGGAAACACGGATATAAGTGTTCACGGTATCGGGTTATACAGGAACATGATTTAATAAGTGAATTTATTATACATGTACTTACTGTCTGTTCTACGTATTCCTGCCGACGAACTTTTGGCTATTAAACACATTAAATCTAAAAAATATTTAAATTTAAGTACTTTTTCACCAATAACAAAAAAATTCGCCCTCCCCAATTTTTTTTGTTTCATGAAATTCCATTAAATATTGATTTAATAGCGAAAAAAAGATTTTCCTATGGGAATTTAACATGGGGGGAAAAGAGGCAGAAGAGGAGGGGAAGGAGTAAAAAAACGAAACATTTTGGAAATTGACTCTGATAAATGTCTAGATAGCTTGGAAATGATGTAACTAAGAAAACAAAAGTTAGATTTTGAAAATCGGTCTACAAATAAAAAAAATATAAACAAAAATATATATGTAGCCCCCATGTTAAATTCCCATAGGAAAATCGTTGTTTCGCAATCAAATAATATTTTACGGAATTTCATCACATAATTTATTTTGGGGATGTCGACTTTTTTGTTATTGATGAAAAAGTACTTACTTTTAAATATATTTTGGATTTAATGTGCTTAATGTCCAAAAGTTCGTAGGCAGCAAAACGTTTTGTTTGTTTGTTTGTTTGTTTGTTTGTTGGGGTTTAACGGCCTATCAACAGCTAAGGTCATTTAAGGCCGGGTCAATGTGTTTAGTACTAAATCCCATATATTACCTGTACAAGTACATATACATGTTCAAGTACATGTACAAATGGGGGGAAAATCCCAAAATTAGAACTAAATATTTACAATAACAAAACTATATATTCAGCCCTGAAATCAGAATAATTCTGATCTGATGCCAGGTCCTCGTCACACCAGAATCACTTGGCCCCTCCCAAAAGCAGTAGGATCAGTAATAATCTAACTACTTGTATAATGGACAATAACCCAATTCAACTCCCAGGTAACTAAAGAGCTGTAAAGTTTCGTTCAGATCGGCTTTTCAGTTCATGACAAAATGGCTAAGAATTGTACCCACTTTTCGGATGGCTGCCATCTTGGATTGCGTGGCGCCGCAGCTTTTATTAAATTTGAAAAGGCTTCAGCAAAGAATTATATCTGTAACATTTAACATACATCCGCCAAGCAGTTCATGAGATATAGCAATTTGAAGTTGGTAATAGTCCGGGCGTCAAAGAGGGTATTATTGGATGACCGTGCTGCATTAGCGTCCGCACAAAGTTTTATTGCATTTTCGTGATTACCAACCAATACTATTTAATATTCCGTCGGGTGCCACTCTGGCACCCTTGAGCATTTTGAATAATTTGCGTAAATCCAAGATGGCCACCGAATTTCCGTATATTTCATATAAGTGCTATTTTTCTGACCTCTAAGTCGCTATGTTCCGTTTTTTTACCCGTTGACTAGATTGAGAAAGTGTTCGAGTTAAATTAACATTGTAACATTTATGTAATTCAAGATGGCCGCCAAAAATAAATATTATCAAGAAACAATTTAACAATCTCCTATCCTTGACATACATCGACGATTTTGAGTGTTTAATATAATATATTCACGGTGCCCGGCACATACCAATGTTTGAGAACGTGTATGAGGTAAATATGGTATTGCCTCCGTTGGTTAAATCCAAGATGGCCGCCTAATTCCTATATTCCCTATATTTACGGACATTTGCGGTTTCCTCCAGGAAAAGAAAACCGATATCGGAAGCGGCACTCCATCGCTTAGTTACTTCCCTTAGTGCGACAACGCGCCATTTGTTTTAGCAGAAGTTTGGTACGCGTTTCCCGATTTCCAGTTTACAGACACATGTACGCTGCATATCCGGCCACCTACATGATGGAAGAGGGTAACAAGAAGGGTAATAATGCTTAATGTACATACACTAGTGTTTTCGCCACGTTTGTGTGACCGTTTGAGCTGCACTATTGCTATTTGTTGCTGATTTCAACGTTGTTTACAACCAATGACATTCAATGTTCTACCTCCAACACAAATATCGTGGAAAAAAACATACAAATCAATATATAGCTCACCTCCCCTTGCAAATATATTCGGAGGTGTGGACTTAGAAAAGATTTGCACGATATTTCGGGCGGGGAGTGGGGGGTTAATAGGTCTACAGCACCGACTAAGGTGTCAATATTATAAGGTAACCACTAATTTAAAACACCAACCACGATCAGTGCATACAAAGCAAACATACCTTCCCGAATGTGCGGCGACATCCGGCGATCCAATTGGGGTAGCTTTACGTCATCACTAATTATTTCAATTTAAAATATACAGTGTGTGCTCAAAAAGTTGTAACGTGTTCTGAACACATGTATATTTGCCTTTCAGATTGATGTTCCATTATGGATGATTGTATCTTCGATTGTGGTGATACGCAGGCTGGGAAACCGTTAATTACAGCAGGCCCGGATCGGGTACGAAGCATAATCGAGGCGAACAAAGCCCGACAAGACGGCCAACACGAAGCGTTTGAAAGAAGATAAAATGCAGGCGAACTGAAATACCATAAGAACTGTGTTTCGTCGTACACATCACGTTCGCACATAGACAGATATTTGAAACGTTTGAGTGCTGATTCTAGTAATTATGAAAACGCGCCGTCAAGCAAGCGATTGCGCAGGTTCGAAACAAAACATTTTGACTTTAAACTACACTGTTTATTTTGTGGCCGAAAACTGTTTAATGGACTATGACAGAAAGAATCCTACTCGATGGAGACGGACTGTGTTGTGTCAAACGACTGACCGTGGTGAAAAACAAACATTCAAGGACGCGATTCTCGATAAATGCGAATCCCGCGAAGATGAGCACGGGCTTCAGACTAAGGCACGCGTACTCGGTGCAATTAGTGATTTGCATGCTGCAGACGCGAGATATCATGACAATTGTAGAAAATATTTCATGTCAGCCCGATCTGTCTCAACCGCAGCGCAATCTGCGGAGCATATTAATGAAGTTGAACCAGCAATAATGTCTACAATTACGTCTATGAAACGTGACATGTTACACATCTGGAATTCAGTAGTGCATAAGTTATACAAAGAGCATGGTGGCGAGCTCTGTTCTCGTCGAACATTATTGTCCAAGTTATCCGATATACTTGGTTCCGATATTGTGATTCTGTCTGCAGCTGGCTTCGCAAGTTTGATACTGTTTCGCAATAAAGCATCTACGGTGATCAATTTAATAGTCTCAGATGAAAACGACACCTCAGAGGTGTCACTACAACGACTCGCCAAGACGATTTCTGAAGAATCTAAACAGTTATCATCCGAATGTAACACTTACCAAACTAGAATGAACATTGATATTGCGCTCGAGTCTGTGAGTCCCACTCTACACTCATTAATGTCCAAAATTTCTGAGAAACTAAACCATTCACTTCCGGGAGCTCTTATAGGAAACATGTTAACTAATGCTATCACCAAACGACCGACCCCACTTCAAGTAGCACTGGGCGTACTAGTCAGCCGTAAAAGTCTCATAAAGCATATGTATGACTATGGTGTGACTTGTTCTTACGATGAAGTAAACAGGTTCAAGACATCAGCGGCAAAGGCAGCAGTTGGGTTGCAAATGCAAGCAGTGGCCTTGTTCAAGTTGTTGCGGATACTTTTGATGCTAACATTTCTTCGCAGAACGGACTTGTATCTACCCATTCCCTTGCAGTGCTTCTAACCGCTAAGGATGACACGACACAATCTACACACCATGAAGAATCTACCATCAGGCGAGTGACCCGTGACGAGATGAAAATACCTGTAGCTGAAGATGTTCCGGTTGAACGATACATATGCCCTAAGAAGCCTGCGATGCCAACCAGTGAAGCAAAGCGCAGCGTATTACCTCTCCGCATATTGGCCCACCAGTCGGTACAGCTTGCAAGAACTCGCGATTTGGATTTCTTGTTCCTGAAGGCAATCGCATGCTCATCTGACCAGAATGTACAAAAGTTCGATGGTTTCAATACGAAGCTTTGCAGTGAAAGTGGACAGGCTGTTCAACCAGCAACGAAGGCCATACATACACCACTAATCGATATTGATCGTGCCGACCACGACACAATGCTGACAGCTATGGTGGAGGGACAGCGCCTGACAAAGGATTGTGGGCAATCAATCAGAGTTTTCACCAACGATCAGCAACTTTACAGAGTTGCAGTTGATGTTACATGGGTGTATCCGCAGAAGTTCTCGCAGTTCATACCACGGTTGGGCGGGATGCACACATTGATGAGTTTTGTGAGATGCGTTGGACACCTGATGGCGGACAGTGGTCTCGAAGATGTAATGAAGTCTGCGTTCGGGGGTGTCGCTCATATGCTCAGCGGAAAAAAAGTTCCCACAAAATATGAGGGCCCTTCGACTGGTCACTGAGGAGGTGCTTCGTCCAATCCTGCAGCAAGTGGAGACACATTGCCAGCTAATCGACACCCTGGAATCACAGTCACGTAAAAGCCCAACCACCAAGTTATGGGTCTAGAACCTCGTGAAACCAGTCTTCATTATGATGGTATTTGTCAGGGCTGAGCGTGAAGTAGACTGGCCTTTGCATATTTTGGCTATGTCAGAAATGATACCTTACTTCTTCGCAGCCGGGCACCAGAACTATGCGAGATATGGCCTCTACTACCTTCGATCGATGGAGAGGCTCCATGGAAATATCCTTGACCGGTTCAGGATGGGAGAACACGTGATGCGGCACAAGAGAGGATTATGGAACGGCATATGGTCTGATATGTTTATAGAGTCCACCTTTATGCGCTACGGACATGGATTGCATGGTATCATTGGAATTACGTTACAGCCGTCAACACTGAACAAATGGGCATACAGCATGCATACCTGCAGTCGATTGATCCAAGATCTGACAGATATGTCAGATGGATACGCCGATACAGAGGTTGTCACACACAAGGAAGAGATGCCCTCGCGTATGCGTCTGGATGCTGCAGATAGAGCAAAGATAAGAGATAAGTTACAGGCATCCATCGATCCCATGAATCATACAGACCACTCTGACGGTGTCGTCAATAGGCCAGATAATGTGAACGTGCAAAACGCCGTGGAATTTGGACAAGCCCAGATGCGGTCATTCGAAGAAAGCCTGTCAACAGGATTTAATGCTGCTTTGTCCAAGAAAGTTGTCACAATGGCAGTGATGCGAAAAGTTTTCCGAATCGGGTCGACATATATATGTGATGTTAACATCATATATTCGCGAGTCATGGGCTTCCAAGATTCTCGTGAAATCAATGTACACGACATACTGAAGTATGAACTTGCGCCAGTCCCAACATCAATGTTCGATGAAAAAGTGGATATGCGGATCTCGAAATCCAAGTCGACCCTGAAAAAGAACATACAAGTGGAAGTCTCCTTCAGACTGGGTATCCAACCGGATGTTACTGTCGTTGATGGGTCCGCAATTATCTGGATACTGCATTGGCCCAATAGGGGAACTGTACGTGATTTTGTCGATAATTTCACAGGTTACATCTTGGCGAAGAACACGACATCTGATATATATGTGGTGTTTGACAGGTACCATGACTTCAGCATCAAGAGTGGGACACGGTTTGCTAGTGCTGGAAGGCATGCAAGCAGACGTCATAGGCTATCCATGAACACGCCACTGCCGCCGCAGAATGTGGTCTTAACTGTGAAGGAAAATAAAGTGCAACTTATTGACCTGATATGCCAACAGTTGACAGAGGCTGGACGAGGAAGTAAGAGCAAACACAGACTTGTCATTACAGGTTCCGATCCTACACCAGTAGACATACACCACGGAATTTAACTGCCACGCAGGGACCTTCTCAACACACAAGAAGAGACCGACGTCATTATGATACACCAAGTTGCTCAGGTTGCTGAAGCCGGATCCCAGTGTATTAACGTTATCTCTGACGACACGGATGTGTTTGTTCTCCTTATGTACCACTTTTCGGAACTCAACATGCAGGGTCGATTAACCATGGAGGCAATCAGTGCAGGACGTGCATTGGTTGATATTGGCGCTACAGTAGAAAAACAAAAAGACATCGTGAACTATTTACCAGCTGTACATGCCCTTACTGGCTGCGACACAGTATTGGGGGACATGACGAGGTTGGATTTTTCTTTCTTAGGAGTAAGTAAACCTATTGTTTAATTCATGCAGAACCAGTACAGACCGGCTGCTGGTCATGTACAAAATCCATACGAATAGTATAAACTAGCCTTATTGGATGGGATTCGGTTACAGTATATAGTTGGTGTCTTCTCACCTATACTGTCTTCTCACCTATACTGAGACTGCAGGACGTGCATTGGTTGATATTGGCGCTACAGTAGAAAAACACAAAGACATCGTGAACTATTTACCAGCTGTACATGCCCTTACTGGCTGCGACACAGTGGCACAGTTGTGGGGTAGGGGGAAGGGAACTGCTAAAAAGACACTGGTTGCGGGCCGAGTTCTGCACTCACTTGGTGAAAAGAATGCCGCCATTACTGACGTGATTGACGAAGCCACTGAATTTATCGCCGCATGCTATGACAGCAAGAAGACGACTCGCATGTCTGATGTTCGGCAAGAGGTGTGGTCCACAAAGATGGCGAAACCAAAGCTCACGAAAACACCTGATCTGAAAGCTCTGCCACCCACCACAGAGTCATTTGAGCAAAATATACGGCGTGCACATATCCAGACAGCAATATGGAAGTCTGCAGCCAATTCAACACCACCATCCTTGGATCCAACCCAGTGTGGATGGACACGTGATGAAGCATCGAAATCACTTATTCCCATTATGCTGCCACCAAATATCCCTCTCGCCCCTCCTGAGGTCCTGGAGATGATTCGATGTGGATGTTCCTCGCAGAGACCATGTTATACTGCGCTATGCCGCTGTACAGCTGCCAAATTATCGTGCACCATGTTCTGCGCATGCCGGGGAGAAGCACTACATACATACATACCTAGATTCAGTTGGTTTGGCATATATCAGTGAAAATATCTCGTTTTGCAATGCTGACTAGTAACCATGATGTTCCAAACAGTCTGCGTGTATGACTACATGGCATATGTACATTGGCATTGTGAAGAATGTAGAAATGTGTGATTTAACGAGAAAGATCAGTACATGTTATCAGTTCACATTGAATAGCCATCTAGTCATACACTGTGGCTCCACGTAGTTGAATGCACACCTTCAATTTTCTGAGTAACTTAAATTACAATGGAAATATGGAGATTCCGGAAGTGAAACAACACGAGAACACAGCAGTCAATACCATACCTCGTTACCAAACTTTTGAAATACATTACAGACGTTATACTGTCATAATTCAAGCGCATGCGTGACGTCAGATTTGCACTGTGTCAGTTAATGAGACAACATCACGCACATACGTGAATTATACAGTTGTACCACCATTGGCCATCTGTACCCTTAGCCATAGTATAGATACACTAAATTATGTTAAATATGGTATATTATACTGAATGAATATAAGCATATGCCTTTTCATATTTTATCATACGACCACATGCACAGTGCCAGTGTATAGACATGTTGAAGTATCATGCAAGTATGTGCTAAATTGTGACTACTGCATAGTTGGCACATTTCGCATGCATCCTGCACGTATCTAACTGAGAAAAGTATACAACAACAGTAAATCCTTTGGTATACAAGTAATGATGTGCAATTCACTATGATATGATGGTTTACGTCTCAGATGTGTTAGCGGTAGCAATATGAGAAACAGATTAGCAAATTTTGAAAACTTTTGGCGGCCATCTTCGATTTATGTAAGGGCGGCAATAAATATGTGTACTGCATACATTGTTTCACACGTTGGTGTGTGCCACACACCGTGAAGTAAAACGCATACAATTATATATGTATGTCAATGATAGGCGACATACTTTTTTCTTTTTTTTTGTTAGACAATATTGATTGTTGGCGGCCATCTTGACAATGTATAGCTGAAACAATGTTGAAAAGAGTCGAAATATTCCTAAACAAATCCACGGGTCCGAAAACCTGATTATACCAATGTATTAATTACGACAAATAGCACTTGGAGCAATTAAATAAAAAGAAATATTAAACTGGCGGCCATCTTGGATTTATGCAGATTATTAAAAATTCTCAAGGGTGCTGGAGTGGCACCCGGCGGAATATTTAATAGTATAGGTTGGTAATCACGAAAATGCAATTAAACTTCGTGCGGACCCTAATGCACGCTTTTCTGACTGACGCCCGGACTATAACGGAATAATGACCATTTTACTTTTCAGCGGCCATCTTGGATGACCTAATTATATGATTGCAATAACAAAAATGGGGACAGTCTTATTGATGAAAACGAAAAAGTACTTAACAGACAACTTGACAAAAACTCAAATGAAGCCATTTTCGCATCAGTTAGACTATTCATACACAACACTTGTCGTTTTTAATGCACCATATAATGATGCCTGTGTGTGCACATACTTATTGGACTGCCGTGGCAGTCCAGACTGGCGTCAGTCCAGACTGGGTTTACGAAAGTATTATGCAACATTTTATCCATGGTATATTTATACTACCTTTTTTTTGAAGAGCGGCGTTTTCCATTTTGACTTCTGAGTAATGTTCCATTATTTATTATTGCATCGCTGTTTTGCCATGCGTTTTGTTACCTCACTAAGCCACGCCCCTTGACAACAATAATTGCAACAGTAATTTGGGAACAACCATTATGACGCCAGGTGCGCTGCTAAAACTTAAAATAGTTCTCCTGAAATGATTTAATATGCTGGTACCCGTCCTACAATGCGTTGCACTCTAAATTGGTTCCATGTCCCTAACAGTGTTGATGTAGATTGATGCCGCCTGTTCTGTTGCGCCATGTTTAGGTTAAAAGACACCAAATAGTTTAACCGAATCCCAGCGAGTCTTTCCTACTTTCGCTATTCGTATGGATGTTGTGGGACCAACCTCGTCATGTCCCCCAATATTGTTTACATTATTTGGCAACGGAAACTCTGTTTACATCATGTGACCAACAGGCTCAGTGTTTTCTTTTAAATGCTTCAAATATGCTGAAAACTGGTGTTAAAAACACCCCAACAACTGGGTAGTAATGGATCAAGATTTGCAAGCAAACTGTGTCTGTGACCTTAAAACACCCGGACTATTTTTTATGCCGGACTACGTTTGCATACTTAATTTCTCTAACCTTAAACCTAGAGTGCTACATGCCAGGTTATAAAATAGGGAGACATGTTCATGTTTTTCTTTATTCTTTCAATCTGACATTTTTCTGGCAAAATGAATATTGATTTACCATTACCAGACGTACTAATTGACATTATTATACTTTTTATATCAAACGCGAAATGCCAGTTTGATATCAGAGGCGATAACCGGGTTTCCTTAAAATGATAACGGAAGCAACTATTTATTCCATTTATTTATTTTTTGATGTGCAATATCATACTTTATGATATGTCGATAAAAATATTTATTCAGCATTTAGTTGATATAAATAATTTAAAAATACTGCATCATTTGCATATGGAACTAGCTTGATACCATCACGAGTCTCTATGAGTACATTAAAGATTACTAAATAATTATATCTGTGTAGCTGGCACTCGTAATTTTTAAAAGTGGTGGAATTATACACTTATTTAAGTTCCATAAAGAAAGGTTTTTACACACTAGATGGGACCCAGCTTCAACAATAATTAAATCTATATTTTAATTAGTCAAGATCCAGAGCAGAATGGGTGCAGGTTTTTGGAAATTAGGTCCCACAACATTCATAAGAAAAATGAAAGTAGCAGAGAATTGCAAAATGTGTGGTAACGGGTTAGTTTTTTAGCGAACATCAATGGTGGTGTCCCACCTTAGTCTGATCCCGGACGGTTATTGGTTTGCATCGGTAACAGGTCAGTTTGACAGTCAACCTGTGTAAGTTATCATATGTGTAACTTACTATAAATATGTGATTGTTTTCAATTACGTACATATGTAATTTAATTATGAGGATACTGTATGTATAAAACACATTAGTAAGTCAAACACCATACATACATATGCAATTTAGTTAATATAGGTTAGAGAATAACAAATGATGCGAAATCGTCAAGAGAGTAAAAGTAGTCCGGTATGAACAAAATCGTGCGGGTATTTTGAGGTCACTGACACAGTTTGCTTGCAAATCTTGATCCATTACTACCCAGGTTCACTTGAGGAACATGTTGGTCATGTGATGTAAACAGAGTTTCCGTGGCCAAAACAAAATGTAAAGAATATTGGGGGACATGACGAGGTTGGATTTTTATTTCTTAGGGATTCGGTTACAGTATATAGTAAAACTAGTTGGTGTCTTCTAACCTATACTGTGATAATTTGTGGGTGAAATCTTACATCAACATCGGAATTGGAGGTGTGCCTCAAACAGCCAATCAAATCTCGTACTATTATTTATTCGTCGGAGGATTATATTGACAGCAGTGCCATCTGGCGTCATAATGAGGCACTATATCACCAATATTGCCTGCGTCATTCGGCTTGTGACTTGATGCTTTCTGCTTGCGGCTTTCTGCTTTCGGACTGTGGCTTGATGCTTACTTCCTACGGCTTTGTCCTTACTGCTTTCGGCGTTATTCAAAGTGCTAAGTGCTTTGTTCTTACTTTCTTTTGCAAATGCTTAGTGCAATAAAACAGGGACACGAATAAGGACGTATCAATAATTGTAATGCAAATAAGACAAATGAATAAAGCAATCAGCAGAATGGACAAGAAAGACAAATACAATTACAACAAGCAGATTTCAAATGTAATAAATACAAATGACGAATGAAATAACATGAATACAAGTTGTAATGTCATCAGCACGCAAGCATCAAGTCACATAAAATTATGGCGGATATTACCTTCCATACTATATAACCTAGCTGTTGAATGGACGGTAAATCATACTCAAATCAATCCAATCATCATAATGGTGCATTTCTCAAATTAATGCTCATCTGATATGAACTGCACAACTTAGCCCTATACCAGCAAATGCAAGCCGTTACAAAATCATAAATTTTAGCACTTTCTCCTTAATATTTTTATCGGCAGTTTTGAAATTTGTACATTATAACTTAGAACTTTTGTATTAGTGCATACGTATATGGCTGTACATGTCTCGATGTTAATTTTTTTTCGTTGAGCGGTTTTTAAGTAATATCAAATGCCTCATACGGCATAACATGTGGTCCACGGCCAGCTAGTTGAACAATCTTTGTCATACTGTTTACAATATCTTACGTTTGATACATGTTTGTTTATCTCCTTACATATTCTAGTCTTATATATGTTTATCATTGTTGAATGTCTATTCACGTCACCTGGGAGTTAAATCAGGTTCTATACCTAAAATAGGTATGGCAATTTGGTTCCTATTAATTTTAGGGGTTGGGCTCAGTTATTCTGGTGTTCAGGACCTGGCACCGGATCAGGATATTCTAGTATAAAGACTGAATGTATGTGTATCTCGATGGAAATACATTCAGTGCTTATACATGTTAGAATTTTCCCCTATGTTGGTGTTCCCCCAACACAGGTGATGAGCAGGATTCGAACCTGCCGACACGTCTGTATATGACCTTTGCTGTTGAACGGACGTTAAACAATACTCAATCAATCAATCAATATTCACGTCATGTGTGTGTCACTCATGTTAGTAGAAATTGAGATATAGCAGTTACAATTCCGACAAAGGTGACAACAAAAGCAGTGCACATGCTAACCCAAGTTCTACTTGATGGATCTTAACCAAATTGTTATGCCCCCATGATGGTAAGTCGGAGGGCATTATGTTTTGCACCTATCCGTGTGTCTGTCCGTCTGTGCCTCTGAAAATGTTCACCTTGTGCGTTTAAGTCGTTTTTCGCGAACAAGCTGCAAATGGAGGCATCACCTGTGTCTTACAGACACATTTTTCTAGTTAGAATTTTCTGATGAGTTATCTCCACCTGGTGGTCGTTGTTCCGACAGCAGTGAGACACTCTCCAGCAATTGCCTTGTATATTTCTGATGCTATTGACAACCTTTCCATTTCTACATAACTTTTGTCACACATGTATGAACTCTTGTGTAGCATATGACCTCTCATCAGCAAAAAGATACCATTTGCCATTTCCAATCAGTGGATATCCCAATCATCCAGCACATTTACAGTTGAATTTATATCACATAACTAGAAATGGACGCTTGTCGACAAGCGCATGTGTATCCCCCTCCCCAGATACACAAGTAGTTTGAAAAAAGGGTGTTCGAGTTATGCTCCGGAGACAAAATCAGTGACGGGAAAAAAAAGGGAGATAACTAAAAAATTAGTGATGCAAGAGTTGTCATTCTTGCGTGACACACCTTTAGCGTTGTGATCTATGCATGTGTGAAGTTTCATGAAAATATTCCAAAGGGTGTTCGAGTTATGCTCCGGACACGAAATCAGTGCACGAAACAACAAAGGGAGATACCTAAGAAATTAACGACGCAAGAGTTGTCATTCTTACGTGCGACACACCTTTGGGTCGTCTTCTATGCATACTTTGATAATAAATGAGGCCAAATTCCAAGTCAACATTTTCATTTACATGAGTGTTAACGTTTTTGAAGCACCAAGTATGTGACATTGACCCTGGGCTTGGCGGGGGCAGGACGAACGTGGAGGGATTTGGCACAGGGCGGTAGAGGACCATTAGAGCAATGCATATATGAAATATGAAGCTGATCCGTGAAAGAAAACAGAAATTATAAGATATTTACCTGAGCGTTAAAGTTTTTGAAGCACTAAGTATGTGATGTTAACCCTGGGCTTGGCGGGGGCGGGACGAACGTGGATTTGTTTGGCACAGGGCGGTAGAGGACCATTAGAGCAACGCGTATATGAAATATGAAGTTGATCCGTGAATGGAAAGAAACATTATAAGATATTTTCCTGAGCATTACAGTTTTTGAAGCACCAAGTATGTGACCTTGACCCTGGGATTGGCGGGGGCAGGACGAACGTGGATTTGGCACAGGGCGGTAGAGGACCATTAGAGCAATGCGTATATGAAATATGAAGATGATCCATGAAAGAAAACAGAAATTATAAGATATTTACCCGAGCGTTAAAGTTTTTGAAGCACTAAGTATGTGACCTTGACCCTGGGCTTGGCGTGGGCAGGACGAACGTGGATTTGGCACAGGGCGGTAGAGGACCATTAGAGCAACGCGTATATGAAATATGAAGTTGATCCGTGAATGGAAAGAAAATTTATAAGATATTTACCTGAGCGTTAAAGTTTTTGAAGCACCAAGTATGTGACCTTGACCCTGGGATTGGCGGGGCAGGACGAACGTGGATTTGGCACAGGGCGGTAGAGGACCATTAGAGCAATGCGTATATGAAATATGAAGCTGATCCGTGAAAGAAAACAGAAATTATAAGATATTTATCCGAGCGTTAAAGTTTTTGAAGCACCAAGTATGTAACCTTGACCCTGGGCTTGGCGGGGGCGGGACGAACGTGGATTTGGCACAGGGCGGTAGAGGACCATTAGAGCAATGTGTATATGAAATATGAAGCTGATCCGTGAAAGAAAACAGAAATTATAAGATATTAACCCAAGCGTTAAAGTTTTTGAAGCACCAAGTATGTGACCTTGACCCTGGGCTTGGCGGGGGCAGGACGAACGTGGATTTGGCACAGGGCGGTAGTGAACCATCAGAGCAATGTGTATATGAAATATGAAGCAGATCGGTCGAAGGATGAAGAAATTATGAGACATTTACCCGAGTGTTAAAGTTTTGTGACGGAAGGACGGACGGGAGGACGGGAAGACGGGACGCACGTTCCTACGAATGAATACTTGTTGGGTTTTTACTGTATAAAGATATCCAACAAGAGTACCCAACACTATCCTAACCCTACCCAATAAGATCCCCGTACGCTTACAACAAGTACCCATTCGTGTGTGCGGACGGACGGACGGACGGACAAGGGTAACACTAAATGCCCCCTCCACTATCGTGGTGGGGCATACAAATATTCCAAGGGTGTTCGAGTTATGCTCTGGATACAGAATCAGAGCACGAAACAACAAAGGGGGATAACTAAACAAGAATTCCGCGAAATCAGATGCCTCGCCTTGTCCCGCCTTGACCTCGAGCCTGGGCCCGAAATCAATTTTCACTGGCCCGAACATATTATACAATTATTGACTAGTGAGCCATAGAATATCAGATTATATTCTATGGCTCACTAGTCAATAATTGTTTTATTATATGATAATAGTCTGTATATAGCACTTACGACCTTAGGCTACTAGACAAAAATTGAAAAAGAATTTGAAAAAAAAAAAATGAAAAAAAAAAATGGAAAAAAAAAGTTTAAAAATTTAAAATAATGTTTGCTACTGGAGCCCAGAATTTTTTTCAATAGTCCTATATTTATCTACATATATCTGCACAGGTCCACATAATGCCACAATATTTTCAACACAGTTTACGGAAATGTAATATACAAAAAATAAATAAATAGTAATGCTCGCTACTGGAGCCCAGCATTTTTGTTAATAGTCCTATATTTATCTACATATATCTATCTGCACAGGTCCACATACTGCCACAATATTGTCAACACAGTTTACGGAAATGTAATAATGTACCTGTATAAATTACCTGTAATAAGTTAGTGGTCAGTTAAAAAATTGAAAAAGAATGTAAAAAAAAGAATGGAAAAAAGAAAATTAAATTTAAAAAAAAAAAGAAGAATAATGCTCCCTACTGGAGCCCAGAATGTTTTTTAATAGTCCTATATTTATCTACATATCATATATACACAGGTCCATATTGCCACAATATTTTCAACACAGTCTACGGAAATGTAATATAATCATTTACCTGTATAAATTACCTGTAAGTGATCAGTGGTCAGTTGCATGCTAGCCATATGCACAGGTGAATAGTCTGTATATAGCACTTACGACCTTATGCTACTAGACAAAAATTTAAAAATAATTTGAAAAAAAAAAATGAAAAAAAAAAAATGGAAAAAAAAAGTTTAAAAATAATAATGCTTGCTACTGGAGCCCAGATTTTTTTTTAATAGTCCTATATTTATCTACATATATCTGCACAGGTCCACATAATGCCACAATATTTTCAACACAGTTTACGGAAATGTAATATCCAATGTAGTAATTTACCTGTATAAATTACCTGTGTCAAGACTGGACATTTGCACATGCTAGCACATGCAGCACATGGACAGGTGAATGGTTCTCCCAGTCTCTATTGTTCTCTCTACAGGTAAGGTGTACAGAGCACACGAGAAAAGGTGTACAGAGCAGACGAGAAAACGGGTCTTCATGCATTTTTGTCCAGTTTGTAGAGTGCGCAAAACAAAAAAGGGAGATAACTCAAAAATTAGCTACGCGAGAGTTGTCATTCTTGTGCGTGACACACCTGCGGGTCGTGGTCTATGCATGTGTGAAGTTTCATGCAAATATTCCAAAGGGTGGTCGAGTTATGCTCCGGACAGGAAATCAGTGCGCGAAAACAAAAAAGGGAGATAACTAAAAAATTAGCTATGCAAGAGTTGTCATTCTTGTGCACGACACACCTTCGGTTCGTGGTCTAATTGAATGTGTTAAGTTTCATAAAAATATTCCAAAGGGTGGTCGAGTTATGGTCAATCAGTGCGCGAAACAAAAAAGGGAGATAATAATAAAAAATTATTGCTATGCAAGAGTTGTCATTCTTGCGCGCGACACACCTTCGGGTCGTGGTCTATGCATGTGTGAAGTTTCATGAAAATATTCCATAGGGTGGTGGAGTTATGCTCCGGACACGAAATCAGTGCGAGAAACAAAAAAGGGAGATAACTCAAAAATTAGATATGCAAGAGTTGTCATTCTTGTGCTCGACACATCTTCGGGTCGTGGTCTATGCATGTGTGAAGTTTCATGAAAATATTCCAAAGGGTGTTCGAGTTATGCTCCGGACAAGAAGTGTCTGCGGCGGACGCGGACGCGGAAGCGGACGCGGACGCGGACGCGGCGCGCTGTCAAATCCATAGTATCCCCCGACGGAGTCCGGGGGATACAATTATCCTTGATTATCTACATAATGATGCTTATGTTACAAAATAACAATGTAGACCATGATGAAACTGCGGATGTTTATGCTGGTCTGGTTCTACATTTCTCGCAAAGATCAAGTGGTATCTTTTTGTAGTCAAAACTTACATTCTTTTGAAATTATAACTGCTTGTAATGTGAACTGCTCCTTCATATTTGACAGACATCATCACCGTCAATTTGTTTAACATAACATAACATTTGTCATTCTCTCCAAACTCTTTAAGGACTTATGCCCTTTTTCAACAGTTCCTCAACCGGCATATCTTGTGACATCTGTCACTCTTACTGCATAATCTTTGTCATATATATAGGAGCTGTCACTCGTGAAAAGATACCACAGTGGACATCCTGATCATGTGCCGCATTTACAGTGTAATTGGGATCAGATACTCATTTATACCAGCATAACAATGCATTTGTGACAGCATAGTGAACAGTGTAGCCCGTAATCAGACTGGAAAAATGCACAGGCTAGACTGGTCGCAAATGTCACATACAAAGATTTGCATGCTATTTTTGGACATAAAATCATTGCAAGATTTTAAATGTTCCATTAACATGATTAATAATAGCAATAGTATGCGTACATTTACTTCAAGGTTCCCAGTCTGTTCATCTTCATGTTGTTCAATTTTTCTCAAGTCCAATATCAGTAACGCATGATACATGTACATATTCCGTGTCTTTTACTACTTTTTCATTATTAACTGTTATAACAATACCGATGCTATTTTGCCGATTATTCTATAATTATGGTCTTTTATTGACTCAATATTTTGTACAGACCTAAAACTATTTGTTTCAAAGATGGGCAAATTTGCATTACATTGCTATAGAGGCCTGTGATGTTGAAAGGGTTAATATTATAAATTCCCTATTTATTAAATTGAATCAACAAAATATCTTCGGTATTCTAAATGTTGTAAGTATACATGTAATATATTATACTTTTGTATAGTTTTGCCATTAAGCAATCTATAATTGTGTTCATACATGTCATTGCCTCATCCAAGCCAAAAGCTCTAGTCAGTTCAGCGATTCTTTTCTGTGAGAATTGGATCATTATATATCTACGTTGCTACATAATTTTGCTGGTATGTTAAAAGCACGGGCGACCAGATGAGAATATTCTAAATTTAATCCGGACAGTTGTATTGTAAAGTCAGTGCTGATTTTATATCAATATCCCACCCACACATACAGGACATTTACCGAGTCTGCCGCATTGACCTGTGTAAAATAATCCTTATTCATATTTTTGCAAAAACAAGCGGCTAATATTACATTGCTTATTAGCTTCTGTCTGTGGTCAAAACTTGGCATTTAGGGAAATTTTTATTTCACTTTATATTTTTATGCCCACATAACGATAAGTCGATAAGATATGCCTCCGAAAATGTTTATCTTGTGCGTTTAAGTTGTTTTTCGCGAACAGGCTGCCAATGGGGGCATCACCTGTGTCTTACAGACACACTTTTCTAGTTTTAGTTTTTCATATTTTACTAATGCATCTGCCCATCATTGCAACGTTCATAAATATTTCTTATTTCTGGAAACACTCAACTCATTCTATTTGGTAATTACATGCACGTTTCTCTGTGATATAATGCTATATATCGCTGGCAAGTCAATTTCACAAACGGTTGTATGTGCAATTATTGCATAAATTACTTTTTACCTTGACGAGAAGTCGTATAAATTTAAAAGAAGAAATATTCAGTGTGACATACAACTTTTTAAAATTTTACTGGTAAAGCGTTTTTCCTTCTCCTTAAAACTTTCAAACATTTTATCAACTTGCCGACGATATGCTAAGTTGCATATCCCATGTTTTATAAACACATTTTCTAGTTGTATATTTTTGTTCTTCCGTACATTCTAGTTATAGATCAAAACATAATATCACATATCACCTAACGAGTGACAATAGCTTACAACATCTAGTCCAGACATTATTTTCGTCGTTTTTGTTGCGCCTGCTTGAAAAGCTTGATATTGTCGGCACATTGGAATGCTTCCGTGCGTGTCTCCAAACTTGCGTCAAAGTTTTTGTTTTACTGTACATGCCACGTACTTACGGCGCATTATGCAGGCTGCGATCATCTCATTAATGAAACATTCATGTATGTTCTTTACCCGTGACAACCTATCAGTATTATCCGACATGTATAAATAAAGCGCCTAAACAATTCTCAAAGTGCATTAGAATTTGGTATTTTCAATAAATAGTTTTGTTTGATTTTTCTGTTCTTTATTACTTACCATATTCATCATCATATTGCCATTGTAGCGGCAGTCCTTCCCATTTGCTGTACTCTACATCAACTTTTTACTTGTCACTAACTGACTTGGGGTGGCGATAACTGGACATGGCTTGGTGTGGGAACAAGACTCCAACTCCTAGTTTGGCTTGCTTCTTTCCTTATTTTTTTCTTCCATTTCATGTATCACGTAATTGATTATATAGAACGTATTGTCTGTACATTTGTGTCAATAATATATTTTTCGGAAATTTTAAATTTAATTGCTTTAATGTAATTGCCGTGTATCAGAGGATGCTGAAACCAGAACAACATATAATACAGAAAATATAAATTATCACAGAATATAAACTGTTCTAAAACTGATGGCATGAATGTCTTGGTTTAGGCATCCTATGATATCTAGTCACATGTAAGGGAGAGGATTTAAATAAGCTTGCTTTCAATCCAATCCCATTTGCATAGTACTGTATATAGTACTGTATATGTCTGGAAGTATGCCGCTTGTAACATTGGCATGCTATATGTACTTCACATATGTGGCTGGACTGAAGAAATGGTTCTGAGACGAGTGTAGATCCAGATGTCGTAGGCTGAAATAAAATTATTTTTGTATCGACCCTCGTTTGTTATTATTTACATCCCGTGTATATAACGGTACTGCAATAATGGGCCCTTGTACACGTTCAGGTCATGTGATCACTAATATGCACAATGCATGCTGCGCGCTATGCCCCGTTGCACTTTTCCATAGACCTGTGTGATTGAAGTTGTGTTTTCACAACTTCAGATGCCTATATTATTACATTGACTTAAATATATTTCATATATATTTACAGATCGTATAATTACAGAGATTGAAGACAGTGGGCGTTTACTTGTAATTTGGTCCATTAGAACCCGCGTGGGGAATTTATGTGTAGAGCCAACTCTACATTATTGACCACCGCCATATGAGAGCGTGTGAGCCCCAGTCGGTGACACAGATCAAACTTAGAAACACAATTGCTACCTCACTACGATACCTTCCTCTCGATAACCATATCATCGGCAACTCTTGTATCTAGATCAACCTGTGTTTCGGCAACTCTTGTATCTAGATCAACCTGCGTTTCCGCAATCTGATCAGGATCTGCACTGTTCGCCTATCACAAGCAATACATGAAGTATGCTATTTTATCAGGAGCTACAAATCATATACGCCATTTCTCCAGCCACATGAGTGTATCGATAATGTCCGCGGTTCGTATTACCTCTATCGAGTTGGAAGGCTGTCGTCGATATCATTGCCAGTCGGGACATCCGTGTCCCGCATCACACACTTCTAGTTGTTTCTGTATCAATGTTTTTGCGTGTTCGTCCGTTTTAATTCATTGCGTGTTAATGATTTCGTTTGTAACCTGAACTAGCATGCTAAATGCACAAAGTATGTGAAATGCACATAATATGTTAAATATGCCTATAGTTTGTTAAATTCTCATAGTATGTTAACTTCCCATAGTATGTTAAATTTGGGGTCCGATCTATTAGGCACAACATAATCATTAAAAGAATGGACGAAACAAATATGTCTCCTTATATTACAACCTCGGCTGTGAGACCCCAACTTTAAATGCCTAGTCAATGAGAATCTGTCCATTTTCAGGATCACTTACGAGGCAAGATTCACGGCGATGGTCGAGAGGCTGAGGGACAGAGGGGACACGGCATCTGATGTGGCAGTCCGCAGATAGCTGGGTTTGCACCACAGACTTCCTGGTTCGTATCTGATAAAACTTCCTTTGGTTGTTATAATCATACGTGTTTCGTTCGTCCATCGGCAGGCATCATAATTATACAGTATGTATATACTCGACTGATTTAGAAACGTAAATAAGTTTCACTCGACCGTTGGTACAGTAACACATATGGTTTATAAATGACCAACCTGCGTTTTAATGCAGTCCATGTAGTGTAATCGGTTCTTAATTTTAAATTTGTTAAATATTTTTAATTATCACTTAACCTTTTACTAAAAGTACATTGTGTGTGTCTTAGTGGAGATCTGCATCCGCACAGTCTGGTCAGGATCTGCACGTTTGCCATTCCATCAATGCAACACCCGTCGTGTTTCTAAGAAGAAATTTAGACCATTACCAAGCTACATGAGGGTGTTATTTGATCAGAAGCTACATATGGCATCAGGCTACAGGAATGTGGTAGTCGTATACTGTCGTAGTATAGTATTGCAAAGTATACTTATCTAGCAAAGATTCCCGAAATTCTGTTATTTTTCCACCTAGTTCAGTAAGTGATGCATGATCCTCTTCCCCAACTGGGATTATTTTCCTGCCGAGATCCTTAAGTCCTGTATGTGCCTCTTCGCGAACTTGTGCAGTTGCCGTCAGGACGTCTACTCTAAGCTGTGCTATACTCCTGTGAATCTCGTTTGTGGCGTCCGATATAGTTCTATTGATCAATGATCTGTTTTTTCCGGTAGCTAAAAAGTCGCTCTCTGTCGGGATGTATCCCCCTTCTGCCGGTTCCAAATTCTTTGAATTTATCTGTCAACCAATCGCGATTGGAATTGGAAGAACTACCTGGTCCGTATAATTAATTTTAAGAAAATTATAAAATTAAATTATAATATTGGGGGCACCTATACTCAATTGGAAATTTCTAGGACGACCGAAATCGGGTAATAGCTCTTCAACTCTCTCGCTTTATCTCGAAGAATGGAGACCGTAAATTCGTGGATATGTCCCGATTCCAAAATTTTCATCTCAGGACGTGGGAAGTCTAAGGTCACAGTCTCCCCAAAGAAACAATCACTGACTTGCACGATTTTCAGTAATGTGCTGGGAGATCCGTCTAACATGTTGTACGATGTGTTCACCCGATCCAGGTGTACCCTGAGATTTTTCGTGAAGGCGAAGTCCACCGGGTTATCACTGACGTACTCACCCAAGACAAACACTCCTTTATTTGCGGAGTATGTCTCTCTAAAACCGAGTTGAATACCCAACATCGGGGAGATCATTATCTGGTGGTCTGGGCTGATGGTCATTGTTGCAAGTCCGGTAGCCTTCGATACTGTGAGGTTGACTATACCGTCAAGCTCTGTGGAAACAACGTATATGCAATGAATTTCAGATTTCTAAAAATACCGACTGGAAACAGAAAATAGTTACTAAAAATGGTGGCTTAGGTGGTATATATGTAAATGGTTACATCGTAACGGACACAATTCTTGGGGTTTTTAATCCTACCCACATGACATATACACGAAATGACCCAAATGTCTACTGTAGTTTTGTCGGGTGTAAATACATCGTGAGTGAACCTGTCGACTACATAGAACAACGCGAACACGTCGACACCGGCTTGGGGACTTTCATTTTGGATAGGGGGAAGGGGTTCACCAGGGTTGGAGTTATTCGCCTCAACGACTCCATTCGCACATACGCATGGGGGCAAGTGCGCACTTCTATAATAGGAGACGGGAAGGCGTTTGACGCGCAAAAACAGTTCTTGGCAAATGTCGAGGACGCAATAAACAGACCGGTGGACCTCCCGATGCGATCAGGCGGTATCAAGACGTTTTGCAGAATGCCGGAACCCCATTAAACTATACATTTGGAACAGGTCTTTATAGCGCGCCGAGCAATATGATACTACGAGACGACCCGTGTGACGGTTACAATAATAATCGCCACCGCCGATAAAAAAATCGGCTACAACGCGAACATGAACACGGGTGTCATAAAATCACAAAAACCCACCCCAGAACACCCAAGTCATGAATCGGATACACCACAAAAACCCACCCCAGAACCCCCAAGTCATGAATTGGATACACCACCAAGTTCCACCTCCGCACCCCCAAGTCATGAATCGGATACACCACCAAGTTCCACCTCCGCACCACCAAGTCATGAATCGGATAAACCACCAACAACCCACGAGGAGGAGAAATTAGGGCTCGTCGTCACCCTCGTGGTGATCGTACTACTCGCGCTTTGGTTTTAGGAACTCTCGGGCGGAGAATAGTAGAAGACCGGCGATCACCACGATTAAGCATTCTCGGCGAGCCATCCGGCCGTTTTTGATAATGTAGATAACAAGTAGGAGACAACACTCCCGATCAGCCCTGGCGGCGCGGCAGCCGCCTTTCCGGCATATCTAGCCAGGATACTGGCTAAGGCTTTTATATGTTTTTTTTTGCCCACTCCTTTGCTCCGTCGGATGGCGCAGGTGCTGGCGCGGGTGCTGGCGCGGGTGCAGCCGCCGCACCGCCTACGAGCAACTCGATAGCTAGAACTATGGCCGATATAGTCGTGCCGACAGCTGCGAGGATGCCTACTATTTTGACGCCCTGCTCTCTGAACAGAGTGCGAATACGCTCACCGAGTGTCGTGTCCTTGTGCCGAACCCTCGAGATTGTTTCGCGGATCCGACTTATTTGGGTGCGGAGAGTCTCACGGCAAGCCGATGCAACCTCCAAGCGACCTGCTCTTTCTTCCCGCAACGACCGTAGGCGGTCGTTGATCCGCTCGTTAGATTCTCTATCGTCACGGGTTTCCACAAGTTTTCTTTCTTCTAGCGCGATATATTCATCCAGCGTCGAGAGCTTGGAGAGGTTAAGGACCAGTTCGCCCCGGACTGTTTGCAGAGCCTTATTGAGGCCCCGGAGTTCGTGAAGAGGTAGCGGTGGGTCATCGTTCGACCCTTGGTCGAGGTTGAGTATTCCATCTATTTCGTTTTCGTTGACCTCCATTGTGCGAATAGCGTCGGTGGCTACACGAGGGAGCTCGCTGAGCTTGATCGTTTCTATCGCCATCGTTTCGTCGGTAGACTGTAGGGCCTCTACAGCGCGGGTCGGCATAATTGTTTTACCACGCGCCCAATCTACGAATCCTAGTTTATGATTTGGCCACCGCCCCGGCTTCCAGCAATGGTGTTCAGCGATAGGGGTTTTCCGGTCCTTATGTTGACGAGCTCGATATTTGATGCTTTTAGTCGCAACCTACCACGCAGATCCAATTCGAACTTGGAGTAGTCGCGACCGACAGATGGGACCACACCTTTTTCTGCCAAACTGTTGTAGTAGTCGTCTACAGTTGACTTGACTAATTCCTGACTTAGCCTATTGGTGTTGGTAGCGGCACCTATTTCATCGGCGGCTGGTGCCTCTATGAAGGGCGTTTCGACATCGATGTCATCATCGATGTCATCATCGATGTCATCATCGATGTCATCATCGATGTCATCATCTCGGCCGAATTCTTCCATATCGTAATCCTCCATTTTTAACTATGTATTAAAGAAAAAACCATACGGGTTTAATAGAGTATTTAAATATGTCTTCAAGTCAATATGGCCGCAAACTCAATCCATACCACAGACTGCGGGAGCACCTCGGGGCGAAAGGTGTGAGACAGAGCGTCTTTATTACGAACAAACCATCGACGATCGACCAGAACCAGCAGCTGTTGGTCCGCTTCCCCAACCTCGGAGCTAGCGACGTCATTATGCCGGGGACTGTTCGCCTCGCTGTCACTATTTCGCTGACGTCGACAGACGTGGACCGAACCGTCGTTCAGAACCTGGGTCGCGCCATCGTCAAGAAGACCATGATCAAGATTTCTGGTAATGAGGTGATGTCGATCGACGACAGCGACGTCTACCATTGTTATCAGGCCCTGTGCAAGACAGAGCAAGAGCGCGAAAATGCGGTCTATCAGGGTATTGACACCAGCAAAAATAAGAATGTTACCAGACTTAGAATCGGGGCTGGTAACAAGGCAGATATCGACGCGAGCGATAACGCGATCGCGGCCGCTTACGGCATCCGCTTCTACATCCCGCTCGACTTTGAGTTGCTGGAGAGTCACATGCCCTACTATCAGAGTGCTTTGGCTGACCGCCTCGAATACGAACTAACGTTCATCGACTACGGCCGAGTTCTCATAGCCACCGACATGGCATCGACGTACGACATGGTCACGATGCCCGAACTCGCGCGATTGATCAGAACACAGTACTCCGGGCGCGTTGCCATACTTTACGACCGAGTTCTTCGCCATCACAAGATGACGAAAGACAAAAGTGACACATTGTGGAATATTAATGTCAACGTAACCGCTGATGCTGTACTGATGCTGTTCGAGGAGCGTCGGTTCGAGCTCGGGGTTAGAAAAACAAATTCTGTAACCCCAAAATCACAAAGGTAGAGGTGACGATCGAGGGAGTCCCGAATCAACTCTACAGCCCGGGCCTTCGCGCGCACCAGCAGTGGGACGAAGTCAGAAAGCAGTTTGCTGGTGGCTCTAAGCGTGACCAAGAGGTGCGACGGTTGCCAAAGACCTGCAGCTCTCCCTCGCGCAGTTCCTGACTAGCAAATACGCGTTATGGTTAGACATGCGAGTCAGCGACGACGACCAAATGCACGGTAGTGGACGCCAAGTTGAGAATGCTAGCGAGGGTGTGACGATCCAGATAACCAAAGAGGCGGATGGAGCTGGGCCATTGAACGTGTATCTATATATAATCACAGACGCACAACTCAACATCGAAGATGGTCGATACGTCTCAGCACTCTACTGATTTAATAAATCAACACAAATTCACGATTGGAAATTTAACTCTACCTTCAAACTTTAAAGTTTGTGATGCCCACTCTGCCATAATATGTGGGCAGACAGGATGCGGAAAAACAATTTTCATCCTCGACTTGCTCGAGGGATCCTACCGCAATATCTTTCAACACATTGTGATCCTGTGTCCCACTGTGCGGCACAACGATACTTATCAGCGGCGCCCGTGGATATGGACCGACCCTGAGGTATACGTTATTGACCCCGGCGACAGGCTTCACGATTGGCTGCGTGGTTTATACCAAAGATTCCAGGGCGAGCCCACCCTATACGTGATTGACGACTGCTCGGCCAAGGCGGCGATGACGAAAAAGAAGGACATGCTCTCCGAGCTCACATTTTCTGGCCGCCATGCGGGGTAAAGTGTATGGATCTCCACTCAACTCCGATCAACGCCGTCCTCAATGATCTGCGCGAGCAAACGAAATGAGTCGCCCTCTTTCACTGCAAGGACCGAAACTCATTCGATGACTGTCTTCGAGAGAACGACGTTATCCCAACGCGCTTTGTTGCTTTGTTGTATCGGGTGGTGCGCTTTTATTACTAACCAATATTATTGGATTAAATCAATAGGTTAGACTTATGAGACTTGTCAGAATAGTACACCAAACACTGTTGGAATAAATAAAATAATGAACTGCGACGAACTTCTCGATCAGCTAATGGAAGAAACACTCGTGCCGACATCTTTCCTGAAAGAGCAATCGGGGATTGCAACGACTGCTGACACAACTGAAACTTCTTTCCTGAAAGATGGAACACCTGTTGGCACGACTGCCGATACGGTCCTGAAAGAAAATGAAAACACGACGCGCCGTGAGCGGCTGGCTGCGCTGGTTGCGAGGGGACAATCGGAGCAGTATTTCGGTAGGCGTCTCTCAGTTTGCCAGGTGGATAAAATGTCAGATGTAGAGGTTGATAAAATGTATGCGCGATACGAATCCAAATTGGGGGCAGAGATGACGAAAACTCTTTGGGCGGCGGCTATTCATGTGTACGCTACCGCTGTCAGTGCAATTCTCCCTATATCTGACACTGCGGGGTTTATTGGTGATCTAGAGACTGACCCTTTTGTAGGACACACTCTTAGACCGGCCTGCTGCTCAATGTATCACAAGTTTGGAATGGACTTAGCTCCGCTGACATCCTCGTTGACCACGGCTAAACACTGTCAATTTGGACATATATGCCCACAAACTATAAGCTCTAATATTATAAATGATGACACAAGACGCACCTGCGAGAGTGACGGAACCGCAATCCCCGATTGCTTCAACACTGTTGAACCCGATTGCTCTTTCGATTGATCTTCCAATTGCACGACACAAAAACCCAAGAAGACAGGCAGCTGGGCGGACAGCGGCTGCCCCCCGAAACAATAAAGATAAAATACTCGAAGAGCTTCGAGAGGCCAAACAGTCGTTGCAATCGGGGATTGCGACACCCCAAAGCCAATCAGAAGAGCAATCGGGGAGTGTTGTAGCTCCTACCCCCTATTACCTCAACATTGTTGAACCTGATTGGAAAATCATCCCGTGGGTTGTTGGTGGTGGTCTGGCAGTTGTGGGCACCGTGTGTGTGTGAAAATAACTTTCGAGACAACCCCCAACCTCAACACTGTTGAACCCGAGCATGTTGGAGGCGGTTCCGAAGAAAGCTACGAAACACCAATCGCAATTGGATGCGCCCCATTTAAACATTAAACGCGATCCCTTTTATATGCAATAAATATAACGGCTGAAAACTATGTTAAAATGATAGTGAATGCGGTTTATCACGCCATGGTGATAACGGGTCTCACTGTCGGATATGCTCGAATATCAAAGATGGCCTTCGGAGGGTCCGCTCCCAAATTGGACGGTAACGCGCGAGACGTAGGGCTCGTGACCATGAATGTAGCGAGCGCAATTTCGACACAAGATTATCTAATTAAAGTTGAAATTCTACCTGCTAATATATGGAAATAAATGGCTACGATCGGACTAATGTCGGTTGGTGCAGTCGTGAGCGCAGGGGCGTTCGGCGGTAGCAACTATTTATTCTCGTTAATAGGAACAGAATCGGATGAGGAGAACAAGCGTCACGATTTAACTACAGAACAACTCAATATCGCAAATGAAGCATGGGTGGAAAAACGAACCGCCCGTGTGGACTGGATCAACGAAGAGCTTCGCCGTGAGAGTCACGCTGTGCAAACTTTCTGGAACGTTGACGAAGCCATACGCGAATACAAGCTGGCATATCTGAAGAAAATTTTCGCACCGATGGATCCCGAGCCCCAACTTTCAAATTTCTATTTACCGTCAGAGGCCCAAAAAGACCGCGAGATCGCGTTCATTGTCGTGGGAATGGGTGCGACAGGTCTCGTCAGCTACTATATTGGAAAAGTAATAAGCAAAAGCAATAAGCAATAATTATTTAAAAAAGTTTTTAAATAATATATATATATATAATGATGTTAGTTGACGAGCTTTATTACGCTTTGATCGATGTAGGCTACACGGCACTTAAACACCGTTTAGCTGGTGCAAAGGGTCTGATCCGTCTGGCCCAAGATTCTCTAGAGACGTGGCGCGAGGACGAAAAAGCGGCCACCCTTTTCGCAAAGCGGATGTTAGATTCCTCCGAGTTCCCACCCCTGTTCCAATCCAATCGCGATTGTGGGTGCAGCGAAACTTCCAACAAAGGTTTAGTATCGCCGACGCAGTTACCGGACGATCTGGCGAGGGCATGTTGGAGATTGTCCGATCTATTAGAATACCTCGCATACGATGGACACGCGCAAACTTAATACCAAACTATCTGGCAGATCTATTTGCCCACGCCTCACAATATTCAGCGCCCGAAATTCGACGTGCCAGTGCCGAACGAAGTCCACCAAGCAGACCTCCTATTTCTCCCTCACGATCGCGTCGGTCACAAGACGTACAAGTACGCACTGACAATCGTTGACATAGCGAGTCGGTATAAGGGGGCTGAGCCGTTGGCCACTAACGAGTCTGAGGAGGTGGCCGAGGCTCTTTCCCGAATATATAAAAGGAGTCCTCTCAAATGGCCGAATCTTCTCCAGGTTGATCCCGGCCGCGAGTTCATGGGCGCGGTCTCTCATATATTGGCTAAGCACAAAGTTTCTGTCAGACGCGGCCGCGTCAACATCCATCGGGACCAGGGGATCGTGGAGCGGTTCAATCGAACCCTGGCTGAGAGGTTGTTCGGACACCAATACGCCAAAGAACTTGTAGATCCTCATTCGTGATCGACCGAGTGGGTGACCAGGCTCCCCGCCGTGGTCTCCGCACTGAACGGCGAGGTGACCAGATTGATCGGTAAGAAGCCCGTAGATGCCATCAAGGCGAAAAAGGTGACGAGCAAGCCCTCTGCCGTCTCGCGCGGACGACCCGTTGGTTTAGCGGAACAACGACTTCCATCGGATGTTGCCGTCCGATACCTATATCAACCGAAGGTGGCCGCCGACGCGCGACTGATCCCGTGTGGTCTCTGAATGTATATCATCTAGATCGATCTATTACCAAACCCGATGAGCCCGTGCTCTACTATTTGGATGATGGTCCATCGCGCGGGTTTGTTCGAGAAGAACTTCTTGCGGTGCCTTCTGACACCCAGCTAACCCCGGTCCGTCTGTCGTTATAGTCGGTCAGGCTCTCGTAAGAGCCTTTAGTATTCTCCCCTTTTTTAGAGTTCTTTTTTTTTGTTTTGCCTATGTTAGAAGCTCTGTGTGTACCCTGTCTTTCATCACTCTCCTCTTGTCGTAGTACGCCGACAGCCCCAGTGTACTCTGGGTGTATGTTTTCATTACTCCACCGTTCATACGGGACCCTATATTTTTAACCACGTCTCTATGGCCTTCCAACGCGTTCTTATATCTATTCCAACTCACGCTATTGGTTCTCTTACTCATTCCCTTAGAGGAATGCTTCACTACACCCGGGGTTTCAATTCCAATCTCGATTGGAGTTGGTTGTGTGGCCAGCGCGCGTCGTTGGTGCATGGCCGGATGCCACTTGGAGTCTTCGCTCTCAGCCACCTTTTCTGTCCGTATACATCTGAATTAGTTCAAAGTCCTTTCTCGACACGTACTTGTCTAGGAAGTCGTAATAGAACTCTAACATTCTCAGCTTGGCTAGTTGGTACACGGCTATCCCACAGTGAAACGGTCTCTTAACAGCACACTTAGCCTTCCTACTAGATATCTCATACGCGTCTCCGATCTCTTCCAGATCTTCGAAGAACGCTGAGCGTAGTGATTTATCCACACAGCTCTCATTTTTAGTGTACGTAGTGTTAAGGTGTCTCTCTGGTGCCTCAATCATCTTACCACAACACGAATTACCAACCAACTTCATTATTTCAGCTACCGGCTTCTTCGACTCATCTACGTCTCCGGTTCTCCTAGCCGCAGTCACCTTTTCGACAAACCACGCGAAGGGTTTTCCAGCTTCGTAGTCTAGGATCCTGTGGAGACCTGTTATCACTAGCCAGTGCTCTAGATACCACTTCAACAGCGGGGTATACAGCAGCATCTTTTTTGCCGACAGCATGCCCACTTTTTTTTTTCCGTATCCTCGATTCCTGCCTGTCTTTTTCAGATACTGGAGCCTGTGCTCTGGAACCTCCTCCTATTCAACTACCCTGTTTATGAACAACGGAGACATCTCTTCAAACATTCTCTCAGGCTCTCGGGGACTTCTATGTCCACCTCGGCAAACCCGAACCAGTAATCGCTTCCCCTGTGTGCCCGTTGACAGAACTTGTCTATGATCTTTTGGTTGTGGGGTGTCTTATTGTGGTGTATAGTTTCCTTACCGCACGGCATCTCTGTTTTGAATGTTGACATATACAAGGCGTTAGCGTCGTACCCGAGGACTACCTGACACGGTTTCCCTTCACCCTTACTGTTTGGGTGTATCTTTGAAACACCTGCCTCGGTGTATCTGGTGAACACGATAGACGGTCCTCCGACAAGAGCTCCCTGCAACATCTCGTACGTCTCTTTCTCTGGGGCATACAGCTGGCCAGTCTTCGGTCCGGATCCAGCTTTTCCCGGGATACCAGCACTTGCCGACGCCGTTCCTCGCATCAGATAGTGGATGGCTACTCCTGGCAGGGTAATGGCGTCTTTGAATATATCTACTCCTCTATGTTTGTAAAAGTCACAAATCTTACCTAATGCCTCTAGAAAAGGTGACACGTCGAGATCGTTGTAGTATCTCACCCAGTCCTTAAATGTTCTCATTCCTTTCTCCTCAAAATTTCTCCTGCACTCCTCCAGCTGCTCCTCGGTTACCAGCATCTCACATCTGAGGTTGGAATACCAGTGCTCTATGTCAGGGAGCCCTTGATAGTCTAGCTTGTCTACAGAATCAAACCACTCATACGGGAAGAAAGACTTATGAGATGAGCAGTCGTATGCCTTAATCCACTTATCGTAACTGACTCCCGGACCAAGATACAGGAGAACGTCCATGAATCTGAATTCCGGAGCTAATAGACATATGGTGTCGTTAGTCCGCTTGCCTACCATAACTTTCGTGGTCGTGTCTGCCAGCTTGCCCACCAGATGTTTCTTGATGAGGTTGATGTCATACCTACTGCAGTTGAAACCCAACACTGGGACCTGATCTATCCACCTGTTTATCTCATCCACTTGGCGAGGCCTGAGGTGCTCCGTGTCCTCGAACCTGTACCGGCGACCCACTTCTTCGCGAATGTTCCTACCCCACTCTTGCAAATCTCCTATGAACATACTTACAAGTTTGGCAGGATCCGTGTCACAGATGTGAGATACGGTTCCTGACAGGTGGTCCCCTATGCTAACGCTTACGGGCACGTGCTCTCTCTCGCATGATAGGTCTGGCGTTTGGTCGGTCCTCCCTTCCTTACTCAGATACGCTTCAAAATCGCATACTATCTGGTACGGGTAGAGTGTGGTGGGACATCCTGTCTTAATCTTAGCGCCGGTTCTGTTATACTTACACTCCCACATTATCACTAGGTTAACTCCTGCTTCACGGATCTCTTTATCCCGCTTGTTGCTGGTGCGAAACTCGTACCATCTCGCCGGGTGATGTTTCGGACAGCCGTGCCAGAAACACCCGTGATACTGGTATACCGTGTTATTTTCCTTGCAGTATCCATCTACTGGAGATCCACAGATCCACCTCTCCCCGCCGTGCCCACACTGCTCGTGGTGGATGTGCACGTTCTCCTCACTCTCAACAGACGCCATCCAATCAAGTGCCCCTAGGCTTCCAGCACTCTTTGGGTAGAAGGCCTTCTCGAACGCGGAGCGAGGGCGCTCGATAACTTTCCCTTCGCATACGGCGTGTGTCTCGCCCTTCATGCACTTGGGTCCGTGCCGAGTAACGTTACTAGCCTTCGTGAACCTCTGTTTGCAAGTGTGCAAGGCGTACGTTTTCGACAGACCTTTTATGTTTTTTATCAGGAACGCGTGGTTTTTGTAGATGCCTATCGTCATATGCTTCGTACCTACCTCCTCATAGTGTGCTGGTGCCTTCCTCAACCACCATATTCCACTCTCGGTTGGCTGATATACTTCTATACCCACCTTAAACTTCTCCTCAACCTTTTTCAGCTCGTCTAGCGGAATAGGCCCAGGATCTCTCTTACCGAAATACTTATCACTCATCTCTCTGGCTTGGGCGTTATATTTGTCTGATCGCGCCCCGCCGTGAATGGCCAGGCACTTGAATAGACACAGCTCATCGTTGTATTTGTCTAACGAGTACATACCTTTCTTATTCCTCAATCAGTCTTGGATAGGCCCACCAGCCGCGTGTTTGGAAGTCAGCCCGAGATCTACTTCTCGTGTTCCCTGCACTAGTTTTATATAACCCTGCTCCCACCTCACGAACGTCCATTTCGTGTTGGGCCTCTCGAATTTATCTATATCCATCCTCTTTTTCTCGTTATCTTTCGCCCATTTATCTACTTCATCTTAGGAGTCCATCCACCTACTCCCCCCAAGATTCTTATTAAATATTATCGTCTTTGCGCGACCTCGGTGATCTTTTTCCTCAATGTGTTGTAGTTTGTAGGAGTATGAATATCTTAGGTGGACGTTTGTTGTCAGATGAGAAGTTAATTTCTCTACCATCCTATCAGGTATTTCCTTTTCTACGTGTTTCCTAAATGAGAACGTGAACGTGCGTCTACCCTGCTCGACTTTCTCCATCTCTTCGTCTCTAACCGCTAGAATAGCCTCGCCCTCGTCAGCTATCGCGTGTAGGAGGGCGTTTTTAAGTTTACGCTTTGGTTTAACTACGGCGGGGGAAGCCGGCAGGGCGGCCGTTCTCAGTCCAATTATACTCTCTACTTGTAGTCGTTTTCCTATTTGAGTGGTTAACTCTTGAGACCCCAAGACGGCATTTGTGAAGGCACCTCTGTAGTATGCCCTACCTACTCGACGTGTAAACGCCTCATTCTTTATGGCGTTTATCAGCTTATTTAACCCATGAACGCGCAGACGGTTGCTATAGACAATACCAAGAGATTCGGCTTCTCTTCTCAAACTTTCTATTTCTGCTCTAGTTTCTGGCGTTATCATATTTTCTGTATATACTTTTGATATAACCTACGAAATTTATCTGTTCAATTGGACGTGAAAAATTTACATCATGTTTTTTTCGCGTCCAATTGAACATATACATATACATATATAATGGAATGTGTGACTTGTTGTAAGACTTTTGCGTGTAAAGACTATCTATGAAGGCATCTATCGAGACGTAGAAAATTTCCTTGTGTCGCCCCACAATTTCAATGCCCCAGATGCCCTTGTAAATTCGTTAGTGCCCAAACTCTTTGTAGACATAAGCAACTGCGCTGCCAGGTGGCTAAAGGTGAACGTGGTAGACTAGAGTTGGTAGAATTAGTTGCTGATCTACGGAATAAATTAGCTATATTGGAGGAGGAAAATGCGGTGTTGGAATATAAAATATCCCAATCTCCAATATAATTGGGACTACAAGACCACTTTTTCTCATTAAATACCACCACCATCAACTTTTGTTGGTGGTGGGAGCTACAATACCGCTCAATAACGACACAATGGTTGCGGGTATCATTTTGACTCCCTCTATACTACATATGTACGCGGATCCGGGGCTATACAGGTAGCAAACATCGGATACATTTTTGTAGCGCGGGTAGTACATGCTCTTCGATGGTTTTGCTGACGGGAGTAATGGGATACAATAACTAACTGGCCAATATTGTAGACCCTGATCAGACTGCGCGAATGAGCAGGCTGATCTGGGACTTCGATGGGAGTAAAATTAGGAGAATACATTTTTGTCTGCGCTGGTAATACATGATCTTCAACCGTTTTTTTTGTTCGACTGGAGTAACGCAATGCAATGACTGAGTGGCGAACTGTGTATACTCTGACCAGTAGCCGATTTCATCAAAATTGCAAAGTATACTTATCTAGCAAAGTATACTTTGAGGGAGTAATCATTTATTTTTCCCGAAATGCATTATGTCATATAGAACTTACAACTGCATATATTTGATGATTAAAAGTATGCAGAATTATTATACTGAATTTATTACATTATCACAGCCAAAATGGCTGTGATAATGTAATAAATTCAGTATAATAAATGTATCATAAAATTGAAAATTTCTCCCTCAAAGTATACTTTGCTAGAAAAGTATACTTTGCAATGTTGGTGAAATAGGCTACAGACTCACGGCACGGATGTCCAGGATAAATTGTGTCTACGCTGGATGTAAATATTGTAAAGTCAGTTCTTTTTATTCGGCGCTGGTAAAACATGATCTTCAATCGTTTTGCCGACGGGAATAATGCAATACCGAACTGAATGTCAAACAGGGCAGACCCTGATCAGAGTGCGCGGATGTTCTTACCGTTCCCCGAGCCGAGTCTGTTCAACTTGATATCAAAAGAGACTACATCGGAGAAAGTATTTGTGACCCGGATATGTATGGAACTCTAAATAATTAGAGCTAGCATTAACTATTTAGAGATAGCTCCAAATGATTTAGAGAGCTCATCAAATGACTCGGCGCTAGCTCTAAATATGTAATGCTAACTCTAATTAGTATTCATTAATTATTTAAACCTGCATTACCACATCCCAGATTGTAATATAAAGATACATGTTTTTAGCCCGTTCTTTAGATATGACATTTTATTAAACATTGATTTACCATTACCGGACGTATACTATGTCTTTATGTCCAACATGAATTGTCACTCTTGATATCAGGGGCACTAACCGTGTTTCCTTGAAAGGTAAATGGAGACAACTATTTATCATCTCTATTTATTTGTTTATTGTGCAATGATCATACTTTATGATATGTCGATAAAAATGTATATTCAGTTGACACATTTAATTGATATAAATAAATCAAAAACATGCTGCATCATTTGCATATAAAAAATAGCCTGACACAAATTCGCGTCTTTATCAGTAACTTACCGATTAATAAAGGAGTGTACCTGCGTAGTAGTCACTCGTAATGTTTAAAACTGGTGAAATGGTTTCACAATTATACACTTACATGTATGTAGTGCCTAATTTAGTTCGAAAAAATATGTTGTACATAATAGATGGGATCCCAACTTTGACTCAGTCTGGTAATATATTCCTACCGTGTTGAAGGCGAACCTTCTCTAATTTTCATATTTGAACAAAGTACACATTCCTATAAATCGAACGCCACCAAACTATAAAATGTGTCAGTTTTTTGGTCCAACATTGTAAAGAGTCTAATGTATAGGTGACCATTGCAGCTGACTACACTACATTACAACTGATCACACCCCTTATCAAGGTGCATGATCACGTGGTAACAACAACAACAACGTCGCCCGCTCCAAAGTAAGTATTATTTGATATGTTCCTTAATATGCAACCGATTTTGATGAAATATGGCGCAGCAAACGCGTCTTCGTGAGCTGCATTTGGTGGTATATGGAGTTTGGCACAGACTTATGTCGTTTTTGTGAAGAGACACGGAAATCGATTCTTCGCAAAAATGACAGAAGTTTGGGCGAAAATAAAGAGACCACCAAATGCAGCTTAACAAGCCGCGTTTGATGCGCAATATTTCATCAAAATCCGTTATGTAATAAGGACACTATGAAAGAATACGTACTTTGAATCGGTACTTGTTGTTGTTAGTACCACGTGATCATACACCTTGATTATGCACCACACACACATTACGATGTAATTGCGATTGTTTATGAAACTATTTAGAGAATATGTGATTTACTATTGTGAATGAGATTGACAGCTGACGATTTTCAGAGCAATGCGGAATATATAATACGGAAGTATATTATATTATGTTGTATTCCGCATGAGCTATTCGAAGTTCGCTAACTTTCGCGCCACTTAAGGAAAATATAGTAAAGATTCAAATAGTGTTGATGAAACACTCTATGAGACGCATTGCAATTGATCCCACTTATAAATACTTGATGAGCTGAGGTGTACTACAAATGAAAACCGCCAAGCTCATGAATATTTTACAAGGTTGGTAGTTATTGCTGACACCGTTCTCCGTCAAATGAAATGTATTGGTTCTTAACCAATTTCATGCTTAAGATACGCTATTTTTTTCTGGCAGATATTTTTTCTCACCCAAAATATATACATATATTGTTACCACTCATTTAAACCGTCTCGTCGAGACGGTTCAAATGAGTGGGAACAATAACAAGTTTAATATGAAATAAATGAAAATACAGAAAAACAAGTTTATTACTTGTGATACATGTGCATCAGTATTCCACGTGATATAGGTTAAGGGCACATTGTGTCATATAGAAAGTGATGAAACTAATAACACTAATGTATTTGTAAATTGGTTTCGTATTTCTGAACCCAGTTGTACCTATGAGTCGCCTAAAGTCGGGATATTTTGTTTGGAGCAAAACAAAATACAACAACATTATTACTTATACACATACATATATCTATGTTGAAAACGCTACTTTTTGTGCAATCGGTGGTTACCGATTCATTTTTATACTTATAATAAATTAATTCAACCAGAGTCTAAAATTGAAACCTGTTTCAGGTTTAGTATTGAAATGTATTGATTTAGTATTGAACAGCATAAACTGGAAAATACGTGTTTCATGGCACCCTAGTAGCAGAATTTCATTAATTACGTAGAATAAAACACACACTCCTGGTAAATTGATCAAATAAAATGGTGTGATTTCTTGATGTTGGTCCCTACCATAAGGTATCTCCATTGCTTATCACAGCGTCTGCTAGTATACACTTGAATATATAGCATACGTATTGGAATTTGACCAAATAAAGTAGTTCAGTTGGTTAATATATGCCGTTTGCAGTGCATGTAGCGACCAGCAAAACACTGGGTTAAACTGATAACCTACTTATCTCCCTTGTTTTCAGTGTGCAAGTCATACTAGAATATAGCGCATATGTTTTGGAATTTCTAAATGTACACGTCCATGTCGGTCATTTGCTGTTGTATGAAGCGAACAATAGCATTCTTGATACCTGGGGGCCGTTTCACTAAACTTCGTACGACTAAAATGTTCGTAAGTGCAAAATTATGATAGTCTGTAAATTTCACATTAACAATGTTTACAATGTAAATAATTATTGGATTTACATTTATTGAGTATAGGCTGCATATGCAGCCTATGCTAAATAAATGTAAATCCATAAATTGAAATTTACAGACGATCTTAAATTTGAACTTACGAACATTTTGGTCGTAAGAAGTTTGGTGAAACGGGCCCCTGAGGCATATCGGAGACACAGTGCCTTTAAGGAAGCTGATTGTTGATAACATATAAAACAACGTCAGCAAATCGATTGCCCTAACCGAAACATTACATAGATCAAATGTTGGATACACGCGAACTGATCAGCTCGGGGAAAAAAGACACACCTAGCATCTGTGTTCCTGTTAATCGAAGATGATGGATTAACATGTTAACAGTTTAACTTGGAAATGTAAACAAATTGATAACTGTTCTAAGTATCCATCTTACAAAGTGAAATATTCTGGATTAATATAGTTTATAACTTGCTCTTTTCAGAAACATTTCGACGAGTGCGTCTAACACCAAATTGAATATTCATATTATCAGAACATATAGTTCACGCAAATTCTTGAAATTCAAAATTTACTTGAAATTCAGAACTTCATTAAGTATGAGCTTTGCGGATAGAATTTTTAAACTCTGTCTCAGTGATGTCAACTGACCGTCATCCCCGGTCTTATAAGTGTTACCCTGCGAACATATGAATACGGTGGAATCTATTTAAACCGGACACCCTGTGGACGCCATTGTGTTTAATTTAGATGCGTTTCATTGTATTTTTGTTAATTGTCGTGTCTGTTTATAATTGGAAATGACACAAATTGTTCATGGAGTGCTTAATTACAGTGAAACATCTCTCAACCGGACACCCCGGGAGGTCCCGGGTGCCCAGTTTATAGGAGTTCCGTTGTACGTGTTAAGTTATTACATTTTGAAATGTTCCAGTAAAATAGTTCGTTCAAGTATGAATTAAGTAAGAGTGCGGATTAATTTACAAGTCAGCATGTCCAGGTTGCACCATTTGTTCTTACTGTGGTACGTATACACCCGCACAGACTGACGTATGCCATTAAAGTGTCGCCTGTTGATAATGTATGTGCTGGTTAAATTTTGTTTATTAGGTAACACGATTTGCATTGGCCGAATACATATTAACTGATAACAAATCGTACATTGATTAGACGCGCATATTCGGGCTCCAATGCATTCAAAATTCAAAAGTGACGTTTCACTGGTCGAACATCACACCGAATGGCGTCAGTGAAATTACGCAACTTAACCCTTTCACCACTAAGTAACTGGAATGGATTTTGATATGTTAAAGGTACATGTCCACACTTTATGCAAACAATGTTCTTTATAGGAATATGCATAATTGTGTCACTATTCCACCAGTTCTGAAAATTACAAGTGGCCGCAATACAGATATAATCATTTAGTAATATGTATTTTACTGATAGACTCGCGGTGGTATCAGGCTATTTTCATATGCAAATGAGTCATGCTATGTTTTAATAAGTTATACTAATTCAATGCGTCACCTGAAACAAACTTTATTTTAGACAGATTATAGAGTATGATCATTGCACCAAAAAATAAATACAGAGAATAAATACATATAGTAACGTCCGTTAACATTTTAAGGAAACACGGTTATCGCCCCTGATATCAGTGTAGAAATTTACATCTGATATAAAATGTATAATATTGTCAATGAATACGTGGTGTAATGGCGAATGAATGTTTATATTGCCAGAAATATTCATATCTAGAGAAAATACAAAATTATCTGTCTCCCTATATTAGTTTAAACAATATTTATTTCAGATTGAATACATGTACATGTATACGTCAACATCCCTATATTATAACCTACTGAGTGGGTACGTACCTTTCATTTTGCAGCCAATCCAATCGTCACAAATATTTTTCAGATTAGTCCAGCTATGAAAAGGGGGGTGTTTTTGTTCAAAGAAAAATATAAAAATTACTTGCAAAAAGTGCAGATCCTGATGAGGCGGCTCGTCACGAGCCGGCTCATCTGGATCTGCACTGTTTGCAAAACCGCTATAGCGGGCTTTCGGGTTTAAGGGGTTGAACAACTCCAGATTCTTATCAATAAGACAAACGTCTCATATTTGCTCACTCTGTAGCATAGATGATACCTGATATTAAATATACTGAGTCAGCACCAATCAGCACTAGATGGTCGGTAAATCCGACAAATGCTCCCGATGACGCCTGGATTGAAATTCAAAGTTCTTGCCCCTGGTAATTGGTGTAGTATGCTTATTAGTGACATGATTGGGTATTTCTACGGTGTTCCGTTAAGGCCATCGTAATATCGCTATCGGTCGATACTACGATAGTACGATAGTACGATGACGATAGTACGATAATACGATGACGATAATACGATGGTACGATACTACGATGACGGTACTACGATGCCACGATGGCGATAGTACGATACCACGATGACGATAACGCGATACCACGATAGTACGATGACGATACTACGATATTATATCGTACTATCGTCATCGTAGTATCGTACTATCGTCATCATACTGTCGTGATCTCGTAGTATCGACCCGATAGCGATATTACAATGGCCTTAACGGAACACTGTTTATCGTAGTATCGTACTATCGCCATCGTGCTATCGACTTCATCGTAGTATCGTAATATCGTCATCGTAGTATCGTACTATCGTCATCGTAGTATCGCCTTCCGGATGGACATGCGCATTCGCATCAAACAATGGATGACGAGGTAATTCGCCGGTATTTTGCTTGTGGCTATACCAATGAATACAATTTCTCTCTTGTATGTCTATTAAATAGAATCAAATCAATATAATGCTGATTAAAGGCATATAAAACGATCATACTTTTATTTTTTACAAAAAAAACATCATAAAATCATAAAATTTCGAATTTCTCTTATAATTGGAAAAATCAATATATTCATCATTATACATATATGTCACTTATTCGTGGTTTACAAACAAAACATCGTATAAAAAGGATCTCTGACTGACAACGGTGACATTACGATTGTAGTCCCAGATCAGCAGATGCACGGTAATCAATTATTGTTGCAAACGACATGACAGATACAATTGAATACTGTTTACGGATTTTTGATACATGTAACACTTGTAGAATAGAAAACGACTTTGACTTAGATCTTAGTAGAAAAAAAAATAAGAAAAAAATACGTAAGTACACATAAAGCAACTAAATAACGAACATAAATAAAACAGATGAACTGTTATATGTAAGAAAGCGGAACTTATAAAGTATAAACATGGTATTATGCCTTTGCTACATGAGGGTACATGTGCATTTCGTCTATATTCCTTTTATCCGATGGTGCATGGAAAGCGGAATGCACAATAAAGTGTACCCTAAACCATGATTGGGAGCTTAAACAATAGTTTTATGGCGTCAAGTCATCATCAATGTTTTCCATTTCAGCGTGTGTGCCGTGACATCGCTGGTAGTCGTATCTCTGATTGTTGGAACATGGACGGTCGGACCTATACCAATGGATGGCGGTCTAGCATTGTTGGTAGAAAAGAGGCAGGCTACAAGGAATTCCCGAAAATCCACAAATCATGAGTTGATTATACATATAGCTCTTTCTAAACAAACAGATGTCCATAAAACGCAATACCTACATATGCAGAAAGGCAACCGTTATTATTCAGACATGAATGTCACAGAGACAGAACGACATTATCAGAACGTAAACCTGCAGTTGGAAGGTACTTTCACTAGTGCCGAGCTTATAAGAACCAAATCCAACTGCAACAAGTCTCGATATCATGTGACATCCTTGGAATCTGTTGGCGAGAACGTGAGTGATATCGCTTCTTCCGGAAATCATGAAGTCACAAATAGTCAGCGTTATTCCCCCATTATAAAATATGCCACAAATGCACCGAGTCATTCAACAGACGAACTCCACCATATTGGATTTTTGAAAGTGCACAAAACCGGAAGTAGCACGATGCAAAATATTCTCTTCCGTTTTGGACGAAAACGAAACCTGACATTTGTGCTACCGAAATCCGGGAACTACTTTTCAGAGAGCATCGATGAGCACAACGAAGTGTTGTCTATACCAGAAAATCGCCACTACGACATATTGTGCAATCATGCGGTATTTAACGTGAGAACTTTCCGGAAATACCTGCCAGCTGACACGAAGTATCTGGCAATTGTGCGGGAACCAGTCTCTCAATTTATGTCCGCCGCATCTTACTTCCGGGACGAAGAATATCTACAGAAGGTTCAACTGAGGTCACCCGAACGCTGGGTACATCGGCTCATCTGGTACCCGGATAAGTACGATTTACCGATGTATTCACATACAAGAAACTCCATGGCCAGGGACTTCGGGTTCCAGTCAGAGGACCCAGAATTCCACCAACAAGTTTTAAACTATCTGAATGACACGTTCAGTTTCGCTATTATTACGGAGAAATACGACGAGTCCTTGGTGCTGCTGAAAACGTCACTTCCGGTGGGAAATGGCGGATATCCTTTACACACCACAGTTGATAAACAGGCAAAAGCAGAGTTTTGATCTGAGTGATAAATATGTTAGTAAGTTAAGAGAGAGAAACGACCTGGACTTCCGACTGTACTATATGTTTCTCTCACGACTCAACACATTGATTGAGCACGAAGGGAACGATTTACATGGAGAAGTAGAGCATTTTAAAGATTTGCTCGTCCTCGTGAAAGCACATTGTCTGAAACTTTGGGAGCATCGCCCGTTAGTGGTAGAGGCGACATCTTGGCACGGGCAGTTCGCCGTCTCGCACCGAGACTGTGCGTTCATGCTCATGAAGCCATTGGCCTTCCAAGAAAACATGAGGAAACGCCACATATCGCAATGGAACTTGGGCTTTTCATTCTCTAAAATAGCTCATAAAGAAACTGTGAATTAAAGGCTTAACACTCGCCAACGTGTTTGTGTGGGGGCTCTGATTGGAAGAATGGGGCTCATGGAATTTGTGGCCCGTCTCATTACTGATCTGCTGGCATACTCCATGATCACAGAGCTCCAGATATGTTGTGTTTCTAAAGAGCATTATATCCCAAGATTTCAAATTCAATGCGTATTTTACAACTGTATTATTGATTTTCTTCCTTCTAAATTAGGGAACAAATGATAACAAATATTTAAAAAAATATATATCTTATTTGAGCTGCGAAAAGCTTTTTGCAGCTCATCAAAGTAAATCTTCAACTTATTACAGTATGTTTACTACTCAATTTAAAAAGCAATGCGTATTGTCACAGTTTTGAGAATGTTTTGAACTCCCACCTTTGATAATCATTGCGTATTCTGCTGAAGTTAGTTCGTAAACTACGCCAATACGCAGCTTATCTGGAGCGCTGTCAGATCCGGATCTGTTTCACAATACGCTGTCCAAGGTTTACCTACATAATCATAAATGTAGTGAAAATGAGTAGAATTTGATAAAATTGTTTTAGCCAACCTGCAGAAAGAAACAAGACATGTACAAATGGGGGATCGTAGCTAGTTATCTCCCGTTGAAATTATTTATAGAAATCCGAATGTAGCATGATTTGTTATGAAAACGAGCAATTATAGTGATTTCGACTAGTGTTGATCCATATCAGCCTACATATCTGTCCAATCTGATCCGGAATTGCATTATTTGCCATATTCATATTTTCACACTTATTAATTGTATTACAATCAGTGTATACCCATGTCAGACTGCACAGATGTGCAGTCTGATCTGGGTCTACCCTGATGTAAGTCTTTAGTTTTGCAAGTTATTCAGTAAGAAATACACGCTAAAATAAAACAAAGGACCGGGGGCCCGTTTCACTAAACTTCTTACGACTAAAATGTTCGTAAGTGCAAATTTAAGATCGTCTGTAAATTACAATTTATGGATTTACATTTATTGAGCATAGGCTGCATATGCAGCCTATGCTCAATAAATGTAAATCCAATAATTGTTTACAATAAAACAGTGTTAATGTGGAATTTACAGACTATCATAATTTTGCACTTACGAACATTTAAGTCGTAGGAAGTTTAGTGAAACGGCCCCCAGATCTCTATAAGTAGATTTGAAAAGGAAAATAACTAGCTACGATCCTCCATTGATTTCAAAAGAAGTACTTTGTATATGTTTACATAGCCGTAAACCTGAACAGGGCTGAAATGAACAGACAGGATATGATGTCGCTGGGATAGAAGCATGACGGGTGAAAATTATACCAAGCCATATATTCTCGTTTGTTTTATCACAGTTTCTACATGCATATACTTTCATATACCACATGTTATTAAGAATTTGATCAAATAAAATCGTGCAATTGATTGGTTGATATGTGTAATTTGCAGCGCACGAAGCGAACAACAGCATATTGAATATCGGAGACATAATGGAAGACACTGTACCTTTACGCCGTACTTATCATAAAGGAATACCCAACGTTGCTCGGCTACGGATCGTTTTGGACAATGTATTCCTGGCTCGGCTTTGATATTACTTCCCTTATCGCATCGGCGAGTGTCGCCGATATTGATTTCGGAAAGCAATGCAATTTTCCCACTAAATAACACAAACAAAAATGAACATTAATACTCTAAGTAAAATTAAATTACAAACCATCGATTTCAGAAACAAAAGTAATGTCTGCAACGCCAGCTATTTTTCAACATTATGTTTGTTTTGCTAATCCCGTGTTTTAGGCGAATAATATGTACGTTTAGAAATAGGATGTAATACTATATTATATATTTATGCTAAAAGAATGTATGATGTAAACTGGTGTCTCTAATCATAATGTATTTCTAAATGCGTTAGTGTATCATCATTTTACAACAAACAAGTTATTTTATTCCATAAAGTTTCCCCGTTTGAAATTGCCCTCCCACCGCATAGGCATGTATTGGTATTATTTAATTTGATAGTTTTAATGTTTTATATTAACAACTTGCGATGGTCTTGTACAAGGAAAACCTTTGATTTGTAGTCAGTGAATGTACACAGTAGTTTAGTCCGTTAGCACCATACGCAGGCTTTAGGTTGTGATCGATCTTCGTACGAGTTACGGGTGGTAAAACAGTAGATACACGAGGATCATGGGTTTTCCGATCAGTTTAGATCCAAATCCATAACGCACAGTCTGATGAGGATCTGCACTGTTCGCCATTTCATAAAAGAAACACCCGATCGGATATGCTTCTAACAAGCAATACATCTCGCTATTAGCATGATTAGGCTACATGAGTGTCCTATTTGATCAGGCGCTACACTGGTTATAAATGTCATAAGCCCCATTTTTGCAGCAACAGCCACATACATATACAGCTTCATAATGGGCGTTGGGAAATCTCTACACATGAGAAATATACTGCCGACTATACAAACATCAATGCTGAATTATTGAACATACTGTAACTGCTAAATGGTGGTTTTCTCGTGAACCATACCACATATGTAACCGGAGAAAGGGGGCTTATGGGTTTTACCCCCAGTGTAGATCCAGATCAGCCTGTGCATCCGCACAGTCTGATCATGGTCTACACTGTTCACCATTCGCTAAAAGAAACACCCGTTATGCTTATAACAAGCAATACAGATCGTTATTCGGCAACATGTGTGATATTTGACCTGGTGCCACACTGGACACACTTGCCATAAGCCCCATTTCTGCAGTCAGGGCCACATGTGACAAAAGCCATGTGACTTGGTACCTCAGTTAAGAAGATGTGCGACTTTTCATGAAAAAGCATTTATTTATATCTTCTTATGTACAAAATATCATGACTTGTCTTATATGGTCACTAATAATTGGGTATGCAATTCATTAAGACATATGTCTGGGGAAAACGTCCTTGGTACTAACTTTAGCGAACCAGCATAGATCCAGTCTCTGACTGGTATGCAATCACACTCATCTTCCACAAGTTGTGAAGGGGCCTGTACCTTCAAGCTTTGTGTAAAATATTACATTTCACCAAAAGTGTGTACAAGTAATTGCTAATATCATACCATTTTGTCAGAAATATCGGAAATGGCGTTTTATATGCAACAATTGTTCAACCATTAATGTGTAAGTTACAATAAACCGGGTCTATCCGTATTTAAAGTCACTGTGTCTCAGACGATGTTCCAGATGACGAGATACAGGGTTGTGGGTTTCTGGTTTACGGACTGCAGCTCACATATGTCAACTAAATGTTTGTTCTGTGATCAAATTCAAAGGCGTCTGCGATGTATTCCACTATATGTCACCACTGTCTGTGACAATCGTTGCATTCAGTATCAATCGATGGCAAAAAGCTAGACATCGCAACGATAGTTAATTCTCATTACTATAAAGTTTGTGTTACCCCGATTATTCTTCAACCATATCTGAGACCCATGCAGGGTCTTTAAAAGTCGCGGGAATACTGGCTGGACGAAGGCCGGAAGGCCTCGTCCAGTATTCCCGCGACTTTTCCAAGTGCGCATATCAACTCGTCCAGTATTCCCGCGACTTTTCCAAGTGCGCATATCAACTCGTCCAGTATTCCCGCGACTTTTCCAAGTGCGCATATCAACAGTGCGCATATCAACTCGTCCAGTATTCCCGCGACTTTTCCAAGTGCGCATATCAACTCGTCCAGTATTCCCGCGACTTTTCCAAGTGCGCATATCAACTCGTCCAGTATTCCCGCGACTTTTCCAAGTGCGCATATCAAGTTAATGATGGTACTAGGAATAAAGACAATTATATTTTGTGACACAGGACATATTTATTCTCAATATTGTAAGTATGTATTATATATACAAATGTATTGCAAATGGAAGGTGTGGATCAAAAGCCGACGAAATCGATCGAGTAGAAAGATATTGCTCGATGTGACGATGCCTCATCTGATATGTGAATGTGACTTACGACATATGACATATGACTTTCGCGACAAGTGTACATCCAGATCAACCTGCGCATCCGCTCAGTCTGTCCAGGGTTTGCACCGCTCGCCAATGAATCAATGAAACACACCCCATGCTTCTAACATAATATATATATATATATAACATTAATATATGTGGCTGTGGCTAGGGAAATGGGGTTCATGGATTTTGTGTATATTCAGATCAACCTATGCATCGCACAGTCTGATCAGGAAATGCACTGTTCGCCATTCCTTCAATAAAATAACTTACAAGCAGTATAAGTTGCTTGATATCAGGCTACATGAATGTGCAATTTGAATATAATTTGCACTGGTCACATAATCCCATTCGCCGCATATCTCTAGCCACATTCACACATACGGCTGTGACGAGAGAAATGGCCTTATCGGATTCGTGACCAGAAGCTCCATATCAAATAGCACACTCATGTAGCTTGATAACAATATATATTGCTTGCCAGAAGCAGGACGGGTGTTTCATTGATGGAATGGCGATCAGTACAGAACCTGATCAGACTGTGTGGATGCTGTACTGATCTGGATCTGCACTGGTAGTAAAATCCATAAACCCCATTTCTACAGTCACATTCACATATAAGGATCGTCACCGTCCGCCTGTACATTCGGTCACAGAAAGCATCAATATCTACATCGGCCAGCAATTAAGTAGAGCCGACTGTGTCAGTATACGGCACACCTATACAACGGGACCTGCAGACAGTTTCACTAAACCTCGTACGATAAAGACGTTCGAGTAGTAGTAAGGGAGTCAAAATGATACCACCTACCGTGGTATCGTTTATAACCCTCTATAATACCCCCACCACCCCCGAAAATCAAAAAATTGGTTAACGAGGAAAATTGGGTCTCCCGACAGCAAATTTATGAATTTTTGGAGAAAATAATTTTGAGAAGAGAGAGTCCCAATTATATTGGTAATTGACTTTTGAAAAAAGTCGAAATCATTCATGCAAGTACAATAGTTTATATTCCTCATTTTTCTTCTCCGATATAGCTAATTTATTTCGCAGATCAGCAACTAATTCTACCAGCTCTATTCTACCACGTTCACCTTTAGCCACCTGACAGCGTAGTTGCTTATGTCTACAAAGAGTTTGGGCACTAACGAATTTACAAGGGCATCTAGGGCATTGAAATTGTGGGGGGACACAAGGAAACTTTCTACGTCTCGCTAGATGCCTTCGTAGATAGTCTTTACACGTAAACGTCTTACAACAAGTCTCACACTCCATTATATATGTATATAAAATTTATCTGTTCAATTGGACGTCAAAAAAACATTATGTAAATTTTTGACGTCCAATTGAACAGATAAATTTTATAGGTTATACAAAAGTATATATACAAAAGTATAATACAGAAAATATGATAACGCCAGAAACTAGAGCAGAAATAGAAAGTTTGAGAAGAGAAGCCGAATCTCTAGGGATTACTTATAGTACACGGTTGAGAGTTAGGGGGTTGACAAAGCTGATAAATGCCACAAAGAATGAGGCGTTTATGAAGCGGTTTACCCGCGCCTATAAAAGAGGGGCATTTACAAACATCTCACTAGCGGATGAAGTTGGTAACAGAATTCAAAAAGAAAGTATTGCGGAGTTAAGGGCTAGTGTAATAAAACCTTCAAGCACCAATAATTTGTCCCAAATTAGACACACAGGTGGCCCAATACAAAATAAAAGATCTCTCGTTCGCGCGATAGTGGAAAAAGGTGAAGAAATATTGGGGGCTCACGATGAAACATTGGAAAAGTTAGAAAATGGAAGACGGGTAGTTACATTATCCTTTCGTAAACACATTAACATTAACGAGTCTGAACGCATGTCCGAGAAACTCGCTCCGTATCTAACAACCAATTTTTATTTGAGATATTCATATTCTTACAAGCTAGAACATATGGAGGAAATTAAAAATGGAAAACCTGTAACTATAATAATGCACAAAAATCTCGGTGGTAGCGAACCACTATCATCAATGAAAACCGTTAAAAAATGACTGTCAGATAAGGAGCAAACACGAATAATGTCCGATAAAATAGACAGACCGAATACAAAGTGGAAGTTTGTAAGATGGGTAGAGGTTTTCGTAAAGCTAATACAGGGTAGTAGGGGAAAAGATTTGGGACTACAATCCAAAGAAGCGGCAGGAGGAGAACTTCCAGAATGGCTGAAGAATAAAAAAGGTATGTATTCTTTAGATAAGTATAATGACGACCTTTGTCTGTTCAGGTGTCTAGCTATGCATATGACAGATAAAAGACCCGACAGATGTACAGAAAAGGCGAAAGAACTTAGTAAGCAATATTTTGGTAGTAATGTGGTTTCACCAATTCCTTTTTCAGATCTGAAAAAGGTTGAAGAGTTTTTTAAAATCGGTATAGAAGTATATCAACCCACCCAATGTAACGTATGGTGGTTGAAAAAGGTACCAGCGCACTATAAGGCAATAGGTAATAAACCAATGACAATAGGACTGTTTAATAATCACGCATTTCTAATAAAAAAACCTTAAAAACCTATCTAAAATTTACGCCTGCGATAATTGCAAGCAGAAATTCACGAAAGCGAGTAATATGAAGAGACACGGACCAAAATGTATGAAAGGTGAGACAAAAGTAGTATGTGATGGTAATTATTTAGAGCGCCCGCGTTCGTCGTTCGAGAAAGCGTTCTACCCAAAAAGTTCTAACAGTTATGGGGCGATCGATTGGATGTACTCTGTGGAAAAGCGCGAGGGAATTCACATTCACCACGAACAGTGTGGACACGGGGGTGAAAGATGGATTTTAGGAGCTCCAGTAGATGGATACTGTCCAGAAACCAATACCGTATACGGGTGTGAGATTCATGCAAAACATAGAAAAGAAGAACGCGCATCCACTATGAGAAGAGATACACTTATAAGAAGAAGCAAAGAATTCAACCTAGTAGTTATGTGGGAATGCGAATTTCAAAGAACTGGTAAAGACATAAAGATCGGTTGCGACACTACTCTTTATCCATATCAGATAGTATACGATTTTGAGGCATATCTCAACCCAGAATTTGAAACTCTCGGTAATAATCTAGAGTACGAAGCCGAGCACGTTCCGGTAAGCGTTAGTATAGGAGATAATTTCTCAGGAACAGTAAACTCATATTTGTGATAAAGATCCCGCAAAACTTATAGAAAAATTCGTAGAAGATTTAAAAGTTCAGGGGAAAAGCTATAAGAGAAGAAGTGTGGTCAGATATGGGTTTAATACGAACATTTACGTAAAAACCAAATCGCCAAGATCGAACAGTGGATAGAGCAAGTACCGGTTATAGGTTTTAACAGCAGTAAGTACGATATAAACTTAATAAAGAAATACCTAGTAGGCGAACTGGCATCAACAACAAAGAAAGTAATGGTCGGAAAACGTGCAAACGCAACAATATTTCTATTTACTCCAGAGTTTAGATTTCTTGATGTAATACTTTATCTAGGACCCGGTGTAAGTTACGATAGTTGGATAAAAGCCTACGAATGCAAAGGACAGAAATCTTTCTTTCCTTATGAGTGGTTCGATTCTCCAGACAAACTGGATTACCCAGGACTACCGGATATAGAGAATTGGTATTCCAAACTATCTGGGAAAATGTTAATAGATGAAACAGAATTAAGTAAATGTCGTAGAATTTTCGAAGAAAATAATATGAAAACTTTCAGAGATTGGTTGAAATATTATAACGATTTAGATGTAGCACCGTTCCTAGAAGCGGTGGAAAAATGTGTGAATTTTATAAACACAGAGGTGTGGATATTTTCAAAGATGCGGTAACACTACCTGGAGTAGCTATACAATATTTATTGAGAGGAACCATTAAAGAACAAAAATCTTCAAAGACGATTATACCGGAGGATGCTCTATATGCACCAAAAGAAGAAACATACGAAATGATGAAGGACGCTCTAGTTGGCGGTCCATCAATAGTATTTACACGATATGCAGAAGCTGGTGTTTCAAATATTAGAGTGGGTTCCAAACCGTGCAAGGCTGTTTTGGGGTACGACGCAAACGCGTTATATTTATCTACGTTAAATAAAGAGATGCCGTGTGGGAGAGAAACTATACACCATATAGATACCACACATAACCCTAAATTTATTAAAAAGTTTTGTAAAAGAGTTTTATCCGGAGACTGGTTTGGGTTTGCGGAGGTGGATATAGAAGTTCCACACAACTTAAAAGATAAGTTTTCTGAAATGTCCCCAATATTTATAAACAGAGAAGTAGAGGTTGATGAAGTTCCCACACACATGTTAAAATATTTAAAAGATACTGGGCGAACAAGAGGAGATGGAAAAAAATTGGTGGGATCTATGACAGCCACTAAAGTATTGTTGTACGCGCCACTGTTGAAATGGTATTTAAAACACGGCCTAGAAATAACTGGAGTTCATCGTGTTATAGATTATATTAGCGGAAAACCATTCGAATGGTTCGCAAAAGAAGTTACAGCCGCAAGACGAACGGGTGATGTAGAACAAATAAGAAACCAGTAGCCGACATAATGAAATTATTAGGAAACTCGTGTTGTGGAAAAATGATAGAGGCAACGGAGAGACATTTAAATACGACATATACACAAAACGAAACCTGTGTTGACAAAGCATTAAGATCCGCGTATTTTGATGATTTGGAAGAGATAGGAGATGCGTACGAAATATCTTCAAGAAAACCCAGGTGTGCGGTAAAGAGACCATTCCATTGTGGAATAGCGGTTTATCAACTAGCTAAATTGAGAATGTTGGAATTTTACTACGAATTTCTTGACAAATACGTAAAAAGAGAAGACTTTGAATTAATACAGATGGATACGGATAGTATGTATATAGGAGTTAGTGGAAAAACGATAGAGGAATTGATTAGACCTAACTTACTAGACGGGTTTGAAAAAGAAAAAAAGAAATGGTTGGCTTGGGATAAATGGAGCGAAAGAGAGCCCGGACTTTTCAAAATGGAATTTAGCGGAGATAGGGCGATAGCGTTATCTATAGTAAGTGTTATTTTGTAGAAAAATTTAATTCTATTAATAAAAACTCTGCGAAAGGAATGTCCAAGAGAACTAACAATTTAAATTGGGATAGATATAAACAAGTACTAACCGAAACTACAGAAGATGGAAAACACATTATAGATGTAGCACAAAATAGGGGATTTAAAATGAAAGACGGTGTTATGAAAACGTACTGTCAACAAAAATTAGGACTCTCGGCATACTACGATAAAAGACGTGTGTTACCAGACGGAATACATACAGAACCTCTCTAATGATTTATTTAATAATTTTGAAAAAAATTATGAAAATTAACAATCTAAAGACTCTGATGATCCGGGGGTAGCTGGGTGTCAGAAGGCACCGCGAGAAGTTCTTCGCGAACAAACCCTCGAGATGGCCCATCATCCAAATAGTAGAGCACGGGCTCATCGGGCTTGGTAATAGATCGATCTAGATGATATACATTGAGAGACCACACGGGATCAGTCGCGCGGTGGCTGCCACCTCGAGCTCTCCCGGTTGATAGAGGTACCGGACATCAATATCTGATGGAAGCCGTTGCTCCTCTAAACCAACGGGTCGCCCGCGCGAGACGGCAGAGGGCTCGCTCGTCACCCTTTTAAACTTGATGGCATCTACGGGCTTCTTACCTATCAATCTGGTCACCTCTCCGTTCAGTTGCGGAGACCACGGCGGGCAGTCTGGCCACCCACTCGGTCGATCGCGAATGAGGGTCTACAAGTTCTTTAGCGTATTGGTGTCCGAACAGTCTCTCAGCCAGGGTTCGATTGAAGCGTTCCACGATCCCCTGGTCCCGGTGGATGTTGACGCGGCCGCGTCTGATAGAAACTTCGTGCTTAGACAATAGATGACAGACCGCGCCCATGAACTCGCGGCCGGGATCGACCTGGAGAAGATTCGGCCATTTGAGAGGACTCCTCTTATATATTCGGGAGAGAGCCTCGGCCACCTCCTTAGACTCTTTAGTTGCCAACGGCTCAGCCCCCTTATAACGACTCGCTACGTCAACGACTGTCAGCGCGTACTTGTACGTCTTACGACCGACGCGATCGTGAGGGAGAAACAGGAGATCCGCTTGGTGAACTTGGTTCGGTACCGGCACGTCGAATTTCGGGCGCGGAATATTGTGAGGCGCGGGTAAATAGATCTGCCAGATGGCCTGCTTCTTGAGCCATTCCTTGACAGCGTTTTCTGAAACCTTGGTCGCCGCCGCGAGGTTCTTGATGGCAGCGAGTCCCTTCCAGTAGCCGCGGGGCTATAGTACGTGTTCGCTAGCTTGCGCGTTAGGCGAACCGATAGTTTGGTATTAAGTTTGCGCGTGTTCATCGTATGCGATGTATTCTAATATATCTGACAATCTCCAACATGCCCTCGCCAGATCGTCCGGTAACTGCGTCGATAATAATAAACCTTTGTTGGAAGTACAATCGCGATTGGGGGTTAAGTTCTGAAGGAAATTGGGAAAATCTAATCCCCAGGATTGGTGGAGGAATATAACATCCGCTTTGCGAAAAGGGTGGCCTCTTTTTCGTCCTCCCGCCACGTCTCGAGAGAATCTCGGGCCAGACGAATCATACCCTTTGCACCAGCTATGCGGTGTTTAAGGGCAGTGTAGCCTACATCAATCATATCAAAATAAAGTTCGTCAACTGACATCGTTCTATATATATATATATATAATTAATTTAAAATAATTAATTTAAAATCTCGATTGAATATAGTAGCCGACGAGACCCACCACACCCATTCCCACGACGATGAACGCGATCTCGCGGTCTTTTTGGGCCTCTGACGGTACATAGAAATCATGAAAGTTGGGGCTCGCGATCCAGCGGCGCGAGACTTTTCTGCGGATATGCCAGCGCGTACTCGCGGTTGGCTTCTTCAACGTTCTGAAAAGTTTGTGCGCGTGATTTTCGCGGCGAAGCTCTTCATTGACCCAGTCAAGATGGGCGGTTCGTTTTCCGACCACGCTTCCTTTGCGCTATTGAATTGTTCTACAGCTAAATCGTGACGCGTACTCTCCTCATCCGCGTTCGAGTTTTGTAGTTTAGAGAATAGAAAGTTGCTGCCGGTGAACGCAAATGCGTTTAAGAGCGCACCACCTATCATCATTGCGATTGAAGCCATTTATTTCCATATATTAACTGGTAGAATTCCAGCTTTAACTAGATAATCTCGGGTCCAAACTGCGGCCGCTACATCTAAGGTCGCGAGCCCTACGTCTCTCACAGTAAAGTCCAATTTGGGAGCGGATCCTCCTAGGGCCATCTTTGATAGTCGAGCATACCCGATACTGAAACCTGATATCACCACGGCGTGATAAAGCGCATTCACTAACATTTTACCGTCTTGTTCAGCCATTATTGCATATAAAAGGGGTCGCGATCAATGTTTAAATGGGGCGCATCCAATCGCGATTGGTGTTTCGTAACTTTCTTCTGAACACTGGCTGGTTGTTTTTTCGATAATATGGGGTATTTTCACACACACAGGGCACCAACAACTGCCACCAACACCAACAACCCAACTCCAATTCACGAATTTGGGTGACAAATTCAAAGAATTTGGGTGTGCTTCCAATTCGTGAATTGGGGTTGTACTCAACTCTGTCTTCAGATGTTTTGCTGTCTCCGTCCCCGATTGCAACCCCAATCTCGATTGGAGTTTAGCCTCTCGAAGCTCGGCGAGTATTTTATCTTGTTTAACTTTTCGGGTGGCAGCCGCCGCCCGCCCAGCTGCCTGTCTTTTGGGATTTTTTATATGCGGTATGTCATCAAGTGGCGGAGTAACACTCGGGTTCGATTGGGTTGGAGCAATCGGGTTCAACTCCGTCACTCTCGCGGGTTTGTCTTGTGTCATCATTTTCAGGGCTTATAGTTCGTGGGCATATATGTCCAAATTGACAGTGTTTACCCGTGGTCAACGCGGTTGTCAGCGGAGCTAAGTACATTCCAAACTTGTGATAAATTGAGCAGCAGGCTGTTCTAAGAGTGTGACCTATAAAAGGGTCAGTCTCTAGATCGTCAATCAATCCCGCGGTGTTTGGTATAGGGAGAAGTATACTAACGGCGGTTGCGTACAAATGAATAGCCGCCGATCCGAGAGTTTTTGTCATCTCCGCTCCCAATTTGGATTCGTATCGCGCATACATTTTATACGATCTCCGCATCTGACATCTTATCCACCTGAAAAATCTGAGAGACGCCTACCGAGATAATGCTCCGATTGTCCCCCAGCAACCAGCGCAGCTAGCCGCTCTCGTCGCGCCGCATTTTCATTTTCATTCGGAGTCGTTGCACTCAACCCAATACCAACCGCCGTTGGAGTTGATTCCGATTGCTCTGTCGGATCATTATCTATGTTGGCAGTCGGAGTTGAGGTTTCTTCTATTAGCTGATCGAGAAGTTCGTCGCAGTTCATTTTTCTTAAAATTAATTTAACTATTCTAACAAGTCTCATCACTTTAACAATATTGGCAAGCGCACCACCCGATACTTATGATCACCATTATGCTCGCAAAAAAGCTCGCAGCGGAGCACCAAATTGTTAACATTGTTAACCATTGTTCAGCATTTGTTCAACATTTGTTAAGCATTTGTTCAGCATTGTTCAGCAATTGCTAAGCATTGTTCAGCATTGTTCAGCATTTGTTCAGTAATTGCTAATTAATTATAAAATTAATTGATAAGTTCGTAAGCAGTTGGTTGATCAGTCTTTAGCAAAAGCTTGGCGTGCTTAGTTTCCGAAAGCATCTGTCGAACCTCCAGGCACTCCTCGCGCGTTGGGATAACGTCATTCTCTCGAAGACAGTCATCGAATGAGTCTCGGTCCTTGCAGTGAAAGAGGGCGACCCATTTCGTTTGCTCACGCAGATCATTGAGGACGGCGTTGTACTTTTGAGTGGATATCCATATGCTTTGCCTAGCATGGCGGCCAGAAAATGCGAGCTCGGAGAGCATGTCCTTCTTTTTGGTCATCGCCGCCTTGGCCGAGCAATCGTCAATCACGTATAGGGTGGGCTCACCCTGGAATCTTTGGTATAAACCACGCAACCAATCGTGAAGCCTATCACCGGGGTCAATAACGTATACCTCAGGGTCGGTCCATATCCACGTTCGCCGCTGATAAGTATCGTTGTGCCGCACAGTGGGACACAGGATCACAATGTGACGAAAGGCATCGCGGTAGGACTACTCGAGCAAGTCGAGGATGAAAACCGTTTTTCCACATCCTGTCTGCCCACATATTATGGCAGAGTGGGCATCTCCAATCGTGAATTGGTATTGATTGCTAATTTTCTTAATTAATTCTTTAGAATTATCAAATTTATTAATTAATAAATCGTTAGATGATTTTTTTATTAAATCAATAGAGTGCTGAGACGTATCGGCCCATCTTCGATGTTGAGTTGTCGTCTGTAATTATATATAAGTACAGTTCAATGGCCCGGCTCCGTCCGCCTCTTTGGTTTATCTGGATCGTCACACCCTCGCTAGCGTTCTCAACTTGGCGTCCGCTGCCGTGTATTTGGTCGTCGTCGCTGGCTCGCATGTCTAGCCATAACGCGTATTTGGTATTCAGGAACTCCGCGAGGGAGACGGCCGAGAGATGCATGTCTTTGGCAACCGCTGCAACCTCCGGAGAGCGTTTAGAGCCGGCAGCAAACTGCTTTCTTACTTCGTCCCACTGCTGGTGCGCGCGAAGACCCGCACTGTAGAGTTGATTGGGAACTCCCTCGATCGTCACCTCCACCTTCGTGATTTTGGGGTTATAGAATTTGTCAGTTTTTCTAGCACCGAACGCGAACCGAGCATCCTCGAACAACATCATTATACCTTTCATCGAGCGAGCGGGGTACGTTGACGTTAATATTCCACAATGTGTCGCCTTTGTCTTTCGTCATCTTGCGATGGCGAAGAACTCGGTCGTAAAGTATGGCAACGCGCCGGCGTACTGGGTGGGTTCTGATCAATCGCGCGAGTTCGGGCATCGTGACCATGTCGTACTCCAGCGAAACATTATCGATCGTATACGTCGATAACAGGTCGCTGGTTATGAGAACTTGGCCGTAGTCGTTGAACGTTAGTTCGTATTCGAGGCGGTCAGCCAAAGCGCTCTGATAGTAGGGCATGTGACTCTCCAGCAACTCAAAGTCGAGCGGGATGTAGAAGCGGTTGCCGTAAGCGCCCGTGACCGCATTGTCACTCGCGTTGTTATCTACCTTGTTACCAGCCCCGATTCTAAGTTTGGTTACGTTCTTATTTTTGCTGGTGTCAATACCCTGATAGACAGCGTTTTCGCGCTCTTGCGCCGTCTTCCATAGGTCCTGATAACAATGGTAGACGTCGCTGTCGTCGATCGACATCACCTCATTACCAGAAATCTTTATCATGGTCTTCTTGACGATGGCGCGACCAAGGTTCTGAACGACGGTTCGGTCCGCGTCCGTCGACGTCAGCGAAATAGTGAAAGCGAGGCGAACAGTACCCGGCACAATGACGTCGTTAGCTCCGAGGTTGGGGAAGCGGACCAAGAGCTGCTGGTTCTGGTCGATCGTCGATGGGTTGTTCGTAATAACGACACTCTGTCTCACGCCTTTTGCCCCGAGGGGCTCACGCAGTCTGCGGTATGGATTGAGTTTGCGACCGTATTGACTCGAAGACATAATTTAGTGAAACTATATTAAACCCTTATGGTTTTGTCTTTAATACATAATTAATTTTAAGAAAGTTATAAAGATGGATGATTTTAACATGGACAACTACGATCTCACTACGGGCGACCGAGACGATTACCTCGATGGTGATGATGATTATAATGACGAAACACCCTTGATACAGCCTCCAGTTCCAATCCAATCTGGGGAATTAGGTGGCGCTACTACTAGTCAAAGTCGGGAATTACTTGATGGAGCTGTAGACGACTACTACAACGGTTTGGCAGAAAAAGGTGTGGTCCCATCTGTCGGTCGCGACTACTCCAAGTTCGAATTGGATCTGAACGGTAGATTGCGACTAAAAGCATCAAATGTCCCGATCGTCAACACGATGACCGGTAAACCCCTAGCGATGAGCACCATTGCCGGATACCGGGGCGGTGGTGAAATCATAATGAGCGAACTAGGATTTCCAGATTGGACGCGTAGTAAAACAAGTATGCCTACCCGCGCTGTAGAGGCCCTACAGTCTACCGACGAAACGATGGCGAAAACGGCCGCCGATATAGAAACTGTTGAGCTCAGCGAACTCCCTCGAGTAGCCACCGACGCTATTAACACGATGGAGCTCAACGAAAGTGAGATAGACGAAATACTCAGGACGATGGATGACCCACCGTTACCTCTTCGCGAACTCCGGGGCCTCGATAAGGTTATGCAAACGGTCCGGGGCGAACTGGTCCTTAACCTCGCCAAACTCTCGTCGCTGGATGAACATATCGCGCTAGAAGAAAGAAAACTTGGGGAAGTCCGTGACGATAGAGAATCTACCGAGCGGATCAACAAACTCCTACGGTCGTTGCGGGACGAAAGAGAAGCTCGCTTGGAGGCTGCATCTACTAACCGTGAGACACTCCGCACCCAAATAAGTCAGATCCGCGAAACAATCTCGAGGGTCCTGAACGAGGAGACGACACTCGGTGAGCGTCTTCGCACTCTGTTCAGAGAACAGGGCATCACGATAGCAAGCATCCTCGTTACTATCAGCATGACTATATCGACCATAGTTCTAGCTTTCACTGGTGGTGCCGCACCAGCACCCGCACCAGCACCAGCACCCGCGCCATCAGGCGGAGCCAAGGAGTGGGTAAAAAAACAACTAAAAGCCCTCGCCAGTCTCCTGGCTAAATTAGCCGAAAAGGCGGCTGCCGCACTACCTGGACTGATCGGAAGTATAGTTTCTTACTTGCTATCTATATTATCAAAAACGGCCGGATGGCTAGCCAAAAATACTTGGGCTTTAATCGTGGCAATCGCCGGTCTCCTACTATTCTTCGCCAGAGAGTTCCTAAAACCAAAGCGCAAATAATCCGATCGCCACGAGGGCGACGACGAGCGCTAATTTCTCCTCCTCGTGTGTTGTGCTTCCAATTTAACCCAATCTGTGATTGATTGGTGTTTCTCCAATCGCGATTGGTCTGTTGATGGAACTCGATGGTGCATCCAATTTACGAATTGGAGGTACTGGGTTCGATTGTGTTGAGGGATGTGTATCCATTTTGTGTTTTGGGCGTTTTATGAAATCGGTTCCCTCAACACTGTTGAACCCGATCGTGTTGGGGGTGCGCTTGATGATATCCGTGTTCACGTTACCGTTGTGACCGATTTTTTGATTGGCGGTGGCGATTACGATCTGATTATTGTAACCATCAACCGGGTCGTCTCGTAGTTATCATATTGCTCGGCGCCATATAAAGACCTATTCCAAATACATAGTCCACTGGGGTGCTGGCAGTCTGCAAAACGTCTTGATAATTCTTGATCGCCTTCTCCAGGTCCACCTTAGCTGAGATGGCGTCCTCTACAAGTGCCAAGAATTGTTTTTGTGCATCAAACGCCGTTCCCGTGCCCAGTATAGAACTGCGAGTTTGCTTCTGTGCGCCGAGGATGGCCCAGACGTACGTGCGAATAGATTCGTTGACGCGAGTAACCCCGGCCTGCGTGAACCCTAGACCCGTATCTAACATAAATGTGGTCCACGCGTTCTGAACCTCAGCAGCCTGCTGTATGTAATCGACGTGAGCCAGTTTCGGAGGTAACATTTTACAAGAAAACACGCCACAGTGCCGACCTCCAGACACTTCTGGCCCGAAAGTCATAGTCGCGGGGTCAAAATTCCCGGCGTTCCGACTGATGATGTGGTCACCGGAGTAATCGTGTCTAAAATCAGTCTGCGTCCAATTCCCGGACAGGCCCCGAATGAGAACGTCCCCGAGGCCGGTGGTGGTAGGAAATGCTTTCTGCCTCCAGTCCGCGTCTTTTGAATCGTTAAATTCGTTACACAATCTTTCAAACGCCATACGGTCGTATGCGTTGGAAATGGGATCCCAGGCGTCGTCTTGAGGTAGAGAAATACCTAGTTCTTTGAGAATCCTCCTAATAGTATAATACGTGTGAAAGTTGTAGACACTTCGGAGCATGACATTCTTGGATGTCAGATGGTCTTTATGTGAAACTCCACACCCGGATGTTGCGCACCATACAGCAAAATTTAGCTGGTTCTGCCAAAACTGCATCGGTGTGGCTTTCCACCCGTTTACCGACTCCATCGTAGTAATCTTGGGCAGCCTATATTTCTCAAACGTGTTAGGGAAATTGGTGGCAAAGCCACTGTCCGGTCTAACCGTTACGGTTGGGTGTACAAGGTTAACAACGTCTTTTTGCGTGTATTTACCTCCGACCGCGTACTTTGCATTAGAATTAAAGCTAAATGCTTTTGTATCCATTGAAAGATATTATTATGTTTGCTACTATCACTAATGTTCAAAAAGGGAGTTGTGAACTTCAAAAGTTAATAGACAACTGCTGCGGACAACGCCGGGTAGGCCTCAGATCAATCACCTTCACGGTTGGGTGGAAAAACGTTGAAACGGTCGAGTTTTTCACAACAGAAGTCGAGGACGTCGAGTTTTTCGCATCAGAACACTTTATAGCTGTGCCACATAGAATAGACGTAAATAGAGTCATAAGTCCACAGATGCTATTAGTACCTCAGGGTCTTTGGAGTTTCGGAGATCTCCAAGCTTTTGTCGCGGAGAAGATTCCTGGTGTAGTCACTCTCGCAATCTCGAAAGCCACGGGGCTCACGACATTGACCGTTGATAGGCGTTTAAGGATCTCACCGGGGTTGGGCTCACTGTTAGGATTTAAAATAACATACCCTTACAACGATGACGGAGTGTTTGATCCTGGCGAGCACGTCGGCACGACCCCGGTGAACTTCGCCGTCACGAAAACTCTCGGGGTGCACCTGGATCGGGTGAACACATCGTACAACACGGTAGACGGCACTCCCTAGCATATTACTGAAAACCGTGCCCGCCAGCGACTGTTTCTATGGTGAGACCCTGACCTTAGACTTCCCACACCCCGAGATGAAAGTTTTGGAATCGGGACACATCCACGAGTTGAAGATTTCTATTCTCGATGATAAAGGGCGAGAGTTGAAGAACGATTACCCGATTTCGGTAGTCCTAGAAATTTCAAATTAATTATTTAGAATTAAACGCATGTTCGTAATATATATTATCAACATTATTGAAAATGAGTATATACGGACCAGGTAGTTCTTCCGATTGGGTGACAAATTCAAATAATTTGGAACCGGCAGAAGGGGGATTCATCCCGACAGAGGGCGACTTTTTAACTACCCAAAAAACAAAGGCCTTGATCAATAGAACTATATCGAGGGCCACGGACGAGATTCACAAAAGTCTACTATCACAACTTAGAGAATATGCCCTGGCTGTGAATACACAAAGTCGTGAAGAAACGCATACGGAACTAAACGAACTAGGTAAAAAAATAACCAAATTTAGAAAAGAGGCCCGGTTGGGGATTGATAAAGCCCGAGAAGACCGCCAGGTTAACATTACGGCGGTTTATGATGCGTTGCGCTTAGAGGACTCTCTCAGCAAAGAAGCTACACTTGCTGAATTAGACCGGAAAATAATCGATTTTCGAAAAGAGGCCACGTCGGGTATTGAGAAAGCACGAGAAGACCACCAGGCGGACCTTACGAAGGCATATGAGGTGTTGCGCTCAGAAGACTCTCTCATCAGAGAAGCGGCACTTACTGAACTAGATAAAAAAATAACCAAATTTCGAAAAGAGACCCGGTCGGGTATTGATAAAGTCCGAGAAGACCACCAGTCGAACCTTGAGGAGGCCATTGCGGAGGCTTATGATGCGTTGGCGCTTAGAGAACTCTCATAGTAAAGAAGCGACACTTACCGAACTAGACGGTAAAATAGCCGAATTTCTGAAAGAGACCAGGTCGGGGGTTGAGGGGGTCCGAGAAGACCACAAAGAGGCCATTGCGGAGGCTTATGGGGCGTTACGCTCCAGAGGACTCTCTCAACAGAGAAGCGGCACTTACTGACATATACGAAAAAATAACCGAATTTAAAAAAGAGACCCGGTTTGATCTTGATGGAGCCCGAACGGGTATTGATAAAGCCCGAGAAGACCACCAGGCGGATATTACGGAAGCTTATAGGGTGTTGCTCTTAGAGGACTCTATCAACAGAGAAGCGACACTTACCGAACTAGATGGAAAAATAACCGAATTTCAAAAAGAGGCCCGGTCGGGGGTTGAGAAAGCCCGAGAAGACCACAAGGTAGCCCTTGCGAAGGTTTATGAGGTGTTGCGCTCAGAGGACTCTCTCATCAGAGAGGCGGCGGTTGCTGAACTAGATGGAAAAATAACCGAATTTCAAAAAGAGGCCCGGTCGGGTATTGATAAAGCCTTAGAAGGCCACCAGGCGACCATTACGGAGGCTTATGATGCGTTGCGCTTAGAGGACTCTCTCAGCAGAGAAGCGGCACTTACCGAACTAGATGGAAAAATAACCGAAGTTTCTGATAAAACTGAAACATGATCGTATAGCCGCGACCAAAGCTCTTGAGGAGGCCTCTTATGAGATTCGTACTGAGGCATATAACGCAAACAGGGCGCTTGCCGGAATAGTGAAAACAATGAAAACACCAAAACGTGTCATAACAGTTTGGGCTGAGAAGCGGGGCCCATTGGTTGAGGGGCACTATGAATATTCGTTCGGTGCCAAAGCGAGTAATAAATATGGGGGATACACTATGACAGCCGCAGGTGAAGTTATCCAAATGGCGGTCTGCTCGGTTAATGCTAATGGTAAACCTGTGGGTGCGGTCGCGATAAATATTGTAGTAGATGGGGAAGAACGGGAGATTGGAGTCACTAGAATCTCTGGAGATAGTTCGGTAATGATCGAATTAGACTTTCCCAAAGTAGTGTTATTAACTTTGTTACGAAAATCGGTGACTCAGAGAGTTCTTCCACTATTGTCTCGTTGTTAATTGAACTTATTTTATAAATACTAATATTATTGAAATAAATTTGTAAAATTTAAATATGAACGAATCAACGCTTCCAATTGTCAATACCACTCCATCAACACTGTGTACAATTAACGAAAGAAGTTCAGATTTTAGGTTGAATAATATCGTCGCTATGCAGGATATTTTAGTTAGAGAATATACAAATAGAAAAAGAAAACGCTAAAAAATATAGGCGCGCGGTGAACATGGATGAAGTATCTAGCACGGCTCTGGCGAGTGTTTCTGTGTTGTGTGGGGCGGGGACAGCTGCAACTATATCCACCATTATAACGGTTCCCGTAGCGGGGATTTTATGTGCGGTGTCGGCCGTTTCTGGGTTGTTGTGTGTATGGTAATTAGGGCGTCGGGTGGAAAACTCGAGAAAAAATGTAGAAAACATGATAGAATATCCGTTCTCGCCAGGTCTAAGAAAAATAGCATCGACGTTATGGTGTCCAAAGCGTTGGCCGATAAGAAAATATCAAATTTAGAGTTTGAATCCGTGGTGGAAGAAATGCGGAGATATGAAAAATTAAAAAATGATATAAGAATCAAGGCACGCGCCACCATGCCCAAGATTGAGTGTACTGATAGGGATAAATTTAGGGAAAAACTTGGAGATAAAGTCTGAAGAAATGTTACAGCACCATTGTGATTTTTTTAAAAATAATTAATTTTAATTATAAAATTAATTAAAATTAATTATATTGTCGCAGTAAACAAATTATTAATTAATTTTAGGAAAATTATTAACAATTTAAAAAGAAAAAAAAGAATTTTTTTTTTAGCTTCCACCGAGGCTCGAACCCACGCCAGCAAAACCCTTCTGGGCCCACCCGGCTAGCCACCTTTTCTGATCTTGTCTGATCTTGTCTTTGTCTTACTCGTCTCATGTTGTGGCTAGCCGGGTGTAATAGCTGCCTGTACAGCACACCCCCATCTATCGGCTGATCTAGGAACCAGTGTCGAAAGTCTAGGCAACCTTGGAAGTGCCTGCACGGAAGCACTGAGCGCTCATTTTTCGTCAAGGGGCGTCCCCCAAGACAAAGTATTGTTGTTAATTTTACATATATGAAGTTAAAACCGTGTTGTGCAATACCAAATATTTACTCGTTTATTTTTATTTGTTTTATATATAACAAGTCATTTTTTATTTAATAATATAGGTTATAACGTTCTAAATTATTAAAAGTAAAATTAAAAAAATAAAAAACATGCCAACCAATCACAATGTAAGAAATATTTCCGGAATATCGATAGCGGGTTGTGTAATACACACCCACGTGTGTGTAGTATATATTATAGTGTGTTTATGTTTCATTCCGGAATATCGATAGCGGGTTGTGTAATACACCCACGTGTGTGTAGTATATATTATAGTGTGTTTATGTTTCATCCCGGAAGACGTAATCGTGTAATCTCTCTATAAAATGGACACTTAATATACGTGTAAGGTAGGACACATAATTTGCGTGTTTATAAACACGTTTAAGTGAAACATTGTCGTCTGCTTGGTGTTGTGATTACAATATCAATTATAAGCGATATCGTAGAAATGTACGTTCGTAAACGAATCGTTGGGTTTTAAATTTTTTGTATAATACGCCTTAGTTTCATATCCGATACGCTTATCTGTCTTAATGTTCGTATTTGCCTCTTGTATAGTTGACATAATTGCCGGTATAATATTGGAAATGTAACGTTTTTATCGGAGCGTAATAAATTACGCTGGTATTTCATGTATTCGATATCGCCTAGTGTTCTCATTTTATAGAATTTATATACAGGATTATAACCCCCGTATTCTTCGTAAACTTCTTCAACACAGTCATTAAAAATTTGCAATTCAAATGTATTGTATTATCCATTTTCTCTAATAATATTGGTACTTGTTTTTTCTGTTCAATTGGACGTGAAAAAAACATGATGTATTTATGACACCAATATATACTTTCAAAAGTCAATTACCAATATAATTGGGACTCCTTCTTCTCAAAATTATTTTCTCCAAAAATTCATAAATTTACTGTCGGGAGACCCAATTTTCCTCGTTAACCAATTTTTTGATTTTCGGGGGTGGTGGGGGTATTATAGAGGGTTATAAACGATACCACGGTAGGTGGTATCATTTTGACTCCCTTACTACTACTGTTCGCAATGCAGAACTAACCTTTAGAAAGACATTTGCTCCGACAACCAAGCTTCACAAATAATTAGTTTATTCACTCGAACTGAATTACACATATACACAAAATACTGTATCTTGTCCTTGAGCCCACTCCATTTGTAATGATAAACGATACCCCAACGCAACCCACCCCGAGGTAGGAGTGTATGCGATGCTACTAGTATAGTACTGGACGGTAGGATACATGCTCCCGTGCGATATGTCTGCCGAAATTTATTTGTTTGGCTAAAAGTGCTGTTGAGGGACTTATTAAGCAGATAAAACGTGGTGGCAATTTTACTTTTTATTTTTTAACTTTTTACAGGCCGACGAAAATACCCCACCCACTGTTTTACTATTACATACGGGTTCGCGTTCACATTAGCTTTACATACATGATGAAACTGATATTTTGAGTGTGATCTTATCGACGGATGATTTAAAATCAATTAACCAATATTCCAATGACGAGTTATTTTTGTTTTTGTATACTTACGCGAAAATACCCCATCCACCTATTTGCCAGTATGAATATTGTGGATGTTTTGTAAATGTATATGTACATGTTGTGTGTAGCAATTATGTAAACTTTAACATGGTATTCTTAACGAACGCATACGAAATTTCTTAGGTGGCAGTTTCATTTTTCATTTTTAATCGTTTACGGACCGCGAAAATATCCCGCCCACTATGTTAGTATCACTTACATTTCTGCACACGCTTTGTATACGTGACAAAACTTACCGTTTGATGACGACTCATGTGAACCAGTGTAAAACAGCAAAGAAAAGATGGGTTGTTGTGCGAGCCCACACACGCTTCCAAATTGAAAACAATGCGGCCACATAAACCATTATGTATCATTGGTAACCATTGGTTACAGATTAACAACTTATAGTCGGGTGATGTAAGTAAAGTCGTGTGATATGTCGCCGTGATTTATTTTGACTAAAAGTATTGTTTAGGGACTTAGTAAGCAGAAAAAACGTGGTGGAAATTTTACGTTTCATTTTTTATTTGTTTACGGGCCCGCGAAAATACCCCACCCACTTTATTGCAACGAATGCGCCATATAATACAAACGTCAACAAAGTCCTAACAAACAAACGCCTCATCCAAGTACTGGATAACATGTGATATATTAACTCTGTGCTACGCAGATATACTTGACAAAGACATGACAGACGAGGCTAGTGGAGAATTAGGTGTGTTCATCATTTACACCAGGTCGAGTGCCTTCTTCACCTGATCCGCGCATGTAGGCAGGGCAATTGGAACGAATATTTGTCAGCCATCGATGAGCAAGTAAAACACTTATTCGCGCATGATTTATACAACTACGCGCGCATGCTTCCAGTACACCTTGCCCAGATGAACGAGCTCAAGACCGAATGCCCTGAAACATGGAAAACACTCGAAGAAGGTGATTTGTGTGTGAAGAAACTGGTATACCATTTACCAATCTGTTTGTGGATCAGACTGGAGCAGAGTATTAGAGAGTTGAAGGTGGTTGGAGGCATTACTGGTATAACTCAAAGTGAACCAGCGCTCAATCGATTCCTACTCACAGCTCTCGAAAATTATCAATTGTCTGGGACATTTGGTACACGAACTGCAAGAAATGCAGCAAAAATAAAGATATGTCTAGAAAGCCACTGCGATGGAAATCCATTCGAAAACAAACTGTCACTGGTAAACATAGTTTCCATGATGGCTTTACCAGACACTGCAGTGTATGATATTCTTAAGATAGATGAGAAGGGAACTGAACGGTATAAAGATTTCGTGGAAACGCGATTGAGATTGGCATCTGCGCTATCTGTTTGGGATAGAATTGAAAAATTGAAGCTGAAAACACACAGTACATGTTTGACAAAATCAAATGTAGCAATCGGCAACAAAGTAGTGAAGCTTCGTGAAGATCGCCAATTACTTGCACGGTTTTTAGTCGTTTAACAGGCACGCCCATACATGATGTCGAAGCTGGGGGAAACAATCGGAAATTATGAGATGGCTATAACACCACGATCTCTCTTTGTTACCGACGGAACATTGCTGCTACCATCGGACAAAGTCTCATTTATGAAGGAAATAGAAAAGTTCGGACAAGCTACGTAGGCTGGTAAAAAAAACTTCAGCTACATCTAATGAGAATACTACTGTTGCCGAGTTAGGAGAACTTACAATTGGAACATTAGAAAATCCAATTCCGAGAGGCGAGGACATTGCAATGTGTAATACAATTTCCGATGCCATTCCTGATAACAATACTGAAAATGACAACGATACGTGTGTGTCCACTGATGCCGGAGAGAAGGTGATCATAATAGAAGCACATGCCGTCGTTCAATGGAATGGACACAATATCAGACTTCGGGGTTGCGTTTTTCCAACGCATATCGAAACTGATGACCGGTTATTCCGAAGGAAGAGTAATATTTGGCATATACATTAGTGGCTCACTGAAGGGAAAGACAATAGTCAAGCGTGCGGGTAAGACACAGCCAGTGAAATTCATAATACATGATTACATGAATATACGCAACGTGTATATCAAACAAAATCCCAGTTAACTGCATACATTGGACAACGACTGCTTAAACGCTTTGCGAATACTGTTCAGGGCATTGTTGTTGTGTTTGGAACATCTGCTCACACGAACAAGCCACATCTTATTAACCCAGGTTTAGCGGCCCATTCCCATGAAGAGGCAGATACACAGATTCCATTTCACGCCCTCGATGCCTCTTTACAAAGTCATTCAGTTCGGGACATGTATGTATGGTCCCCTGACACGGATGTGTTCCTTCTGTTGATGGATATGGTAGCAACTGAAAATATCCCTGGTCAGGTGAAATTTTTAACTGGAAGAGGAAAATCATTCCGAACTATCGATATAAAAGAAAGGTACTCTGAACTAGGGCCGGAAAAGACAAAAGGCTTGGTTGGTCTGCAAAATTTTACAGGCGCAGACTGGGGCGGCAAGTTCTTTAATATATCGAAGAAAACTTAAATTGTCAAATACCTTTCCCTCAAACATGAAGATGACATAGTTGGTGCTTTACAGGGACTTGGAAATGGATTGGCACCTGACGATAATGGAAAACCAAGTCTAGAGAGATTCGTATGCATGGTTTATTCGCCCAATAGCATATGCAAAAGTGTACATGACTTACGATGGGAATTATTCGGAACCAAAAACCTTGAAAGTGAAAAGCTCCCGCCTACTCTTGGAACTCTCAAACCATATATACAGAGAGCGAACTTCATCTCCATGAGAGACAAAACGTGCCGAAAACCAAAACCACGCCTACCGCGTCTTGATGATAATGGTTGGGAACTGGACGCCAATGGGAAACTGGTGCCGGTTAAATGTCTCAATAAACCGGCTCCTTTGGCAGAGCTGGAGCTGGTGAAGTGTGGCTGCAAAGGTTCTTGCAAAGAGAAACCAAACTGTTCATGTAAGCGAAACAGACTATCATGTACCACTCTGCAAGTGTGTCGATTGTGGCAATATTGAGGGTTACAGAATACGTGATGACGCGGACCTGTAAGTTTTAGTGACAATGTATAATTATGCAAATGCATACACAGAGTTAATATATCACATTTGATCCAGTACTTGGATGAGGCGTTTGTTTGTTAGGACTTTGTTGACGTTTGTATTATATTCGTTACATTCTCATATGTAATTATTTGGTTGTCGGTTTGTCTGTTGTGGTTTTTTTCTCAATTAGGAATTAGGGGAACCGTACACAGCTGATCATTGCGTGTACCTCTGTGTCTTTTTGAAGAATCTGCGATTACCGCCGTACGCTGAGAATGTTGCCCTTGTGGTTCAAATATTGTTTTGGCATCGTGTTAATATATATATATAAGTTATTTCTTTTCCTCCTCGTTTTTTTACTATTTCATATGTTGGCATACTAATGTCAGTATATTATAGTATTACATATGCAACATTCAAATATTATAGGTAGATACACAGCCAATCAACGTACACTATTTGTGATATATTGACGCTATTCACAAATTAAATAGTACAGGGGGTGGGGGGGGGGACGGGGGGGGGGGGATAACACAACATCGCATACGATTGGAAAGGCCGGGTCGTCCATTAGTGTGTCTATCTGGGACACATTATAGTATTACATATGCAACATTCAAATATTATAGGTAGATACACCGCCAATCAACGTACACTATTCGTGATATATTGACGCCATTTCACAAATTAAATAGTACAGGGGAGGCTGGGGGGGGGGGGGAGGGGGGGGGATAACACAACATCGCATACGATTATGGAAAGGCCGGGTCGTCCATTAGTGTGTCTATCTGGGACACATTATAGTATTACATATGCAACATTCAAATATTATAGGTAGATACACCGCCAATCAACGTACACTATTCGTGATATATTGACGCTATTTCACAAATTAAATAGTACAGGGTGGGGGGGGTGGGGGGAGGGATAACACAATATCGCATACGATTGGAAAGGCCGGGTCGTCCATTAGTGTGTCTATCTGGGACACATTACATCAATTTAGGACAAAGAAAATGTGAACATCTATTAAAATGTCAACAAACGCAAATATTCATACAGGTAAATGGGTGGGTGGGGTATTTTCACGGATGCATTCAATGTTGAAAAAATGTAAATACACATTTATGATATTACCTTGTCTATTGTGTGTCATAATATAAATTGTCTGGGTACAAATACAGGCGCGAATACAGAAATAATTGCAGGGGGTGTGGGGGGGGGGAGGGGGTCTGTAATTAAAATTTGGCGTACCCGACCTCCGCGCGCGGGATAAAATCGTTAAAGTGGGGGAGTCTGGGGTTCCCCCCCACCCCCCCACCCCCCAGTGTAGTCTGGGTCCCCCACAACCCCCCCCCCCCCCCCCCCCCCCCCCCCACCCCCCCCCCCCCCCCCCCCAGCCCCCCCCCCCCCCCCCCCCCCCCCCCCCCCCCCCCCCCCCCTTTCCACCCCCCGGAAATTTTTAAATGCCAGATCGCCGCAGATGCGATTTCCTGACACCTAGGCCACGAAAAAAGTCATCCAACTATTCGAGTATTGTAGATTTTCGTCTTTTTTTTTTTTTGGCCGGGAGCAAGGGGGTGTGGGGGGGGGGGAGGGGGGTCCGGACCCCCTGGACCCGCCCCCTGTATCCGCGCCTGAAATATTATTGTTATCACGTATATATCGCTGGTGCAAATGTGAACCCGTGTATAATAGCAAACAAGTGGGTGGGGTATTTTCGCGGGCCCGTAAAAAAATCAAAAATGAAAAGTAAAATTGCCACCACGTTTTTTCTGCTTACTAAGTCCCTAAACAATACCTTTAGCCAAACAAATCACTTTCGGCAGACATATCGCACGACTTTACATAAATCACCCGACTATACTGTCAGGCAACCGCCGAGTACAGATCCGTGTCACGAACACGGACAGGACTGGTCACGTTGCATATATGGGCCGTGTTCTGACAAAACAGGCCGTATTAAATCGCTGTCCAACGTAGGGCTACGCTTGTGACAAAAGCAACATCATGAACATGTCCGGCTCTGGTGTTACCTCCCTTATCGCACCACCGATGTTGATTTCGCTAAATGCAATATGTATAGGTTATTGTATGTGGATACATGCACGAGTTATGTAGTAATGGCTAATGCACCATTGACAGGTGCGGATCCAGGATTTCGGGTTGGGGGGGGGGGTGGTAACTATTTTGCAATACTTGACTATATTGTCGAACGAGCTAAGCTCGTTCGATAATATAGTCAAGTATTGCAAAATAGTCGAGAGAGCGCTATGGGGGTCCGGGGGCATTCCCACCCGGAAAATTTTGCAAATCTACATCGCATTTTCTGGCGCATTTTGGAGCAAAAATATTGACACTCACAGTATGTTTAGACATGATTTTTGATTGAAAACGTTTAAATTTTGAAACAAGAAAACGACCGAAAAATGCATGGAATACATGGCACTTGGCATGAAACGTGCCTTGTAACGTGTAAAAAAGCTTTACTCGGCGAATTTTAGGGGGTGCGCGCGCCGGGTCCGCCCCCCTCCCCCTGAATCCGCCCATGACTGAACTGTGATCTCTTCCAAATCCGATATTACACGTATTAGCGATGATGCATTCTGAGGACCAATGCGATACGCTATATACAGTTTACTACAAGCAAAAAAAAAGATGATAGCGCTGTTGAGGTTTGACAACTAATGGAATTTTGGTAATAAATGACGTCAGATGTTGAGTCAGTGACATCATATTTCTTTTGCTGTTGTTGTTGTTATATATACTCTGTTGATTATACCCAAGCGCTGTATTTCATAGTTGATCATACTAATATCGGATTTGGAAGAGATCACCAGGCGCGGATACAGAAATAATTGCAGGGGGAGGGGGGTCTGTAATTACAAGTCGGCATAGCCGACCTCCGCGAGCGCGAAATCGTAAAGTAGGGGCGTCTGGGGGTCCTCCCCCATGAAATTTTTAGATGCCAGATCGCTGCAGATGCGATTTCCTGACACTTGGGCCATGAAAAAAGTCATCCAACTATTCGAGTATTGTAGATTTTCGTCGGGAGCAGGGTGGGGGGGGGGGGGGGGTGGGGGGGGGGGGGGGATGGGGGGAGGGGGTTCGGACCCCTGGACCCCCCCCCCCGCCCCCCCTGTATCCGCGCCTGGATCACAGTTCAGTGGTGCATTACCGAAACACGATTGTTTGGCATTAGATTTTTTGGTAATGACAGCAAGGGCGCCGCCAGGCACATCATTTTTTTACGCTAATCAGTAAAATGAGTCGACTGAGCGTAGCGAAGGAGTGTGCTAGGGGGATCCGGGGGCATCCTCCCCACCCCCCCCCCCAATTTTTTTTTGGAAACAGTGATTGAATTTCCTGTATTATAATCACCATTGTCTTCAATATCTTTAAATATTTTGCATCCAGATGAATAGTACATTTAAGCAAAATATGTTCAACACCCAGTGAACATACATCCACCGTAGTTTGTGCAGTGTGGCGGCTGTAGAAATTCTCCACGTGCTTCCTATCAATGCATGCTGTTATTTTTTTCCGATCCCTGTTGGTAGTGAGCATTACTGCCATCACAGTCTGTGACACAGATGAACGAACGGAATCAGATATAGGAATAAATCCTCAAGGGGGGGGGGGGGGGGGGGCAGGGGGGGGGGGCAATGACGGGACTAACATAACAGTAATAACTATAGAAAACTACGGCACGGGTACAGCGTGGTCACAGTGCCTTCACATGGCAAAAAAAAAAAAAAAAAAAAATGCAGCGGTGTACGGTCCCCAAGAATTTCAATAACTACAAAAAAAAAAGAAAGAAAATAACACAAAATGCAACAGAGGCACCACAAAACAGATCCCTCAAAAATGAATCAACTGTTCTGTCGATGACCAGCCCAGCAGTACGCTGCAAAATGGAGGGGTCGTAGTGTCGGTGAACAAATTTTCTATTATAATTCGTTTGAATTGATCAGAAAATGAACGACTACCCTTAATTTTACGAAGTTTGTAGATCACGTCACCATAACATTTTGGGTGGGTAATTCCAGACCGCAAAAAGTGTTTTCATATTGCAATTATATTTAAGGACAATGTCACTGTTACGGTTGTAAAACTTAGAGAATGTTTTACGAAGCTTGTGGAAACGGTAATCTTGTTGCATGAGTTTAGAAGTGATTACCATATTACGATCATTGAAGTCTTCAACATTGCTAGAAGCTCTAGCGCAACGCATAGGCTGGGAGATGTATACCCCATAAGATGTAGCACGGGGTACATCTCCATCAAAATGTGGATAATCAACAATGCTAAAGTTAAAGTCGTCCCTCTTGTCGTAAATTTTGGTCGTTATAGACCCATTGGTGACAGAGAGACGAAGATCGAGACCCTGTTCGCGACGTTTGGTTGGTAGTTTTGCTCAGCAGTTTTCAAGGATCACTTGGCGTTATCTAGTTTGTTTATATAGCGACCAGTATCAAAGTGGTGCTAAACTATTGGCGTTGTGTATACATTACACTATTATTATGTGTATGATTAATCATTGTGGAATGCAGGCGATATGCGCCTGTCACCTGTTGCGTCAAAATCTCTCAATACCGTTTCTGGTTTTACGCACCGTTCTCTGTGGACATGCATAAGTGCCAGGCCAGTGAGTCTGTCATCGGACATGGTGTTTCGCAGATACGTCTTTAGACGGCGCATGCAGCTGAATGACCGTTCAGCCGATGCTGTTGAAACTGGCATTGTCAGAAGAACTTTTAAAATCTTGTACAGATTTGGGTATAAGTCAACAGCGCAATCAAGGACATCGCATATATCTGTCGCCCGGATACACATGGTGTCAATGCCAGTTTTCGACAGTTCCAACTCGCGGTCTAAAACGGTTTCGTCAGCTGCAATAAATCTGCTGTATGCACCCTTGATCTCATTCCACACATCAGGCGACAAATCCGCCAGCTTGTCAGGGCGGAGATATTGGGCTTTCAGTCGTGGCAAAGGATTAGCCAGCCTCTCTGTCAATTCCACTATGAGGTGTTCCATGAACGGTGTGAACAGATTGAGTTTCCAGTACTCTTTATCTGAGTTAGCTGGCACACTGGTTCTGGTAGTTTGTCTCGCAGCAACACGCGGCCGCTGAACAGCAATACTGTTGTCAGTGGCTAGGGTTGTGGCAGAGTCCCAAATATCATCAAAGTAACTCGTTTCGTTTCGCTTTTTATTGAGCAGTTCGATGACAGTGGATGCGTACATGGATGCCCTGACTAGATCATATAATGGCGTCTGCATGGTGTTTGCCAATGGGGTTAAATAATCAAGCGGTCCAGTCACACAGAACAGAGCTATGACGAACTCAAAGGAATGTATTGCCGTGTCGTATGACATGGCGTCACTACGAGTTTTCGTGTCACTATCACCTTGAAGTTCGACCAAAGTGTCAGATATCGTAAAAAAGTTCTTCAAGAATGCAGATACGCTTTCTGCGTGCTGCGACCATTGAGTGGGACACAGTCGCTTGAGTCTGTTCCCGTTCTGGTTTCGACTTAAGAATACCTGGAGGCGCTTTGGAGATGCTGTAATGAAGTACAGAATGTCCCCAACAACGTCAAACATGTGACTGACAAACAGGACTTTGCAACAACGACAAATCGCCAGATTGAGCCGGTGGTTTTTGCAATGGACATACACTGCATCATTGTTTATATTTCTGATGCGGGTTTGTACCCCTTTGACCTTTCCTGACATATTACCAGCTCCATCATAGCCCTGAGCCACTACGTTCTGGATGTTAAGGCCAAGCTTTTCCAACTGCGCGGTAATGATATTTGTCAAGGTTTCGACCGTTGTATCTCTTGTCGATACAAACGATATAAATTCCTCCCTGACCATGTGTTTTCCCTCCTCGATGGGAACATACCGCAGGCAGAGAGCTACCTGCTCTGAATTTGAAACATCTGCAGATTCATCAGCTAAACTTGAAAAAAGTGGGCATTCCTGCAGTCCTGTAATATGGCGTCTGATATCTGTTTGCCACAGAGTTGTATTAGCTCATTCTGTATAGAATGACTCAAATATCTCGGTCTGGCATCGGACATTTCAAGATGTTTCTTCAGCGAAAGATCTTTTTTCTGCCATAGTAGTATGAATAATGGCATTGAAATTGGATCTCTCGTCCACTTTCCCACTTACTGACGTAGTGGTATATTTTGTCTTCCACAAAGAAGAATCACCCTGATGATGGAACATAATGCAGATCGATTTCTTTCCAGTTTGTCTTTATATGCTGTTGACAGTCGTACAGCAATTGAATTGTCTGCATGCATGCTGACAGCGCTGAAACATGCAGCTTTTATAACTGCTGATTTGTGATCCTCAGACTGTAAGTGCAAATCAACAATTCGATTGCCATTGCTCCAGTCTGTTAAAGGTTTAGATGTGAGAACGGTGGATTTATTCCCAAATGCTACACAGACCGTACACAGTGTACCATCCAATGTAGGGCAGTATTGGATCGTGGGGTACTTTTCCCCACTGAATAAGAAATGTGGAGCCCACCTCAACTGTTTTCCACACTGTCGTAACGGAGGTTCCCACCCTTGTGCAGGCTTGAATTTGTACGTAACTATATATCGTCTGTCTGTGTCCGTTTTCGCGCTGGTTCTATCAAGAAACTTCGAAATATCCACTTGTCCTATTTTTTGAATTTCTGGTGGTTCAGTGGCAATGCTGGATGGGTCAGATTGACTAGTTTCCGACTCTGAGACAGTGGAAGACATGACGGGGTCCTCCGTGGAACTCTGTGGGGTGCACACAGTGACAGGTAGAACTACCTTATTGTCATCACTTTCTGATTGTGTTGTTGATTTTTTTGATGAACAGGGTGCAAAATATGAATCCAACGTGGAACATTGTGGCGTTTTCTTACGTTTGCTCATTTTGGAATTTTGTTTTAGTGAAATTGCCGATAGGTTACTGGCTACAGTGTGTGAACTGTTACTTTACGCACAGATGTAAAACACTGATGATGTGCCAATTTTTTAATACCGGCAGCGTTGTTACAAGTGTAAAATCCAATCGCATAACGTAAAAAATCTAGGCACTCGGCCAATATGTTAATACCAGCGTTGTTAAAGTGTAACATCCAATCGCAAAGCGTAACACACCTAAGCACTCGGCCAATATGTTTTGACGTCATGTGTAAACAAAATGACGTATTACTATTAGAGGCTAAATGGAAACACCATTCTTTTTCTGGTATTATATTACGCTTAAATTAAACTTCATGACGGTCGATTTAATTAAATTTATTATTTAATATTTTCTTCTTTTTTTTCTTTTTTAATTGAAAAAAACCCCCATACCTCCTGAAATATGTTTTACGCACTAGCGTAATTTGCGTAATGGGAGCGGCGCCCTTGGACAGTAGCTAATTAGCATAATAATAGATATTGGGCATTTTACGAATTTTATTAGGGACATTTGTAAGATGCGTACATCATTACATGTGAACAATGAGCATTTATTTAACTGGTATAGTAGAGTGAGGGGACCAAAGCTCGCGGTATTTTCCTACTATCGTAACGATTTAAACCTACATAAAAATTGTAGATGATATGTTTACTAACTAAACTCGATGACCTGGATCTCCAGTGGCAAACGCCATGTTTTTTTCTGTGTATTTAGTGATCACGTGACTTTGAGAGCTGCCATTGTTTCCTGATCCGGATGTGTTTTCAATTGGTAGAGGATCTATCCTCGTGGTAACCGAACACCGGTTTTTCTACCCGTTTTTCTACGGCAGTTACATATTTTTTGGAGGGTAAAATGAAAGGAAATCATTTCTAATACTATCAGACAATGGCATAATATAAAATATATTAACAATACAATACATACATGTTAATTGAAGTCCTCAGTCTTAGTTCAAGTGAAATGTCTCAATATCATTATGGTATATCATCAGTCTGATCATGTCAGTTCAGAACACTAAATGTCGAACAGGTAACATTAAACACATCTATTAAATCCGTACGTCAGTCATCTTATACATGTTTGTGAACGATTTATACAAACAATTAACCATTGTTTTACCGGACACCTCACACATATCCTTTTTATGATCAGTAACAATAACTCTTATCGAACTTACATTGACAGATCTAGATTTTGACAGGATGTGAAGAAAGTGAGATTTAAACTGATTGAGGGTATTTACTGATATTATATGAGTAGTTATATCATTTTAATTGAATTTTTTTTATCTAGTATCCACCAATTATTAATGAAAAGTTACCTAATTCACTTCAAAAATAACTTTTAAAGTGGAACTTTCTGTTGGCTTCCGGGTCTTTGTTTACCTTTCGTCTGCTGTCAAAGTGGATCAAAAAGCGCTTGCTTCCGGTTATATGCGTCAAACATGAGCTTGACTTGGGTACAAACAAACAAATACGGGACCAGCTGTTTTTTTTTTTTAATTTATTTAGGGAAAACGATCACAAATCACATATACCGCGAGGACTGAACTCCCGCGAGCTTTGGTCCCCTGACTCTAGTGCCTGTCCCAAGAAAGTGCCGAAAATTATCAATTTGGCAGTCATTTTGTTTATGATAATTAAATGGTCAAAAACTCAAAAGTCAGCTTGGGAACCGGGCTAGTCGAATTCAGCATACCTTAATTATGTTAAAAAATCAGGTTCCAAACTTTTACTAAGAAATGCTCCTAGAGCCCTTGTCTAGAAATACGTCTAGTCTATAGCGCAATACAGTTGCGCGGCGGAACGTGTGGCATATATACCCACATACAGATCAAATAACAGTGTATTACATAGTTACGTAAATCATTCACAATTTACATGCGCCTCGAAAAATAAACGAAATATTTATAAATGAAGTAAACAAATTAGTAATGATTTTAGAATTATAGGTGAGAGAATACTAAATGTTTCGAACTCGCCAAGGGGGTATGCAAAAGTAGTCCGGTATAACAAAATAGTGTGGGTGTTTTGAGGCCACAGACACAGTTTGCTTGCAAATCTTGATCAATTACTACCCAGTGCCAATTGAGGAACATGTTGTGGTGCTTTTAACACGTGGCCAAAAAAGTGTCATCAATATTGGGGGACATAGCGAGGTTGGATTTTTCTTTCTTAAGTGAACCTATTGTTTAATCCATGCAGAACCATTACAGACCGGCTACAGGTCATGTCGTATGACACTTTTGTTTAAATTAGTTTGCGATAAGGGAAGTAATACGAGAGCCAGGCATATGTAAATCAAGAGCAGACAGATCAACACTAGTTATAAGTAGTACTCCCACCGGAATGGACTGAACCCATCGTTTCTGAAGGACTGTACCCGAGATTATAAAACGTTCTGGACATATACTTCGCTGTTTGACTGCTCTGTCTCGACCGAGCAAACTTCCCCATTTAGAGCATATTATTGGAGTAAATTCTCAGAAAGTTTTATAACAACGTGTCCTGGTCCACTATGCAATATACTGCGTAGACAATGGCAGGTCGTGTAATAGACATGCGGTATGGATGTGCCTCATTTCTCCAGTCGGTCATATATGAAAATTGTGTCATGATCTTAATTGAAGGAATCAGTGGAAAAAATGAGCAATCACTCTGTGCAATCATCATGCGGGAGTTAGCCCCCTGTTTCCACTGACCCTCTTTAATTGTGTCCATATATCTGATATTCTACGAGTCCCCGACCAGCTTGGCAGTAGCCCGTTCACGGGACACCCAGGAGAGTTTGAAAACCCGCCTCCAGCCGGATGTCTTGGGGCGAGTCGTGGGCTCAATCTCTGGTTGGGTAGGGGAGTCTGAAACGATAGGCCAACCAATATTGTGTTAGAACGTCTTGTGGCGAGTCGTGGGCTATGTTAGAACGTATTCCATATTCGTTTATATATGTGTCGTATATAGTTTAACAATTCTAGTCACATAGATCAAATGTATTAGCATATATGCACATATTACACTGTGCGTTCCATTTGTTAATCATATGCCTACATATATATTTAAATGAAATCAATATAATATAATATTATTATATGTACATGTATCAGTATTCAACAATGAGATAAAGATCAGCGCCATGGAGTGAAAAAGAGCAGAGTTCTGCAACAGGACTACCAGTGCCGCAGCCAGATATAAAAACACCAAGGCAAACATAGCGAGAAGCCATATCAGAACATATGTTATATTGGCCTTTTGCATACATTTTCCCCCATGCATGGGTCTCGGTGTGAATGTCGTTATGGTCATACTTTGTTTTCAATTTTATTTGGATTTGGCTTGAACAAGTTTTAACTATTATGTATTGTAGAGTTTTACCAAACAACCCTTATTGGCCAAGTGCTACGCGTCATCATGTATACAGTCATACAGCCCTTTGACCGAATTGAAGTAGCATGAAGGTACGGGACATGTTTATAGATTGGATTGTGTCAGATGGAGTTCTAACAATATTTAATATTGTTTGGCAAAATTAAATGATACACTGTTGTTATGGAAAGGTGCCATATACCTCGCATACATATAATTCGTATGGGCTTTTCGTTACAGACGCGGTGACACCGCAGTGTAGCCTGCAGTGTAAATGGGTAAAACAGCGTCATGTGATGAATGAGCGGCGACTCGCGATGGTGTGCTAACAATATTTATTTGTCTGGCAAAATTAAATGATAACATTAATGGTTTCATGTACCTTCCATTGTATGATCAATGATCGGTTACTCACCTGGTGTGGTTGGGAGATCTACACCAGCGGTGGACGGTTCTGGCGAGGGCTGAGTGACAGACGCTGGGCTGACGGGGGCTGCAATACACATACAGAGGCTAAATTATTGATGGATATGAACAAAGTAGACACATACGATACTGGGGCATATGTCTCATATATAGGTCTTTGGTGAACATCTGCTCAGCGATGTATTAATAGATACCATTACATAGACTCATAGTGCTTTATTTCTGACGTAAATGAATTATGTACACTTACAACTAAGTGTATCTAATCGAAATGTATATATTATTGTCAATTGTGCCGTTTAGCAATTACATACTGTACATGCATATTCAGTATATTGATATTTGATTACAAACACAAACTTAATATTGTTCAAAGTAATATAAGTATAATTTAGTATTACCTATAACTTGTGTATCTCCATATTATACTGTTTAGACATTTCATCGACGATTTCACTGATCAGTATATGAGAATATATATTTGGTATTCACTATTCAGTATCCTCAATTACTAACGACTACCATACTGGGACCAAGACCACGTACCATGTGTAGAATTTAGGGTGACAATTTCGAATTCACTGTCCTGAATTACTAACGCCTGACAGACTGGGACCACGACTACGTACCATGTGTAGAATTGAGGGAGACTATTTGGTATTCACTGTCTTCAATTACTAACGCCTGACATACTGGGACCAAGACTACTTACCATGTGTAGAATTGAGGGAGAATATTTGGCATTCACTGTCCTCAATTATTAACGACTAACATACTGGGACCAAGAATACGTACCATGTGTATAATTTAGTGTAACAATTTCGATTTCACTGTCCTCAGTTACTAACGCCTGACATACTGGGACCAAGACTACGTACCATGTGTAGAATTGAGGGAGAATATTTGGTATTCACTGTCCTCAATATGAGACCGGACCACAGGCGTGTTGAAGGCGGCATCCGACACATTGGGAGGAGGAGCCGTGTATACGTATTTCCTGGCAGTGACGTCATACAGTTGCCGGCAGATCTCAGCTGGGTCCAGGCTGAGTGTGCTGAGAAAGGATAATAACACGACATCTATGAGTTAAAGTGGATTACGGGCAAATTGTCACACGACGTTTCTCAAATCTGTGATATTGTTACTAGTCGGAACCAAACTCGGATAGAACAATTCTATATGGCGATGATAACTAATTGGATCATTCGTCTCCTTTGGGATCCTTGTTCTCTATTTTATATTTATCAACACATTCAGTAGTAATGGGTGCCACTATGGCATGGTTTTTTAACATGTGCTTTTTCCATATACTTTTTAAAGGTATTCTGAATGAGCTTTAATTCTTACCAGAAGTCTGTGTAAAAAACACAAGTTAAAAAACCATGCCATAGATGACACCGCTTATTACTCCCATGGAGATTCGTGAGTTTTATCCGGGAGTAGAAACTTCTTGTATCACGCTATAGGGGCATAGAGATTCGTGAATTTTATCCGGGGGTAGAAATTTCTTGTATCATGCTATAGCATTTTGATGGAGATTCATGAATTTTATCAGGGGTGTAAACTTCTTGTATTACGCTATAGTGCCATTAAAAACCGTACCATAGTGACACCCCTGAACCATTTTGTTGAAGGTTTGTGAATTGATTGTAAATCAATATAATGGTATTTTTTTCAATTTAGTGGGTGTACTGTTCCCCTATATAATTTTCACATATTTTTGATAACTCCAATATTATCAAATACATATGAAAATGTCCTATAAATAATGTTCATCCACTTCATAACATAAGTTGATGAAAATAAATATTGATTGTAAATCAATATAATGATATTTTTCAAATTATGGTAAAATTGAATACAAGATATGTAAAGTTTTAGCAATATTTTATTGAACAACAACATATGTACAACATGTATGTTTAAGCTACAACATTCAAGAGGCATGATCTATTTCCATTGGTTCACATTCTCTAGGTCCATGAAGCTTGATCAATGGGGTCTTAGTCCAAACATTGTGTCAGTCTGTCCACTAATCCGTAAGTTCGGTTTGCAGTGATTGAATAAGAAATTCACAATGTTGTCATTTTCCACAACTTCATTTCTCCATTGTTCAAATGTTAATTGTCCTACTTTAATCCTTGAATCTTTGAAGAACCCCGTTGTTAATAATAGGGCTTCCTTGAACACTTCAAATATCTCCGTTTTCTCTAATTTATCCTTGATGATCCCTGGTGTAAGATATTGTTCATTTGATACTTTTAGTTTGAAAGCAAGTATCAATGCTTTCCTGTATGCTATGTGATTCAATAGATCTGTCAGAGGATTCATTGTTTCTTCAAGTGTGTCTATTCATAGAATGATTCAGTTATAGTCCGTTATCAATTTATTTCCAGGATTGTTTAACCTGTGTAGCAAAATCTTCTAACCAAAACTGAGATGGTCGGATTCGAATTTTGTTTTGTATTGTTCCCAAAGAAATACGCTTCCAATTTATCTTGATCGTCCAATGCCATATCTTCGAGAATTGGATACCATTTTGACATAATTGTATATGGATCCAATTTCCTCACAGCTATAGACATAAAGAGATATGTCTTTTCATCTTGATCTGTGATTAGGCACAGTTGATGATGTACTTGACTGGTATGTTCAAGTTGACAGGAATGCTCAACCTGACATCCTTCACAGTTGTCATGTACTTCTTGTTTAATTAATGATTGAAGTTCTTTAATCATACATCTGTTGACTGTGTCATGTATTGTCCTTTTCGTCGTGGTATTTCTCTGGATTTCGTCACTTCACAAACATCAGTTTTCAACTACAGTGCGTAATTATATCCAATCATTGTTAGTAGTCGGTGAGCACTTCTCGTAGACTGTTTATTACAATTAGATTATCAAATTCTGCAAATACGATTATGTTGATGAACGTATCGGCAAACTGAAGCTCAAGTCGTAGATTTCAGGTTCTTATAGGATGTAGGTGTCCCTCTTCGCTACCCTGGTCAGGTGGCAAGTCATGACCCCACAAACAACATCCATTTACATATTCATCGTAATAGCAAATGATTTGTTTCAACCTAGTGAAGACACAGCTTGATACAAAGACATGTATGATTTTTTTTAGTAAAATTCAGTTCAAGCTTACACAATTTATCTTAAGCTTTTGATTCACATCAGAAAAATACACGTATCGTGTCGGTTACGTGTTGTCTACACATAGGACACTGAGGAAATCGCCGTGAACATCCTTCACAATAAACGTGACCACAAGGAAGCAAAGCAGTGTTTTTATCGGCGTCCACGCATATTCCACATGTGTTCGTACTGTCGTCGTCACTAGGCCCTACTTGAATTGGCTGTTGAGCGGTGTTTATCCCCCGAACATCATTGTTCACTGTCGTTGGTTGATGTGCAACAGCACGTGTGTGTATACCGGTTGACGTCGTTACATGGCTTCTGATTTGATTCGCCAAGTCGCTGAGACCGTGTTGGTTCAGTGCGAAAATGAAGAGTGCGTAACAAGTCGGACCGCGTTTCGGTAGCAGGTATGCGTGGGCCCGTGCCTTCGCTGTTGGTGTCTTTTCAGTCTCAATATCTTCACGCATCGACAGGGTGAGAATTTCGCTCGAAGTAAGGTCGTCGACCACTAAGGCTAAACCATGTGGATTCTCAGCTAGAGATCGAATCATTATCGTCAGCGATTTTCTCATTGCAGTTCTGTGACATTGCATCCATGGTAAATTTATAAATTAAACTACTTTAGAAGTGTTCGGTTATTATATAGTTTCTTTGTGTGTGAAAATGTTTTTCAACTATGGTAAATATTAATGTATGAATGATACTCGTTTTTGTATTCAGCACTAGCATTATATAAGGTATTCATTTCGAGAGAAGGCGTATAGCCCTGAAAGGGCTGTTGTCTTTTACCAAACTATGCAGTGCACAGGTCATCCCACACAGAGTCGACTACTACATCACAGGCCTCACAAATTTCGAGGTCTTTAATGTCCTCTTCTTCGAAAAAGCCTTCGTCGAGCTCTGGGCATTGATGTTCCTCCCCGTGAGTGTCCAACACTGCATAGCATTTTCTACACTGTATGTAACGGTGTTCACCGCACATAGAGCATAGACCGTTCTTATACATTGTTATGTAGTTGGTTGAACAGCTTAATGACTAATGAGATATACTTGTGTGTTTTTTACTTTGTATATACATCAGAAGGATTTACCTACCTTTGTTTGTTTAGCCAATTTTCAGATTTTCGACCAATCAGAAAGCGCGTTGCAAACGCGTTTTGTGAACAAAGCTTGTTTACACAAACTTCACTGTAAAAGGGATTGAAATTCATCCAATGAGAGGGACAGAATTCTTATCCAATCAAATCCTCTAAATTTTATCCAATGAAATCATGAATGAAATCATTTCTGGATCTACATGTTAAGCATTTATCACAATAATTATTGATACGCGTCATTCGTGTTGATATGATGTAGAATTTTCTATATTCTGTGTTGGGGCGTATACAGCAACCGGTGGTTGTTGCTGTTGTTGTTGTGGCTGGTAGGTTGGCTGATATATATCACCCATGGCCTCTGCTAATAAATCAAATTCTTGACCGATAAAGTCGTAACTTCCGTTGACAGCCATCGTATCGAATGTAAATTAATGATTTTATGATTTCATGATTGCCTTTTATACACATCAGAAGGATTGACCTACTGAGAAATTGTTAAAAATCAAGTGACCAATCACAGTGTGGCTTACAAAACGATGTTCTGGCAATTTCATTTTTACTTATGTTTGACAATATAAAAAGTGTAAGGTTTATTTCATGAAACTTTGTATGGCTCTGAAAAGATCCGTTTTCTTCTATCAAACTATGCAGAACGTGTTACCATACAATTGTCATAATATTTGCAACATTCAAATGAACATTTTTCTGGACAGTTGTGCTTCTGTCTCTTATGTGTTACAATACAGTAACACATCCCACATTCAATTTCATTTTTACTTATTTTTAACAATGTAAACATTGTAAGGTTTATTTCATGAAACTTTGTGATATTGACTGAGAGTATGACATAATTTGCTGAAAATAAATATTGATTGTAAATCAATATAATGGTATTTTTCAATTTAGTGGGTGTACTATGCCCCTATATAATTTTTACATCTTTTTGATAACTCCAATATTATCAAAGACATATGAAAATGTCCTATAAATAATTTTCATCCACTTCATGACATAAGTTGATGAAAATAAATATTGCTTGTAAATCAATATAATGGTATTTTTCAATTTATGGTCAAATGGAATACGAAATATGTAAAGTTTTAACAATATTTTATTATAAGTTGATGAAAATAAATATTGCTTGTAAATCAATATAATGATATTTTTCAACTTATGGTAAAATGGAATACGAAATATGTAAAGTTTTAACAATATTTTATTGAACAACAACATATTTACATCATGGAATATCTTCAGATGGGATTTAAAACATGTTAGCATGCAATATTATGTTAACATATTTTCCAGTAAGCATGCTAAAATGTTTAAATCACATCTAAAGATATTACATGTTTTACAAATGTATGTTGTGTTTATCAACTAACGGTAAATATACAAAGTTACTAGGATATAAATTGGAAAGGGCTGTTTTGTTTAAAGTATACACATGTACAAACTAATATTCAGTGTAAATGTGTTGCCATTTGTTGGTTGATTCACGAGTTTTGCCTGGGGCAGGACCTAAACACGTATGAAGATATTACATGCTTCGAAATGTATGTTGTGTTTCACAACTAACGGTAAATATACATTATATAAAGTTATTAGGATATAAATTTGAAAGTAATATTTTCGTAATAATGTGTGGGGGCCCTGAAAAGGGCCGTTTTGTTTAGAGTGTACACATGTACAAACTAATATTCAGTGCAAGTACGTCGCCATTTGATGGTTGATTCTCGAGTTTTGACTTTGACCGGGCCCATACCCGTAGTATCAGGTTTTGTTTCTGTAGTAAAACTCTTTCGGTCGTCCGTTTCAAATTCTTCGTAAACAGGTCTTGGTTGTTCCGTTATTCTGCCCATCAGGTCAGCCGTAACCAATTACAGCGCTTCTATGTATTCCCTATACTACTTCAATCAATTCTGAGATCCGCCTTGCCATCATATTGCTTCGATCAGTATCCATTTCTTTGAGTGTTCGATGAAACATGTGAAGTATGTGTATTTCTTATATGTAAGGGTGGGAAATGGCTCGAAGACCTTCCATACCCGGTGAAGTATGTGTATTTGTATTTCTTATATTAAAGGGTGGGAATTGGCTCGGAGGCTTTCCATACCCGGACATATAAGTCCAAAAATAGCCGAATTTAGAGGAAGTAATTTTGAAGCAATTTAAGGTGTCATACAAAATCCAAAGTGAAATTGGCAGGTGCGCGTTAAAGTAGGTCAACCCTGTCGGCTACAATTCGTGACCTAGAACGGGTTCAGACCTATGCGCCTAAGTGGTCGCCCTAAAAATGGCGGTTTGTTTATCTCCCCCGGTTATCCCGGGGTCGAAATGGGATCCTGGGTAGAACCAGCCTCTCCCCCCACTCCTGCTGGAGTCATTAACCGACGTCGAACAGGGCAGTGGGCTCACTCTCTATGTAGGTGTTGTACACCGCCTGTCGTAGAGCAGCCAACGACTTGAAACCCATCGTCCGACAGTAGAGCCGTGCGTTGTTGTCGTCCAAACGGATGGTCTCCTCATCGCCATTGACGGTAGGCCCCTTGAAGATCCATACATCAGTTTCTATAGCGTCATCTCTATCCAACATGAAGTAGGTATGCGGAATGTTGTCAGGTCGAAGTGATTTGCCCGTTGCTATAATATAACCCTGTGCATTGATCCTGTCCACTGTGGTGAATTTGATCCTGGAGGCGGCGATGATATGGTCTTGCTTTCCATTCTTCTTCACCGGGCCAGGTAGATGTTCGTTCCAAAGTTGTTGTTGTCGAAATCAAGCGAATGTACTTGTACACTATTCAATTTCTCGCATGGCTCCAAATCTTTCGGTGTAGACATCACATAAGTGTCCATTTCTTCCGAGCAAATGGTCGACCACGATTGGTCCGTCCCCGGTGTCGTCCCAGCAGAGTTGAGCGACTTCCGTGGCGTAGGAATCGGTGGAGTACTTCCTGGTGGCTCGGAGTCCATGGCAGGAACAGAATGAGTTCGCTCAGCGGGTGGGTTTCCCCTCGGCCTACTGGCCGACCTCTTCGCAATGGCCGCCGCTCGCCTTTGTCTTTGTCTTTTCCGTTTTTCCCGCCTTCGAAGGTAAAACGCCTTGTTCCTTTGTTGTGGCGCGGCGGAAAGTATGTCAGTCGGAACTGGAGTGCTGTTCTGCGTTGGCGAATAACTCCAGTTGACTTCGAGGGTGAAAGTTGTGTGCCCACTATGCACTCTGTAGAGAGGCTCGTCGACACGTCCTTTCATCAGCGGCGATAACAATTTCGACAGCTCCGCGAGACAATCCAATAAAGGCATCTTGCTGGTCGAATGAAAAAGATCTCATCTGAAGTATGTGTTAAAAACACATGCTTTTATACCCATCAAACGGATTGACCTACTTTCGGTAGTTTAGTCAATTTTCAGATTTTCGGCCAATCAGAAAGCGTGTTGCAAACACGTTTTGTGAACAAAGCTTGTTTGCAAAAGCTTGACTGTAAAAACGGATTGAAATTCATCCAATGAGAGGGACAGAATTCTTATCCAATCAAATCCTCTAAATTTTATCCAATCAAATCATGGATGAAATCATTTCTGGATCTACATGTTAAGCATATATAGTATCATTGCTTACATGTCAGAATGTAGATCAGGAAATTCTTACAACGTTTGAGAAAAATTGTATTCTCCAGGACAAATGATGTTAATGAAGAAAAAGAGGGAAACAAAGAATTGTTACAACAATTTCTCTGCAAGACGTGGTTATCATTGGCCTTCCAATCAAAAGATTGTGTGGAAAGTTACAATGAATAACTTATATCCAGATCTGTCTGAATTCTATTACAGTAATCAAACGGTCATTTTCAGGACCACAATATTTTTCCGAAAGAAACACTTGCATTTTATAAATAATATGAATTGACCACATAAAATGATAAACAAGAAAAACATTTCACATCTGGGATATCTTCAATACATTTAAGGAAATTGAACTTTTCTTACATAATAGTATAGCTGTGTTACTGTATTGTAACATCATATTACTTTTTTAGGGTACAATATTAAATAAATCTTGTGTAAAATTTCAGTTTTTCCACATCCGTGTTACATAAATGTTACATGGATGTTGAAATAACAAAGACAATGTCTTCGTTCTTCATTGTTTACAGTACAAGGTTCATTTTTTTTTTTTTTTTTTTAAATGATTAGTACTATTTTATTTTCGTGAAATCAAATGATTATTCTTTCAATCTGTAAAAATGAACATTGATTTACGTTAGACGTACTAGTGTTACAATAGAGTAACACACTCAACACTCAGACCTGAGAATAAGTATGTATAAATTAGATCGTTGTTAACTCGCAGGTCATATGTAACACTATATCACAAAGTTTCCGAAAGAAACACTTGCATTTTATAAATCATATGAATTATAAAATGATAAATAATAAACAAGAAAAAACATTTTAACTTGTATTCATTTAACAAGACAAATAAATCAATCAAATCTAAAAGTCCAATTTCCTCTTCTTAGCTGGAACACTCGGTTCATCCTGGCGTTTACGTTTACGATTGTCCAATGGTTTCTCAGGGGCCTTAACATCCATGGTCTTTGAACCGGGGTTCTGGTCACAATCACAAGCCCAATGTGATTTCGATTTACAGATAAAAAATCCTGCGTATATAACATTTCTTGGAAGCTTCAGATGGCTCTCTTCGTTGTAATAAGACATGAATTTTCCAACACACATGTATTTGGTGATACTAGGCGAATCTAAAAATTGAACTTCGTGAGAATATGTATTCACAAACATATCCATGTACTTTCCTTGTATCTTCTGACTGCATTTGTTAGCCCAATGCTCCGTTGATTGACAGATGTAACATATGTTAGGTGATATTTCGTCCCCTCCATATTTCTCATCGATGCTGAATTTTGTAAACCTCTTCCCTGTAGAAATCCGAATCGCCCGAATAGTTGTAAGATGTAAACGATCCAACAAAGTTTCCAATATGTTTTATCGGATAGGTTTTCGGTATGTTGCTGAATTCAACTTCGTGAGCAAACGGATTTAAATATAAATTCATTTCACATCCGTTGTGCCAATATTTCATACTTTCGAAATAGTCAGCAAAATGTTCCTCGTGTTTTTGTAGTTGTATGGAAGAACGTTCTGTCGCTTGAGAGTCCATGTCGCTTCAGAGTCCAGTAGACTAATGATGACCATCTGGAGTATGTTGCTTCTTTTTACAGCCGTCACGGTGTAGCGATAGTATATAATCTGCTGCAGGTTGCTTGATATTTTTTTTAGAACCTTCAACATGCCACTTGTGCCATACTCGGACACCGAGAGTGAAACCGCAGAGTCACCAGATGTTAGAAGATTTTATGATCTTATACAAGAAAAAAGTCGAAGATCAAGAAAATTCAGAACTGAATCATCAGTTTTTAAAACAACATTCAAGAAATTTGATGAGACGAACACCTTCAAAACTTCGTGGGGATATTATTTGATGATATCGTTCATCAAATCATCGAGCAAATTGATGGAGATTCACACGACAAAATCAGGGTGACATTAAATCACCCTGCATTACAGATGGGGTTACCGATTTCATTCTTGAATGTTGAAGATTTGAATGGGAGCATGTTGTTACAAGAAATAGATCAAGTTATACAATCGAATATGGATTTTAATTTGAACGATGGTGAGATGACAATCGAAACAACGTTTACCAAAATGCCAACAGGTTCTGGAAGAAAGAAGATTACCTCAGAAATTGATTCTCGAGTTTTCACGAAAAATAAGAGAACTGTTGTGAAAATTGAAAATTCAAAAGACAGTATGTGTTTATCCAGGGCTATTGTTGTTGGAAAATGTCATGTTGATCGAGAAGTTTCTTCAACATGGAATATGCGGTGGCATGTAATTCAACAGACATCATGTCCTTTACAACGTATTGAAGCAGAGAAATTATTGAATGAAGTTGGAATCAAGATTCATCAACAAAATGTAAAAACAGAATTGTTGTTTGAATATCCAGAAATTCAGTCATACAGCAAGTTTTACATGTATTCTATAATCAAGATCACTATGATTGCATTACAAATAGTGTTGGATTTATTTCTTGGATGTCATTACTATTGTGAGGTGTGTGATGTTGCTTGCCAAAATCGCGAAGCACATATGTCCCCTACTTCGTGTCAGGCATGTCGTTCCAAAACAAAATGTCATATGCTAGATTATATCAAGTGCAAAGATTGTCTCAGGAAATTTTATAGTGGAACGTCTTTTGCAAATCACAAACAAATTGAAGGGCAACAAAAGAAATCAATTTGTCAACTCATATTGTTATAAATGTGGAGGACAGTTTGCCGATTCCAAGAAGAATCATATATGTAAAGGAAAGAAGAAATGTAAATTTTGTAAAGAGATTGTAAATTTTGGCCACAAATGTCATATTCAGCAGTACAAAATCAAAACTGAAGAAGATGATCACGAACCGTTTTTCATATTTTATGATTTTGAATGTCAACAAGACACTGGTTTACACATTCCTAACTATTGTATTGCACACAGAGCTTGTGATGAATGTATCAATGAACCATTAGAATTCAATTGTGAATATTATAGTTGGGTTCCTTGAGGAAGAGAAGTAGTATTTGAAGGAAAAAATACTTTGTCATAATTTTGTAAATGGTTGTTTTCAAAACAACATAAAGGTGCCACAGCTATTGCACATAATTTCAAAGCGTATGATGGGCAATTCATACTTCACCATCTCATTGAAAAGGGAATGTTTCAACCAAAGGCAATAATGAACGGCAATAACATCATGGTTATGGAAGCTGGAGGAATACGATTGATTGATTCATATAATTTCATAATTTCAGGATTGGCAAAAACCTTTGAATTGAAAGAAATGGCTAAGGGATATTTTCCACATTGGGCAAATACTGACAAATTTGCCGATTATGTTGGTCCATACGTTGATGTCTCTTATTACAAACCAGATTCAATGGGGACAGGTGCTAGGGAAAAGTTTTTATCATGGTATAACGAACGTGTGGAAAACAATGATGGTTTCAATTTCAAAGAAGAAATTGAAAAATATTGTCGATCGGATGTAGATATTTTCAGGGGTGTGGAGAATTCAGGAAGGTATTCATGGAATATGGTGGTATAGATCCGTTTTTAAGAAGCCAGTACAATCGCTGACGCATGTAACAAAATTTGGCGTAACAAATACATGCCAAGTAATCAGATCGGAATTATTTCAAGCAGAGATCCGAGTAAACGTAAATTTCCAATGAAAGGTATTCGATGGATACAAAGTATGACACACGAAAACAATATTGTTATCCAACATGCAAAAAATGGCGGCGAATAGCAAATTGGTCCTTATACTATAGATAGGTTTCACAAAGAATCAAATACTATATATGACTTTCTCGGTGACCTGTGGCATGGTTGTCCTAATTGTTACCCAATTCGTAATTAAAAAAACCCGATAAATGGAGAAAGAATGGAAAATTTATATTCGCAAACATTTGAAAGATTGGAATATTTCAGTGTAAGTGGTTACAAAATTCACACTATCTGGGAGCAAATGGAAACTGATAACGAATACAAAAAGTTGATCGAACAATTATTTCCAATCTGTGATCCGATTGAACCTATGGAAGGATTGTTTGGTGGACGTTGTAATGCGATAAAAATTAAATATGATATTGACGAAATTTCAGATGACGAAATAAAATATATTGTATCCATTTGTATGTAAGCACAAAGAATATCCGATAGGACACCCCGAAATTTTGACAAAAGAAAATATTGATATAGAAAACTTCCGACAGTATGAGGGTTTGATAAAATGTAAAGTTCTTCCCCCTGACAATCTATTTCATCCCGTGTTACGAACACATTGTAATAACAAACTCATGTTTCCACTATGTAGAACATGTGGAGAAGAAAGTTCTACAAAGTGTACACATGCAATGGAAGAAAGAGCTTTGGTAGGTACATGGGTAACAATAGAATTGTTTAAAGCATTGGTCTGTGGCTACACGTTGTTAGACGTGCATTAAATATGGCATTTTTCTGAAAAATCTAATGATTTTTTTCACGGGGTATGTGGACAATTTTCTTAAAATCAAACAAGAAGCAATTGGTTACCACGGATGGTGTGTATCAGAAAAAGACAAAGAAAAAATTGTTAAAGACTATGAAGAAGCTGAAGGTATTTGTCTTGATCCATCAAACATACAAACAAATCCTGGACGTAGAGCATTTGCCAAGATTATGTTAAATTGGCACAACGTGAAATCATGACACAAACGGAATACTTCAATAATCCTTCAAAATATTTGGAATTGATTTCCGATCCATGTATATGGTAAAACACGTAGAAATATTTGATAATGAATGTCTATTCATATTGGTTAACTATGAAACTAGGCCTGAACACATTGAATCCCATTCAACATCAAACGTTGTAGTGGGATCATATGTAACAGCATATGCAAGACTTGAACTATACAGTGTTTTGGAGAAGTTAAATTAGCGTGTCTTGTATTTTGATACAGACAGTTGTATGTACATACACAAGCAGAATTCATGGAATCCTCCCATAATCAATAGTAGACTTGGTAAATGGACTGATGAAGAACCAGGAAATAAAATAATAAGTTTTAGGGGTTTAGGACCAAAGATTTATGCGTACAAGTTGATAGCAAAAGCTGGGGAAATGAAATCGAAATGCAAAGTTAATGGACTGACACTCGATTACAACACAAGTCAAGTGGTGAACTTTGATACATATGTTCAATGTGCAGAGGATCGAAGTACCGAAGTGAAAGTTGTGTATGCATGTAAAATCAGGAGACATGCAAACAGAACAGTAACGAGTGAATGTCAAAGCAAGACATTTAGGTCTGTGTACAGAAAACGTGTCATTGTTGACAATTTTAATACTGTACCATACGGTTACAGGACATCGAGACTTTGATTTAATTAATGTGTATTACATGTTGTAAATATGTTTAAAACTTTATTAATCTTGTATTTAATTCTTCGATAAACACGTTGATAAATTAAATATATCTATTTCTGAATAGAACACCTGGTAAATCAATGCTAATTTTTCCATCACATGTACTAGGATACTGTAAGCAGTGTCCTCATTGGTCAAAAGCTTAATCCGTTTTTACAGTCAAGCTTCTGAAAACAAGCTTTGTTCAAAATACGTGTTAGCAACACGCATTCTGATTGGCCGAAAATCTGAAAATTAGCTAAACTACCAAAAGTAGGTCAATCCGTTTGATGGGTATAAAAGCATGTGTTTTTAACACATACTTCACATGTTTCATCGAACACGATGTCGAAGCCTACATAAAACTGGGGTGATGATGAGAGAGCTAGTGTACAACCACAACAAGAAGACTGGGATGAGGAAATCCGGTGAGATCCTGCACCATCATTTGCAATTCCTGGAAAACCTAGCAAAAGGTATACACACAGATTTCTCTTCACGCGTAGAAGTTGTGGGTCACGGGGCTGTGATGACCATATAAAATACATTGAAAAAGTGATCAAGTATGATCAACAACAAACTTGAATCACATAATCAAGGCAAAAGGCGTTTTTCAGTACCAATACAACTATTTTTAGAATATATAAACCTTATAATCAGTTGTACATAGACAAAATTTGTTTGTTATAGGTCATCATCTTCAAGGTATTCGTGCTAGAAACAACAAATATTATACAATGCTTTTAGATAATAAAAATGATGGGACATAAGTATGAGTTGTGATTACAAAACGATGTTTGTCTGGTAAAGAAATCCAGAGAAACACCAAGACGAAGAAAGACAATACATGACCCATTCAACAGATGTATGGTTGAACAACTTCAATAATTAAGTAAAAAAGAAGTAAATGACAATTGTTATGGATGTCAGGTTGAGCATCCAAGTCAATTACAGCATGACTTGTGCTTATTCACAGATCAATATGAACAAACAGATCTCTTTATATCTATAGCTGTGAGGAAATTGGATCCATATATAAGTATGTCAAAATGATATCCAATTCTCGAAGATATGGCATTGGATGATCCAGAGCAATTGGAAGCGTATTTACTTTGGGAACATATAAAAAACAAAATTCGATTCCGAACATCTCAGTTTTGGTTGGAAGATTTGGCTACACAGGTTAAACAATCCTGGAAATAGATAGATATTACAGACTATAAAAGTAGGAACGGACTATAACTGAATCATTCTATGAATAGACACACTTGAAGAAACAATGAATCCTCTGATAGATATAATGACTCACATAGCATACAGGAAAGCATTGATACTTGCTTTCAAACTAAAAGTATCAAATGAACAATATCTTACACCAGGGATCATCAAGGATGAATTAGAGAAAATAGAGATGTTTGAAGAGTTCAAGGAAGCCCTAATATTAACAACGGGGTTCTTCAAAGATTCAAGGATTAAAGTAGGACAATTAACATTTGAACAATGGAGAAATGAAGTTGTGGAAAATGACAACATTGTGAATTTCTTATTCAATCACTGTAAACCGAACTTACGGATTAGTGGAAAGACTGAAACAATGTTTGGACTAAGACCCCCATTGCTCAAGCTTCATGGACAGAGACAATGTGAACCAATGGAAATAGATCATGCCTCTTGAATGTTGTAGCTTAAACATACATGTTGCAAATATGTTGTTGTTCAATACATTATTGTTAAAACTTTACATATCTCGTATTCAATGTTACCATAAATTGAAAAAATACCATTATATTGATTTGCAATCAATATTTATTTTCATCAACTTATGTCATGAAGTGGATGAAAATTATTTATAGGACATTTTCATATGTATTTGATAATATTGGAGTTATCAAAAGTATATGAAAATTATATAGGGGAATAGTGCACCCACTAAATTGAAAAATACTGATAATATTGGAGTTATCAAAAATATGTGAAAATTATATAGGGGAACAATATGCTAAATTCACGAACCTACCACAAAGGTTAAATAATCAACTTCCGGTAGGAATGATGCAATTTGTGGAAAAATAATCAACTTCTGTTTAATTAATCAACTTCCTGATGCGCATTCTCATACTTCAGGTTTAAGAATAATACTACTTCAGGCTTAAGAATGTCAAATATTGTCAGAAACGGATGAAAATTATGTATAGGACATTTTCATATGTATTTGATAATATTGGAGTTATAAATAATATGTGAAAATTATATAGGGGAACAGTACACCCACTAAATTGGTTCAGGGGTGTCACTATGGTACGGTTTTTAATGGCAGTATAGCGTAATACAAGAAGTTTACACCCCTGATAAAATTCATGAATCTCCATCAAAATGCTATAGCATGATACAAGAAGTTTCTACACCCGGATAAAATTCACGAATCTCCATGCCCCTATAGCGTGATACAAGAAGTTTCCACCCTGATAAAATTCACGAATCTCCATGGAGAGTGATATAAGGGGTGTCATCTATGGCATGGTTTTTTAACTTGTGTTTTTTTAACTTCAGGTAAGAATGAAAGCTCATTCAGAATACCTTTACAAAAGTCTATGGAAAAAACACATGTTAAAAAACCATGCCATAGTGGCACCCATTACTACTACCTTCAAAGCCTTGTGAGATATGAACCATTTCTGGAAAAGTTTCCCTGTAGTCTGTCATCATTAGATCCTATTAAATGTTGCATGAACTCACCAATTGGCTGCCGAGAGGTGGTCGACAATGACGTCGCATGCCTGGGCTCGTATATCACTCTCCAATGTAACGGCCATCTGAAATAACAAGTCAAATGATGCATGTGCAAATGCACGGATAATTACGAACATTATGACTGTGAAGTGGGCTGCACAATTTCACATTGCAGCATGAACATGCAGAAGAGGCTGGAGTTTGGTGGCAGGTAATATATGAACCCATACAGTTTGTGAAATAACGACTGTCTGTACCACGCGTTGCTATCAAACACGTTAAATTTCAAAACATTTAAGCACTTTTTTATCTATACAAAGGTATCACCAAATAGAGAACGTCCAATTTGACCAACTCATACATACCCTGTGGATCCTGCCTCTGAGCGTGAGTTCCTGTAAAACATGCCCCTCGTATTCCAGCACGTATTTAGTGAAGGTCTCCCGTCTGCGGGCCATGTGGCGCTGCAGGTCCCGGATGGCGGCCTCTCTCGACCGGTACTCGGCCGTGTCGGGCTCACAGTAGGCCAGGGCCTCCAGGGCCGTGTGCAGCATCACGTGGTATTTTTCGGCCTTCATACGGTACGACCAGCATTTCTGGAATAGACATAGACACGTAGTACATCTGGGCTTTGGAGCGGTACGACCAGCATTTCTGGAATATACATAGACACATGGTACGTATATGCATTGGAGTTGTACGATCGGCATTTCTGGAATTTTCCTATATATACTGATATGGGTCACGAGTGATTATTAACCGATATAGATCCTGATCCGACGTTGTAGTTGGTGTCACTCCGGGGTGGTTTGCTGATACAATTGAATATACCATTTTTCATGGCGACGGTGCCTTAACTGTGATGGTCATGGCTGCGGTGCCTAACATTGTGGGACCGTTGTCAGATAATGGCCACGGCGGCGGTGCCTTACCTTTTGGGAGCGTTGTCGAAACATGGTCATGGCGGTGGTGTCTTACGTTTTGGACCATTGTATAATAAGGACCATGACCTTTTCGGAGCGTTATAAAATAATGGCCATTGCAGCTGGCCCTTTTAGGACCATTAGAAGATAATGGTCATTGCTACGATGCCTTACCTTTTTTTTTTTGGGGGGGGGGGGGGTGTTGTGAAATAATGTTCATGTCAGTTGGGCCTTATCTATTGGAACCGATATTAGATAATGGTCATTGCGGCTCGACCTTACCTTTTAGAAGCGTTTTCCATTACTGGGCATGGCAGCTGGGCCTTACTTTTTGGGACCGTTGAAAGATAATATTCTTGATGGTGGTGCCTTACCATTTGGGAGCGTTGTAAGATAATTGTCCTGGCAGCTGTGCCTTACGATTGGGACCGTTGTACCGTTGTAAGATAATTATATTGGCGGATGTTGATTGTATATACCAGTAATTGTATTCGTTGTATAAATGATCAACATTAATTTGTCCTTTTCATGGCGACGGTGTCTTACTTTTTGGGCCCGTTATAAATAATGATCATGCCGGTGATTTCTTCCTTACCTTTTGGGATCGTTGAATAAAGGTCATGATATCGGTGCCATACCTTTTGGAACCATTGTAAGACGATAGTCATGGCGGCGGTGAATTACCGTTTGTTGCCGTTGTAAGATAATGGTCATTGCGGAGGTACCTTAACTTTTGAGTCCGTTATAAGATAATGCCTATTTTGCGACTGTTGTAAGATAATGATGATGTCGGTGGTGTCTTGTCGTTTGGAACCGTTTGAAGGTAATGGAGATGGATGCACGGCGGTGCTTAACTTTTGGGACTGATTTAAGATAAAGGTCATGGCGATGATGCCTTGCCCTTTGGGACCATAATTAAAGACAAATTCCACTACATCGGGGGATTGCATTAAAACACTAGTTGGCAATGTATAAGCCATACATGTTACCAACGGATCTGTGAAACTCGGTCGAGTGTATACATAATGCATATGTGGCCCGCCGGTCGATGAATGAAACGCGAACGAGTATACATTGTATAACAACCAACTGAAGTTGTATCGGATACGAACCAGGAAGTCTGTGGTGCAAACCCAGCTGTCTGCGGACTGCCACTGGAGCTGATGTCTCACATCTGTCCCTCAGCCTCTCGACCATCGTCGTGAATCCTGCCTCGTCAGTGATACTGAAAATAGACAGATTCTCATTGACTAGTTATTTTTGGGGAAATATTACATACATTGTAAGTTAATGGCCATGACAGATATCTCTTACCTTTTGGGACCGTTGCATCTCCTCCAGAGCGGATTTGTGACTCTCGATGACTCGTTTCAGAGTTGTCTTGTCCCGGGTCCATCGTCGTATGGCTTCCTCCGGGAACCTGTATATTACACTATATATGGAGACGCGTGTGTGGATACCAATGTGTATACTAGCAATGTACAACTGGAGACACGTATATGTAGACGTGGCAGAAATGTTGACTAGTCTAAAGTGTATTACAGTGTATATGGTCAGTGTTTAAAGATACATGCTTAGTCGTGGGTAACATAATTATACAACACACAGTGACAGTCTCACACTCGACATTTTGAGCCATTCAGATACCACATATCGGACATATCACATGTACCCAAGGACGCACCACCTTGCTGCAACAGCAGATACTTTAAATGCTCATAGAATTTTTAGAGCGAAAGCTCGACGCACAATTAAAGCTAGCAAGAGAAAGACTTGGAGATCTTTTGTCTCCAAGTTGAATTCGCGATCTAAAATGAAAACAACATGGGACATGATTCGTAAGATAAACGGTAAAGGTAAATCAACTTCTATCAATCACCTCAACAATGCAGGACATAAAGTATCTTCCAAAACAGACATTTCAAACACATTAGCAGATACCTTCTCCAAGAACTCCTCATGTAATAACTATTCTGAAGAGTTCTTGAAGGTGAAATCTGAGCAAGAGAAAACTAAACTTAATTTTAATTCAGACAATTCAGAACATTACAACGCTCCTTTCTCTATGAGGGAATTAAAAGCTTCCCTCGAGAAAGCACATGATACATCAGCAGGCCCAGATGATATCCACTACCAACTGCTTAAACATTTACCTGAACACTCTTTAGACAACCGCCTTGAAATATTTAATACCATTTGGGAACAAGGCGTCTTTCCGCCTTCATGGCGGGAAGCTACAATCATACCTGTTCCCAAACCGGGCAAGGATAACACCGACCCATCAAGTTACCGTCCCATCGCACTTACTAGCTGCAGTATGTAAAACCATGGAACGAATGATTAACGACAGGCTTGTCTGGTTTCTGGAATCCAATGGACTGATATCCGAGTATCAATCTGGATTCCGTCGCCAGAGAAGCACTGCCGATAATCTGATTAGACTCGAAGCATTCATTCGAGACGGGTTTGTTAACAATGAACATATAGTTGCCATATATTTTTACCTAGAAAAGGCATATGACACGACGTGGAAGTATAGGATTATGAAGGACCTTCATGACCTCGGTCTGAAGGGTCATCTCCAACGCACAAAGCTTATATGCCGAAGCAAATGAACCTTCTCTCCACGACAGACGCACCAAGTTACCTTTGCAATACGCCACAAAACTACATTCAAATCCATCTAATCCAGCTTATGACACTGTCTTTCATCGAACTACAGATGCTGTATTCGATAAGAAACCAAGCTTCAAACCACCATTCGGCAAGAGAATGGATCCTTTGATACACGATGCTGGCTTGGATCTGGATCACATTGCCAAATACGCTGTTCCAGATACTCCACCGTGGCAGTGGATGATCTTCGATCTTAGTCAGCACACGAAAGCAACAACTGATCCATCCATTTTTAAATCACTTTTTCTTGAGGTTAAAGACAGATACAATACGTACACTCCGCTTTTTACTGATGGCTCAACGATCGGGGACCGGGTAGCATCTGCTGCCGCTGTCCCCGAGGGAGATCTTCAATCCAGACTCCTAGACAAATCTTCGATATTTTCTGCGGAATTGAGGGCGATTTTACTTGCTCTTGATTTCGCGAAAATATCTTGGAGAAAGCAATTCATTTTATTTTCCGATTCATTATCTTCACTACAAGCTTTGTACAACATGAAGCTTGAACATACACTTATCAGTCAAATCATGGAGCTACACCATATTTTACTTTCGTCTGGCAAGGACATTATTTTTTGTTGGCTACCCAGTCATACTGGTATCAAGGGCAATGACAGGGCAGATAGTGCTGCCAAGGCCGCCCTGGATCTACCAACTTCTCATTTTCCTGTTTGCTATCATGATTTTAAATCATCCATCAACTCCTTCATCTCCGATACAATGCAGATCCAGTGGGATCTGCTCACAGATAATAAACTTCATGCTGTGAAACCGACTCTGTGCGAATGGACTCCTGGCTACAGACATGTACGCCGGGATGAAGTTGTCCTTAGTCGATTGCGCATTGGACATACACGACTAACGCATTCGTATATGCTCAAAGGTGAGCCGCGTCCATGGTGTATTCCATGTCACAGCGCATTTACCGTGCAACACATCCTACTGGACTGTATCGATTTTGCCGATATTCGAGGCAAACACTTCAGTGTTACTTCACTTGCGGAGCTATTCCAGGTGGAGAACATTGAAGGTTTGCTTCGCTTTCTCCATGAAACGAACTTGTATCGGAAAATTTAATTGTATCATTGTATACATGTTACTCTTTACTATAATTTTATAATTCTATACACTTTGTTCATTTATATTGTTTATCACATTCATATTTTTACCTTATCATCTGATTGATTACCACATGTAACATACAATTTTAATATTATTTTTATTCTTCACCTACATTGCTTGGCCCTAAATGATACTCTTTTGTGTTGATGGGCCGTTAAGCACCATTCCATTCCATTACATTGCTGTCACATACACGTGCACTAGCATACGACAACATATGTAGGTGGTCAATAATACATGGTACATGTCCATTGGAACAAAAAATCTTACAGGGTGTCCGAATCGTCCAGCGGAACATAATCCGCACTTCGGGGGCTCGCCGTGGCGTACTTGACAGCTTGGAGGAGATCCTGTATCTCTGTGACTGTGGGGGCGACAACAGAAACACACATAACATTCATCATTTCATACAACACTCGCCACACCGGTCTCGGGCTCAACACACGGGGCATGGTCGCACCAACGCTAACTACGGGCATACATGTTGTTCCAAATATGGCCATGTAAATTTCACATCACATATGAAATGATACACACAGTACAAATGAACAACATACATTGTGCATGCATCAGATGGATAATAAAACGACACCAACTTTCAGATTCCCATAGCTCAAAAGATATGCATAACACTTCAGTATAATTCCTCATAGCATGTTTTTTCTCTTCGTGTTAGTGTCTCAATCGTCTAAATGTTTCAACTATGTGTAGTATCAAATTTGTGGCATGGAAATACCAAAAAATAACATCATGTTTCAAAGTAAAAACTCAGGAATACATCGAATACATAATGTAAAGCAAAATTGTTCAACAATTAAACCGTCACGTCAGCTTCATCAGCACCAGAACATGTGTATGCAGTGGATGTGTTAAACTATACAAATGTATATCTGGCCTTGACTGACATCATTATCGGACACCCTTCCAATGTTCCATTTACTAATTTGTGTTTTCCTTATTTTTTTTAATTTGTTCAAAGCTGGTGCATATTTTTTTTTAGATAATTGCAATTTCAAATTTGTGTCGGTTTTTAGCCACTCTGATATATATGCGCATAGTACTATACACATTTACAGTATGTAGGTGTGTCGCACATCTTGCAAATACCCATATACTAAGATTCATACAGACTATACATATGTAACTCATTATGTACTATGACATATTGCAAAGAATAAAGTTGTATGTACTGATGTAAAATAGCGATGCACACGGTTATATACATTCATAAACGACATTCAAAACATTCAAAACCACATTCAAACCTTTGCATGTACACCAATATCAATTGGGCCTCTATCGCTCACACAATCTACTTTAGTAAAATGTTAGTTGATAATTAAACATATTTAAACAAATTTAAAACTAGAGAGTATGTTTGTAAAACATGGGTATGCACCCTGGCATACTGGACCATAAATACGATCGAGAAACGAGGCAAAGACACAAAACACAATGGCTCAGTGCTTCAGCGACATTTCGAAGATGACAAAGGTCATGATTGTCTTAAAGGTGGCGCGAGTGTAATGACAAATGTTCAGGTGATTCAAATGTTCAAGTATTGAAGCTGTTGCAACCTTTTCGATGTAACAAAATGGTTAAGTGTTTCAGTGACATTTTGAAGGTGACAAAGGTCAATGTCGTGTTAACGTGGGTGCGTGTGTGTGACAAAGATCGAGGTGATTCAATTGTCCAAGTATTCAAGCAATCCTTCGTGTAATATTGAAGATATTACATATTGTAGAAACGTTTCGACGTAAAAGTGCACGGACGGACGTACGACGTACGGAATCTCAAGAGCAATGCAATATGCCCGATTGTTATCGCATAGGGGGAATAATTAAAGACAAATTCCACTACAACGGGGGATTGCATTAAAACACTAGTTGGCAATGTATAAGCCATACATGTTACCAACGGATCTGTCAAACTCGGTCGAGTGTATACATAATGCATATGTGGCCCGCCGATCGATGAATGAAACGCGAACGAGTATACATTGTATAACAACCACCAACTGAAGTTGTATCGGATACGAACCAGGAAGTCTGTGGTGCAAACCCAGCTGTCTGCGGACTGCCACTGGAGCTGATGTCTCACATCTGTCCCTCAGCCTCTCGACCATCGTCGTGAATCCTGCCTCGTCAGTGATACTGAAAATAGACAGATTCTCATTGACTAGTTATTTTTCGGGCAATATTACATACATGTACATTTAACATTACTGGATGTGTTAATTGAAATTATTATACTTTTTATGTCAAACGCAATTGCCAATCTTGATATCAGGGGCGATAATAGTGTTTGCTTAAAAGGTTAACGGAAACAACTATTTAGTCTCTCTATTTATTTCTTGATGTGCAATGATCATACTTTATAATAATGTGTCGATGAACATATTTATTCAGATTACGCATAATCCTCATTTAATTAATATAAGTAATCTAAAAAGTTCCCGTCTCATTTGCATATGAAAACAGCCTGATACACCCGCACGTCTCTATCAGTAAATTACAGATAAATAAATGATTATATCTGCTTAGCGGGCACTCGTAATGTTTAAAACTGTAGAATAGAACAAGTATACACTTATTGAATTCTTACAAGAAAATGACCGATGCGCCTACTTTAACGTACTGTGAGCATTTTAGTAGGTGTGTTAATAGACTTTTTACTTCACTTTCTGATGCAAACATGCTCTTTGGTATGGAAGTTCCCTAGGACAATAGAAAACTTTTTATCCAAAGACACACGCTCTATCTCATTTTCAACTCCCGTTTTTCATTAAAATCCAAGATAGCCGCCATGAATATAGGTCAAATCTTAAAATTGGCATAACATGGTACCTGAGCATGCTAGAAACATGATTTTGGTGTCTATTCCATGTACAGGCATGCACAGAAATCAAGAATATAATTTTCAACAATATCCGTTCATGAAAACATGACCGAAATTCAAAATGGCCGCCATTTTTCGATAAAATACATATAGATTGAACGTAAATATTGACTGAAATATGCTAACGCCACGAAATTTGTCTCCACTAACATGCAATGGATATCGTGTGATGTATAATAAAATTACGATACAGTGAAACCAGATTGCTAAATCCAAGATGGCCGCCGTTTGTCGTTCTGCATTAACTAAATATTCTGTAACAGTTTGCATATGCAGCAAAACGATATGTTATTACTGAGGAATGTGTGTACTTATTCTTGAAAGCACCTATCATGTTTAGCTTCTATTTAAAATGGATACTAACAAAGGAAACACACACTAATCAGTTAATAAACTTTATAAAACATAATTTGACGACATAATGACTTGAATTACAAATCGGTTGGAATGTACATAGCCTGTAATATATTAGCTGACATGAAAAGGTCCATGTGACACTGTGGCCCATAAACGTGTATTTTACTATGATATTTGCTGAACCTGATAATGCCAACACTGACATTAGCCATGTACACAATATAATGAAACAATTATGAGGATGTACGTATAGATGACTGGAATGATAAACCAGATATATACATCGGCCAACCGGGGTATAAGAGCTACATGTAACGATAAAATGTAATCACATAATTTAGCACTTTAAAATTGTTCTGTCTTATGCAATTCTATACCAGAGTATCACTAGTATTATTACTGTGTATTTATCCATTGCATAATGTGTGTATGTTACCATGTGCGAGCATAAACCTTTGCATCTGCAAAGATGCATACATGGTTGGCGGTGCAAGTAGCACTTACACGGAGCCTTACAGTCTATCTTACATTGACACACAACAAGCTGTGACAAGTCCCGTGAAATGATGGGACGTGTTGTGTATACTGGTGTCGGAATGGTGGCTGGCGAGTCCTGTTGCCATCCCCATTCTGTAGGAGAAACTAGAGCTGCATCTTTGACGAGGGAATTTCCCCAGATATGTCCACTCTGAAGTCAGGAAATGGATTTCGCAAGTTATATACATTATATTTCAAACTATGTGTTTATTACTTCGTTGGAAGATTATTTATTCAACAGTTTAGACAGTATATGACGATACAATACAGGTTTATGAAAACAGGCGTAAAGCTTATCTATTTATTATTTCCAAAATGTACCACTTCGATCATCCAAGTACCAATATATAGGCTAAATTCATATATGTTCAAAATATGTAGTATTACCTTATATCCGACTCTTATAAGGTGATGATGCAAAGCGTCAAAGTCCTTGCCCTTGTGGATGAAGAAGTAAAGTCTGGCAGCATCCACACTCCTGATATCATCATCGCAGACACCATACAACTTTACGACGAAATTCTGAAGTGTATGTGTACATCACTGTCACTACTACGGATGATGACTCGGCGATGGCCTGCCTTAGTAGCTGCAGTGACATGCAGAAATATCCTGGTGTCTGCTTTCTCGTGTGTGCAAGGGGTTAATGTTCCAACATCAGCATCAGCAGGTACACATGCGCAGTCATTCAGAATGGTGGTGAATAGTTCCTTGCCCTAGAATATATTTCAGAATACATAATAATATGAACACTATATTGGCTCCGCCAATAAGACTACACATACGATCATAGCATGAGGTTTGTATTTGAGGCTATATATATACTTTAATAGCAGCATATGCAATTTGGTGTAATGTAAAAGTATTAGGTATAGGCGCATTAGTGTTGGAATATCAAGTATTGTTTAAGTGGGGTATACATAACAACTTCATAACTTACATGTGGAATATTCACGAGCTTCAAACTCTGTGCCAGCTCGACGAACAACTCCTGTTTGTTCATGTCCACACGAACGAATGATGCCCAATTACCAGCTATTTTATTTGCGTGCGTAACGCGTCTTCGTGCTCCGCAACTTCCCCTTTGTTCCCGAGTTCCAGACTTCAAACTGGTTTTCGTGTAGACATCCCAGACAATGTCAACTCGATTATTTGTATGAAACCAGGATAATGGTAGAAATACTTCTCTGAAATAGTCTCCAATTGTTACTGCACTTACAGGACGGAGCATCTGAATAATCACAGCATCATCCAGCGCAGCTGCAGTCGTATCTGGTCTTCGATTCTCAAGGTCTAGTGGAACAATACAGTCTAGTATCTCACTCTTGGTTCCATGGTGCATGTGTCTTTACGTGTAAGAGAAGGGGGTGGATGGAGCTCTCATGGGAGAATACAGATTCGCTGATGCTGCGTCCAGAATTGGCAGCAAGCAAAATTTGAGTCATTTTGGCTTGCTGGTCCTTTATCACAGCCATATCTGATTTTCGCCGAGGCTGTGAAAGAGAGGCCTTAAACAGTTGTAGCTTAGTGTGTTGTACTGGAGCAGTGAATGCCACATCTTGAAAGTTGACGCGTTTGTCCATGTACTCTTCGTACCGCTTAAATCCAATGTTTGTCACATTCCGCACACTGTCTGTCACATCTGGTGGCATTATGATCGACTCGTCGAGACTGAGCAACTCACCACTGTCTTCCAGCAAGGGATTTCCAAGACTTGCAAAGCTATCCACCAGTACTAGAACATCACACTGGAAAAATAAGCATACAATTAGATACATGTATACATTGATTAATCACGTATTGATGTCTGATCGATGTGCAAAATATCTGAAACTCACCTTGTAGTCTTCTTGGAATTTAATGATAGTTCCATGTTCCCCCCTTGTCTCCGTTCGTCAGATTCATTTTGACCCTCAAATTCTCTGATAAGCCGATCCATCTCTGGGCGTACTACCTGTTCGCGCCGAACAGTACGTGGATCGTCCAGGTTCTCGATTACACCAGCCATGTTCTGAAGCCAATCTATGAGCTGTTCATGCATTTGGTCGTGCGGAATCTTCGAGAATGCTCTTTGGGATTTCTGTCCCATGAAGTGCCCATTTTGGAACTGGTCATATATGGCAGGGTGGCGTTCTGGCAGTGTTGCCATGTCACGAAGATGGATTGTCAGGGTTCGAGCATAGTGGGTGTGGTCGAGCGCGAATATGGGTAAGGGGCGAATTTTGTAAACTTACTTTGTATAGTGTCGTACATCAAACATCATTCTATCGAATATTGTTCCCGATGTTGGCAGTCATCCGTAATAAATCGATAAAAATCCGGTTTTTTATCGAAAAATGGCGGCCATTTTGAATTTCGGTCATGTTTTCAAGAATGTATATTGCTGAAAATTATTTTATTGATTTCTGTGCATGCCAGTACATGGGAATAGACACCAAAATCATGTTTCTAGCATGATCAGGTACCAAGTTATGCCAATTTTAAGATTTGACCTATATTCACGGCGGCCATCTTGGATTTCCATGGATACCGGGAGTTGAAAATGAGATAGATTGTGTGTCTTTGGATGCAAAGTTTTGTATTGTCTTAGGGAACTTCCATACCAAAGGGGACCTTTGCATCAGAAAGTGAAGTCAACACCCTATTGTGTGCAGTTAACACACCTACTATTTAACATACTATGGGAATTTTACACACGATAGGCATATTTAACATGATACTATGATGCTAAATATGCTCATTTAGCCTATGGGCTTTATTATGGGCATTTAGCACTTAATATTGGCATTTAACAAATTATGGGCATTTAACATACTATGGAAATTTAACACACTATGGGTAGTAACTATTGGCAATTAAACATGTTAAACAAACAGGTGTTTGAACAGATGGTCAGAAGTTGGTGTCATATGGGTATTTGGGTGGATTTGGGGTAGATTTTGGTGGATTTCGTTGGTTTTGGATAATTTACATACTTTGGTGCATTTGTTTTGTGTAATTACTAATGCTCAATCATTACACACGACAGAAATCGTCACCTATCTACACAGGTTATATCCCCGATAAATTCCACAAAAAGGCCATTCATTCCTTATAATTCCAGCATTTGAAATAAATTCATGAAGAAAATGTGTTTATTTTCCGTTTTCTGAAGAATTATTTTAACTGCGCCTCACGGTTACGGAAAGTAGTTCGGCGTGGGAGTTTACTGGGATATAAATTGTGGACAGAGACTTGCTACGGGCCAATCAAATGTTAGGGAATTGTGTAAATATTTTTGTGCTGGAATTATTGTATGTTGGTCACAATGCATCAAAACCACCAGAGATACCGAAATAACCCATAAAACACCATGTGATTAAACATACGGTGGACATTAACATACTATGGGCAATTAGGCCATTTAACATGCTACACGTATATGGACATTTAACGTGCTATGGTATTTAACACAATGTGGGCATTTAACATACTATGATAATTTATTATTCTATAATGGGCATTTAACGTACTATGGATATGTAGCATATTATGTCATTTAACAATAATCGGTAGAGATATATTATGTAAATATAATCTAATTAAAGTAGGTGTATCAGTACATCTATATCTGCTGAGACTCTCTGATACTAAAACAAAGACAAATTGATAAAACAAAATACGCCTGACATACTACGACACCGAGGGTATAACATAAACGTTCCTTCCTTCAGATTACGCGCTAAACACGACAGGACGTGTGTCACATTAGAAAAGTCATTAGCAACATGTACATAAGTTTTGAATATATTCTTTCTATTTGAACACTTTTAGAATTTTAAACTACTGGTAAGTCGTTTTTATCTCATCGCATAGAGAAAATGGGATACAGGTTAAATAACATTGAAATTCAGTAGATTACTTCAGATTACGCGCTAAACACGACAGGACGTGTCACATTAGAAAAGTCATTAGTTTCCAATATGTTCCAGTTAATGAGGGCGGTTGGACCTGGGTGGTTAAGCGTCACAAACTAAATCATTACCAAACAATGAATTAAAACGAACGAGCACTCCCAAATATTGATACAGAGGCAACTAGAAGTGTGTCACGCGGGATAATGCTGTACCCACGAACGCCGTCTAATTGGCTAGATGTAATACGAACTGAGGATATTATGTGATCAGTGTACCTCCTAATCATATAGCACCCTTATGTAGAAGCGATCTATATTGCTTGTTACGAGACATGGCGGATTGATGGAATGGCGAACAGTGCAGATCCTGGCCAGACTGCGGATGAACAGGTTGATATGGGTCTACACTGGTCGCAAAACCCATAAGCCCAAATTCTCCAGCCCAGCCGCATATGTGAAGTACATGTAGCATGACTATATTCCAAGCGGTACGCGACTTAATTGTGCTCCTGACAAAAACATAAAGAGTCAGAGTGAATATTTGCCAATGGCAGAAAACTACGAAAGTACATGTACAATAGTCTGCGTCTTCTTCCTTGCACGGTAAGTGCAATACATGCACCAACGTGAGATGGCTCGATCAACATGTATTCTTTGCACACAGCACGTCGTTAGTTTGTACAAGTGTGTGAAGTATCACGAAACTATTCCAAGTCACATTGTTTTAAAGTCAATTTTTTTATTAAATGTTCGACCACATGGATATTTATAGTCTTCTCAGGTGCAGAATCGTCGATTCACCTTCCATATTCCTCACAAAGGAGTGATAATTATAGTAATTTCCAATAACCTCCGAAGGGAGTGGCGGATGCACGGACGGTAAAACATGATGCCATCCTACCCCTATACAGCATCGATTGACTACTGTACAAGCAATGAACAGCAACATGTACATAAGTTTTGAATATATTCTTTCTATTTGAACACTTTTAGAATTTTAAACTACTGGTAAGTCGTTTTTATCTCATCGCATAGAGAAAATGGGATACAGGTTAAATAACATTGAACTTCAGTAGATGTTCACATTCAGTAGATGCGTGCGCGTTTCTCCATCCTCCTATAACTGCTTTAGTGTATGACCGATTGGCTTCAAACATCATGTACATGCTAATTACCATCCATATTTGCAATCCCAATCCCACCTATGCTCCCCCGTGACCAAGGTAAAGGTCAAATAACTTTTCACATTCAGTCTATGGGTGTGCGTTTTTTTGTATTTTCCTATAACGTCTTTAAACTTCATGTGCATATATCATTCATAGTTTCATTCCCCGCCCCACCCATGCTCCCCGCATGCCCAAGGCCAATGTCAATTAACTTTAAATTTCATATTCAGTAGATTTTCATATTCAGTTGATGCGTGCGTGTTTCTCCATTCTCCTATAACTTATTTAGTGTGTGACCGATTGGCTTCAACCTTCAAGTGCATGTTTCTCATCATGAGTAGTATAGAGGGAGTCAAAATGATACCACCTAACGGTGGCATCATTTCTCCACCCTCTATACTACTCCACCACCCCCCGAAAAATCAAAAATTGGTTAACGAGGAAATTGTCTCCCACCAACCACGAAATATTCAAAATTGGTGTCATAAATACATCATGTTGTTTTCACGTCCAATTGACCAGATAAAACAATAGTCTTAAAAAGGATTTATTTTTGACACCAATTTATGAATTTATTCTAATAAGTTTCTGATTTAAATGCGTCCTCGCGCAATAGTCTATATTCCAACACCATATTTTCCTCCTCCGATATAGCTAATTGATTCCGTAGATCAGCAATTAATTCTACCAGCTCTAGTCTACCACGTTCACCTGTAGCCACAGGGCAGCGTAGTTGCTTATGTCTACAAAGAGTTTGGGCACTAAACGAATTTACAAGGGCATCTGGGGCATTGAAATGCGGACACAAGGAAACTTTCTACGTCTCGCTAGATGCCTTCGTAGATAGTCTTTACGCGGGGTAAACGTCTTACAACAAGTCTCACACTCCATTATATGTATATGTTTATGTTTATATTCAATTGGTCGTAAAAAAAACATAATGTTTTCAAGACCAATTGAACAGATAAATTTCATAGGTTATACAAAAGTATATTACAGAAAATATGATAACGTCAGAAACTAGAGCAGAAATAGAAAGTTTGAGAAGAAAAGCCGAATCTCTAGGGATTACTTATAGTAAACGGTTGAGAGTTAGGGGGTTGACAAAGTTGATAAATGCCACAAAGAATGAGGCGTTTACAGAAAAATATGATAACGTCAGAAACTAGAGCAGAATAGAAAGTTTGAGAAGAGAAGCCGAATCTCTAGGGATTACTTATAGTAAACGGTTGAGAGTTAGGGGGTTGACAAAGCTGATAAATGCCACAAAGAATGAGGCGTTTATGAAGCGGCGGTTTACCCGCGCCTATAAAAGAGGGGCATTTAATGATATATCCAAAGCGGAGGAAGTTGGTAAACAGAATTCAAAAAGAAAGTATTGCGGGGTTAAGGGCTAGTGTAATCAAACCTTCAAGCACAAATAATTTGTCCCAAATTAGACGCCAAAATAATAATAAGAAAAAATCTATCGTTAGCGCGATAGTGGAAAAAGGTGAAGAAATATTGGGGGCTCACGATGAAACATTGGAAAAGGTAGAAAATGGAAGACGGGTAGTTATTCATTATCCTTTCGTAAAAACATTAACATTAACGAGTCTGAACGCATGTCCGATAAACTCGCTCCGTATCTAACAACCAATTTTTATTTGAGATATTCATATTCTTACAAGCTAGAACATATGGAGGAAATTAAAAATGGAAAATCCTAAAACTATAATATTTCACAAAAATCTCGGTGGTAGCGAACCACTATCATCAATGAAAACCGTTAAAAAATGGCTGTCAGATAAGGAGCAAACACGAATAATGTCCGATAAAATAGACAGACGAATACAAAGTGGAAGTTTGTAAGATGGGTAGAGGTTTTCGTAAAGCTAATACAGGGTAGTAGGGGAATAGATTTGGGACTACAATCCAAAGAAGCGGCAGGAGGAGAACAATTCCAGAATGGCTGAAGAATAAAAAAGGTATGTATTCTTTAGATAAGTATAATGACGACCTTTGTCTGTTCAGGTGTCTAGCTATGCATATGACAGATAAAAGACCCGACAGATGTACAGAAAAGGCGAAAGAACTTAGTAAGCAATATTTTGGTAGTAATGTGGTTTCACCAATTCCTTTTTCAGATCTGAAAAAGGTTGAAGAGTTTTTTAAAATCGGTATGAAGTATATCAACCCACCGAATGTAATGTATGGTGGTTGAAAAAAGGTACCAGCACACTATAAGGCAATAGGTAATAAACCAATGACAATGGACTGTTTAATAATCACGCATTTCTGATAAAAAACCTTAAAAACCTATCTAAATTTACGCCTGCGATAATTGCAAACAGAAATTCACGAAAGCGAGTAATATGAAGAGACACGGACCAAAATGTATGAAAGGTGAGACAAAAAATAGTATGTGATGGTAATTAATTATTTAGAGCGCCCGCGTTCGTCGTTCGAGAAAGCGTTTTACCCAAAAGGTTCTAAAAGTTATGGGGCGATCGATTGGATGTATTCTGTGGAAAAGCGGGAGGGAATTCACATTCACCACGAACAGTGCGGACACGGAGGTGAAAGATGGATTTTAGGAGCTCCGGTAGATGGATACTGTCCAGAAACCAATACCGTATATCAATATCACGGCTGTTACTGGCACGGGTGTGAGATTCATGCAAAGCATAAAAAAGAAGAACGCGCATCCACAATGAGAAGAGATAAAGTTATTAGAAAAAGCAAAGAATTCAACCTAGTAGTTATGTGGGAATGCGAATTCCAAAGAACGGGTAAAGATATAAAGATCGGTTGTGACACTACTCTTTATCCATATCAGATAGTATACGATTTTGAGGCGTATCTCCAGCCAGAAGTTGAAACTACCGGTAATAGTTTAGAGTACGAAGCTGAGCACGTTCCGGCAAGCGTTAGTATAGGAGATAATTTCTCAGGAACAGTAACTCATATTTGTGATAAAGATCCCGCAAAACTTATAGAAAAATTCGTAGAAGATTTGAAAGTCAGGGAAAAGCTATAAGAAGAAGAAGTGTGGTCAAGATATAAGTTTAATACGGAATATTTACGTAAAAACCAAATCGCCAAGATCGAACAGTGGATAGAGCAAGTACCGGTTATAGGTTTTAACAGCAGTAAGTACGATATAAACTTAATAAAGAAATACCTAGTAGGCGAACTGACATCAACAACAAAGAAAGTAATGGTCGGAAAACGTGCAAACTCAACAATATTTCTATTTACTCCAGAATTTAGATTTCTTGATGTAATACTTTATCTAGGACCTGGTGTAAGTTATGATAGTTGGATAAAAGCCTACGACTGCAAAGGACAGAAATCTTTCTTTCCTTATGAGTGGTTCGATTCTCCAGACAAACTGGATTACCCAGGACTACCCGATATAGAGAATTGGTATTCCAAACTATCTGGGAAAATGTAATAGATGAAACAGAATTAAGTAAATGTCGTAGAATTTTCGAAGAAAATAATATGAAAACTTTCAGAGATTGGTTGAAATATTATAACGATTTAGATGTAGCACCGTTCCTAGAAGCGGTGGAAAAAATGTGTGAATTTTATAAACACAGAGGTGTGGATATTTTCAAAGATGCGGTAAAATCACAATACCTGGAGTAGCTATACAATATTTATTGAGAGGAACCATTAAAGAACAAAAATCTCAAAGACGATTATACCGGAGGATGCTCTATATGCACCAAAAGAAGAAACATACGAAATGATGAAGGACGCTCTAGTTGGTGGTCCATCAATAGTATTTAACACGCTATGCAGAAGCCGGTGTTTCCAATATTAGATCAAATGAAAGTAACAAACCTTGCAAGGCTGTTTTGGGGTACGATGCAAACGCGTTATATTTATCTACGTTAAATAAAGAGATGCCGTGTGGGAGAGAAACTATACACCATATAGATACCCCACATAACATAACCCTATTTATTAAAAAGTTTTGTAAAAGAGTTTTATCTGGAGACTGGTTTGGGTTTGCGGAGGTGGATATAGAAGTTCCACACAACTTAAAACATAAGTTTTCTGAAATGTCCCCAATATTTATAAACAGAGAAGTAGAGGTGATGAAGTTCCCACACACATGTTAAAATATTTGGAAGATACTGGAAGAACTAGAGGAAATGGAAGAAAATAAAATTGGTGGGATCTATGACCGCCACTAAAGTATTGCTGTACGCGCCACTGTTGAAATGGTATTTAAAACACGGCCTAGAAATAACGGGAGTTCATCGTGTTATAGATTATATTAGTGGTAAACCCTTCGAATGGTTCGCAAAAGAAGTTACAGCCGCAAGACGAACAGGCGATGTAGAACCAAATAAGAAACCAGTAGCGGATATAATGAAATTATTAGGCAATTCGTGTGTGGAAAAAATGATAGAGGCAACGGAGAGACATTTAAATACGACATATACACAAGACGAAAACTGTGTTGACAAAGCGTTAAGATCTGCATTCTTTGATGATTTGGAAGAGATAGGATATGCGTACGAAATATCTTCAAGAAAACCCAGGTGTGCGCTAAAGAGACCATTCCATTGTGGAATAGCGGTTTATCAACTAGCTAAATTGAGAATGTTGGAATTTTACTAGAATTTCTAGATAAATACATAAAAAGAGAAGACTTTGAATTAATACAGATGATACAGATAGTAGTATATAGGAGTTAGTGGAAAAACGATAGGGAGGATTGATTTAGACCTAACTTACTAGACGAGTTTGAAAAAGAAAAAAATAAATGGTTGGCTTGGGATAAATGGAGCGAAAGAGAACCCGGACTTTTCAAAATGGAATTTAGCGGGGATAGGGCGATAGCGTTATCTAGTAAGTGTTATTTCGTAGAAAAAATTAATTTCACTAAAGATAATTTGGAACAAATTAAAATTAATAAAAACTCTGCGAAAGGAATGTCCAAGAGAACTAACAATTTAAATTGGGATAGATATAAACGAGTACTAAGTGAAACTACAGAAGATGGAAAACACATTATAGATGTAGCGCAAAATAGAGGATTTAAAATGAAAAGACGGTGTTATGAAAACGTACTGTCAAAAAAAATTAGGACTCTCGGCGTACTACGATAAAAGACGCGTGTTACCAGACGGAATACATACCGAACATCTCTAAAGAATCTTACGATCCGGGGGTAGCTGGGTGTCAGAAGGCACCATAAGAAGTTCTTCGCGAACAAAACCGCGAGATGGACCATCAGTCAAATAATAGAGCACGGGCTCATCAGGTTTGGTAATAGAGCGATCCAGATGATATACATTCATTGACCACACGGGATCAGTCGCGCGGCGGCTGCCACCTTCGAGCTCTCCCGGTTGATAGAGTACGGACGTCAATATCTGATGGAAGTCGCTGCTCCTCTAAACCAACTGGTCGCCCGCGCGAGACGGCAGAGGGCTTGCTCGTCACCCTTTTAAACTTGATAGCATCTACAGGCTTCTTACCTATCAATCTGGTCACCTCTCCGTTCATGTGGAGACCACGGCGGGGCAGTCTGGCCACCCACTCGGTCGATCGCGAATGAGGGTCTACAAGTTCTTTAGCGTATTGGTGTCCGAACAGTCTCTCAGCCAGGGTTCGATTGAGCGTTCCACGATCCCCTGGTCCCGGTGGATGTTGACGCGGTGGCCGCGTCTGATAGAAACTTTATGCTTAGACAATAGATGAGAGACCGCGCCCATGAACTCGCGGCCGGGATCGACCTGGAGAAGTTCGGCCATTTGAGAGGACTCCTATTATATTCGGGAAAGAGCCTCGGCCACTTCCTTAGACTCTTTAGTGGCCAACGGCTCAGCCCCCTTGTAACGACTCGCTACGTCAACGATTGTCAGTGGCGTACTTGTACGTTTTGCGACCGACGCGATCGTGAGGGAGAAACAGGAGATCCGCTTGGTGAACTTGGTTCGGGCACCGGCACGTCGAATTTCGGGCGCGGAATATTGTGAGGCGCGGGTAAATAGATCTGCCAGATGGCCTGCTTCTTGAGCCATTCCTTGACAGAGTTTTCTGAAACCTTGGTCGCCGCCGCGAGGTTCTTGATGGCCGCGAGTCCCTTCCAGTAGCCGCGTGGACTATAGTATGTATTCGACAGCTTGCGCGTTAGTTTGGTATCAAGTTTGCGCGTGTTCATCGTAGGCGAAGTATTCTAATATATCGGACAATCTCCAACATGCCCTCGCCAGTTCGTCCGTTAATAATAAACCTTTGTTGGAAGTACAATTGCGATTGTCGCTGCAGCCCCAATCGCGTTTGGGTTGGAACAGGAGAGGGGAATCTAATTCATCCAATCTCCCAGGATTGGTGGAGGAATCTAACATCCGCTTTGCGAAAAGGGTGGCCGCTTTTTCGTCCTCGAGACAATCTCGGGCCAGACGAATCATACTCTTTGCACCAGGTAAACGATGTTTTTGGCAGTGTAGCCTACATCAATCATAGCGTTATAAAGTTCGTCAACTAACATCGTTCTATATATATATTTTTATAAAAAAAAAATTGTTTTAATTAATTAATTTAAAATCTCGATTGAATATAATAGCCGGCGAGACCCACCACACCCATTCCCACGATGATGAACGCGATCTCGCGGTCCTTTTGGGGCTCTGACGGTACATAGAAATCTGAAAGTTGGGGCTCGGGATCCATTGGATCGAGAATTTTGTGCGGATATGCCAGCGCGTACTCACGGTTGGCTTCTTCAACGTTCTGAAAAGTTTGCGCGGCGTGATTTTCGCGGCGAAGCTCTTCATTGACCCAGTCCAGATGGGCGGTTCGTTTTTTCGACCATGCTTCCTTTGCGCTATTGAGTTGTTCTACAGCTAAATCATGACGCTTACGCTCCTCATCCACGTTCGAGCTTTTCATTTTAGAGAATATAAAGTTGCTACCGCTGAACGCCAATGCGTTTTACAAGCGCACCACCTACTATTACTGCGATTGAAGCCATTTATTTCCATATATTAACTGGTAGAATTCCAGCTTTAACTAGATAATCTCGGGTCCAAACTGCGGCCGCTACATCTAAGGTCGCGAGCCCTACGTCTCTCACAGTAAAGTCCAATTTGGGAGCGGTTCCTCCTAGGGTCATCTTTGATAGTCGAGCATACCCGATACTGAAACCCGATATCACCACGGCGTGATAAAGCGCATTCACTAACATTTTACCATCTTGTTCAGCCATTGTTATAATTATTGCATATAAAATGGGTCGCGATCAATGTTTAAATGGGGCGCATCCAAATTCAACATTGTTGATGATTGGTGTTTCGTAACTTTCTTCTGAACACTGGCTGGTTGTTTTTTTGGGGTATTTCCAAACGCACAGGGCACCAACAACTGCCAGACCACCACCAACAACCAAACTCCAATTCACGAATTTGGGTTCAGCCCAACTCCAACCCCCAATTCGTGAATTGGGTGACAAATTCTTTGAATTTGAGTGTGCTTCCAATTCGTGAATGAATGTGTTGTTGTACTCAACTCTGTATTCAGATGTTTTGCTGTCTCCGTCCCCGATCTCGATTGGAGTTTAGCCTCTCGAAGCTCGGCGAGTATTTTATCTTGTTTAACTTTTCGGGTGGCAGCCGCCGCCGCCCAGCTGCTGTCTCTTTTGGGATTTTTTATATGCGGTATGTCATCCAGTGGCGGAGTAACACTCTGGTTCGATTGTGTTGGAGCAATCTGGTTCAACTCCGTCACTCTCGTGGGTGTGTCTTGTGTCATCATTTTCAAAATTAATATTAGAGCTTATAGTTCGTGGGCATATATGTCCAAATTGACAGTGTTTACCCGTGGTCAACGCGGTTGTTAGTGGAGCTAAGTACATTCCAAACTTGTGATAAATTGAGCAGCATGCCGTTCTAAGAGTGTGTCCTATAAAAGGGTCAGTCTCTAGATCATCAATCAACCCCGCAGTGTTTGGTATAGGGAGAAGTCTACTAACGGCGGTAGCGTACAAATGAATAGCCGCCGATCCAAGAGTTTTTGTCATCTCTGCTCCCAATTTGGATTCGTATCGCGCATACATTTTATCGATCTCCGCATCTGACATCTTATCCACCTGAAAAACTGAGAGACGCCTACCGAGATAATGCTCCGATTGTCCCCCAGCAACCAGCGCAGCTAGCCGCTCTCGTCGCGCCGCATTTTCATTTTCATTCGGAGTCGTTGCACTCAACCCAGATCCCGATTGCTCTGTCGGATCATTATTGTTGGCAGTCGGAGTTGAGGTTTCTTCTATTAGCTGATCGAGAAGTTCGTCGCAGTTCATTTTTCTTAATTTTTTCAAAATTAGTAATTTAACTATTCTAACAAGTCTCATCACTTTAACATAAAATTTATTTAATTTTTTCAAAATTATTAAAATAATAAATGCGCACCACCCGATTACTTATGATCACCATTATGCTCGCAACAAAGCTCGCAGCGGAGCACCAAATTGTTAACATTGTTAACCATTGTTCAGCATTTGTTCAGCATTATTCAGCATTGTTAAGCAATTGCTAAGCATTGTTCAGCATTATTCAGCATTTGTTCAGCAATTGCTAAGCATTGTTCAGCAATTGCTAAGCATTGCAATAGCTTATTACTTTGCAATTTTCCTAATTTTTTCAAAATTATTAATTATTAAATAAATCGTTAGATTTAGTTGATAACTTTATAAGCAGTTGGTTGATCAGTCTTTAGCAGAAGCTTGGCGTGCTTAGTTTTCGAAAGTATCTGTCGAACCTCCAGGCGCTCCTCGCGCGTTGGGATAACGTCATTCTCTCGAAGACAGTCATCGAATGAGTCTCGGTCCTTGCAGTGAAAGAGGGCGACCCATTTCGTTTGCTCGCGCAGATCCTTGAGGACGGCGTTGTATTTTTGAGTGGATATCCATACGCTTTGCCTCGCATGGCGGCCAGAAAATGCGAGCTCGGAGAGCATGTCCTTCTTTTTGGTCATCGCCGCCTTGGCTGAGCAATCGTCAATCACGTATAGGGTGGGCTCGCCCTGAAATATTTGGTATAAACCACGCAACCAATCGTGAAGCCTATCACCGGGGTCAATAACGTATACCTCAGGGTCGGTCCATATCCACGGGCACCGCTGATAAGTATCGTTGTGTCGCACAGTGGGACATAGGATCACAATGTGACGAAGGCATCGCGGTAGGATCCCTCGAGTAAGTTGAGGATGAAAACCGTTTTTCCACATCCTGTCTGCCCACATATTATGGCGGAGTGAGCATCTCCAATCGTGAATTGGTATTGATTGCTAGATTTCTTAATTTTTTCAAAATTATGTATTAATAAATCGTTAGATGATTTCTTAATTTTTTCAAATTATGTATTAATAAATCGTTAGATTTAGTAGATCGCTGATACGTATCGACCATCTTCGATGTTGAGTTGTGCGTCTGTAATTATATATAAGTACACGTTCAATGGCCCGGCTCCGTCCGCCTCTTTGGTTATCTGGATCGTCACACCCTCACTAGCGTTCTCAACTTGGCGTCCGCTACCGTGTATTTGGTCATCGTCGCTGGCTCGCATGTCTAGCCATAACGCGTATTTGGTATTCAGGAACTCCGCGAGGGAGACGGCCGAGAGATGCAGGTCTTTAGCAACTGCTGCAACCTCCGGAGAGCGCTTAGATCCGGCAGCAAACTGCTTTCTTTACTTCATCCCACTGCTGGGTGCGCGCGAAGACCCGCGCTGTAGAGTTGATTGGGGACTCCTCGATCGTCACCTCTACCATTCGTGATTTTGGGTTATAGAATCTGTCGGTTTTTCTAGCACCGAACGCGAACCGAGCATCCTCGAACAACATCAGTATACCTTTCATCGAGCGGGCGGGTACGTTGACGTTAATATTCCACAATGTGTCGCTTTTGTTTTTCGGCATCTTGCGATGGCGAAGAACTCGGTCGTAAAGTATGGCAACGCGCCCGGCGTACTGGGTTCTGATCAATCGCGCTAGTTCGGGCATCGTGACCATGTCGTACTCCAGCGAAACATTATCGATCGTATACGTCGATAACTGGTCGGTGGCTATGATAACTCGGCGTAGTCGTTGAACGTTAGTTCGTATTCGAGGCGGTCAGCCAAAGCGCTCTGATAGTAGGGCATGTGACTCTCCAGCAACTCAAAGTCGAGCGGGATGTAGAAGCGGTTGCCTGTAAGCGCCCGCGACCGCGTTGTCACTCGCGTTGTTATCTGCTTGTTAGCAGCCCCGATTCTAAGTTTGGTTACGTTCTTATTTTTGCTGGTGTCAATACCTTGATAGACAGCGTTTTCAAGCTCGTGTGAGTCTTCCACAGGTCCTGATAGCAATGGTAGACGTCGCTGTCATCGATCGACATCACCTCATTACCAGAAATCTTTATCATAGTCTTCTTGACTATGGCGCGACCCAAGTTTCTGAACGACGGTTCGGTCCGCGTCCGTCGATCGTTAGCGAAATAGTGAAAGCGAGGGGCGAACAGTACCCGGAACAATGACGTCGTTAGCTCCGAGGTTGGGGAAGCGGACTAAGAGCTGCTGGTTCTGGTCGATCGTCGATGGGTTGTTCGTAATAACGACACTCTGTCTCACGCTTTTGCCCCGAGGGGCTCACGCAGTCTGCGGTATGGATTGAGTTTGCGACCGTATTGACTCGAAGACATAATTAATTTTTTCAAAATTATTGAAACTATTAAACCCGTATGGTTTTGTCTTTAATACATAATTAATTTTAAGAAAATTATAAATATGGCTGATTACATGGACGAATTCGATCGCACTACGGGCGACCGAGAAGATTACCTCGATGGTGATGATGATAACTTCGAGGATTCCCTCACGACACCCACCATAGAAACTCCAGTTCCAATCCAATCACAATTGGGTGACGCTACCACTAGTCAAAGTCAGGAATTACTTGAGGGAGCTGAAACGACTACTACAACAATTTGGCAGCAGAAAAAGGTCTGGTCCCCTCTGTCGGTCGCGACTACTCCAAGTTCAAATTTATGAGCGGTAAATTGCGACTAAGAGCAGCACTAACTGTCCAATTAGTTAACGGGAGGACCGGAAAAACCACTATCACTAAACACCATTGCAGGAAACCGGGCGGTGGCCAACTCATAAGGGACGAACTAGGATTCACGGATTGGAAGAGGGGTAAAACAATTATACCGGCCCGCGCTGTAGAGGCCCTAAAGTCTACCGACGAAACTATAGCGAAGACGGCCACCGCGATAGAAACGGTCGAGCTCAGCGAGGTCCCTCAAATAGCCACCGACGTTATTAACACTATGGAGACCACGTTCAGCGTCCAATCGCAATTGGGAAAAATATCTCAACGATGACCCACCGTTACCTCTTCGAGAACTCCGTGGACTCGATAAGGCTCTACAAACGGTCCGGGGCGAACTGGTCCTTAACCTCTCCAAACTCACGGCGCTGGATGAACATATCGCGCTAGAAGAAAGAAAACTGGAGGAAGCCGGTGACGATAGAGAATCTACCGAGCGGATCAACAAACTCCTGCGGTCTTTGCGGGATGAAAGAGAAGCTCGCTTGGAGGCCGCCTCGGCTAACCGTGAGGCTCTCCGCACACAAATAAGTCGGATCCGCGAATCAATCTCGAGGGTCCTGCACGAGGAGACGACACTCGGTGAGCGTCTTCGCACTCTGTTCAGAGAGCAGGGCGTCACGATAGCAAGCATCCTCGTTGCTATCGGCATGACTATATCGACCATAGTTCTAACTTTCACTGGTGGTGCGGCGCTACCACCCGCTCCAGCACCAGCACCAGCACCAGCACCCTCTCCATCCGGTGGAGCCAAGGAGTGGATAAAAAAACAACTAAAAGCCCTCGCCAGTCTTCTAGCTAAATTAGCTGGAAAGGCGGCTGCCGCACTACCTGGACTGATCGGAAGTATCGTTTCTTACTTGCTATCTATATTATCAAAAACGGCCGGATGGCTAGCCAAAAATACCTGGGCTTTAATCGTGGCAATCGCCGGTCTCCTATTATTCTCTGTCAGAGAGTTCCTACAACCAAAGCGTAAATAATCCGATCGCCACGAGGGCGATGACGAGACCCAATTTCTCCTCCTCGTGTGTTGTGCTTCCAATTTCAACATTGTTGATGATTGGTGTTTCTCCAATCGCGATTGGTCTGTTGATGGAACTCGATGGTGCATCCAATTTACGAATTGGGGGATACTGGGTTCGATTTACGAATTGGGGGAGGTGTATCCATTTTGTGTTTTATGAAATCGGTTCCACTGTTGGGGGTGCGCTTGATGATATCCGTGTTCACGTTACCGTTGTGGCGATTTTTTGATTGGCGGTGGCGATTACGATATGATTATTGTAACCGTCAACCGGGTCGTCTCGTAGTATCATATTGCTCGGCGCCATATAAAGACCTATTCCAAATACATAGTCTACTGGGGTGCTGGCATTCTGTAAAACGTCTTGATAATTCTGGATCGCCTTCTCCAGGTCCACCCTAGCTGAGATGGCGTCCTCTACAAGTGCCAAAAATTGTTTTTGTGCATCAAACGCTGTTCCCATGCCCAGTATAGAACTGCGAGTTTGTTTTTGTGCGCCGAGAATGGCCCAGACGTACGTGCGAATGGAGTCGTTGACGCGAGTAACCCCGGCCTGCGTGAACCCTAGACCCGTATCTAACATAAATGTACCCCACGCGTTCTGAACCTCAGCAGCCTGCTGTATGTAATCGACGTGAGCCAGTTTCGAGGTAACATTTTACAAGAAAACACGCCACAGTGTCGACCTCCAGACACTTCCGTCCCGAAAGTCATAGTCGCGGGGTTCAAAATTCCCGGCGTTCCGACTGACGATGTGGTCACCGGAGTGATCGTGTCTAAAATCAGTCTGTGTCCAATTCCCGGACTGGCCGTGAATGAGAACGTCCCGAGGCCGGTGCTGGTAGGAAATGCTTTCTGTCTCCAGTCCGCGTCTTTTGAAACGTAAAATTCGTTACACAGTCTTTCAAAGGCCATACGGTTATATGTGTTGGATGGGATCCCAGGCGTCGTCTTGAGGTAGTGAAATACCTAGTTCTTTGAGAATCCTCCTAATAGTATAATACACGTGAAAGTTGTAGACACTTCGGAGCATGACATTCTTGGATGTCAGATGGTCTTTATATGAAACTCCACACCGGCTGTTGCGCACCATACAGCGAAATTTATTTGGTTCTGCCAAAACTGCATCGGTGTTGCTTTCCAGCCGTTTACCACCTCCATCGTAGTAATCTTGGGCAACCTATATTGTTCAAAGATGTTAGGGAAGTTGGTGGCAAAGCCACTGTCGGTCTAACCGTTACGGTTGGGTGTACAAGGCGGTTAACAACGTCTTTTTGTGTGTATTTACCTCCTACCGCGTACTTTACATTAGAGTTAAAGCTAAATGCTTTGGTATCCATTGAAAGATATTATTATGTTTGCTACTATAACTAATGTTCAAAAAGGGAGTTGTGAACTTCAAAAATTAATAGACAACTGCTGCGAAAACGCCGGGTAGGCCTTAGATCAATCACCTTCACGGTTGGATGGCAGAATGTGGGGAAGAGCGAATGGTTTTACTATGTGAAGGATGGACTACAATTAGAAGTAAAGCTGCTCACGGACTGTGGGGAATAAGACAGCTCAAAGATTTTGTCAACTCAGAGCTTGACGGTATAATCAACCTCACAGTATCGAATGCTACCGGGCTCGCAACAATGACCATCAGCAGTGATAATAAGGTAGTGGTCTCCCCGGGGTTGGGTATTCAACTCGGTTTTAGAGAGACATACTCCTCAAACAAAGGAGTGTTTACCCCGGGTGAGTACGTCGGTGATAAACCGTGGACTTCACCTTCACGAAAACTCTCAGGGTGCACCTGGATCGGGTGAACACATCGTACAACACGATAGACGGATCCCCCAGCACATTACTGAAAACTGTGCCCGCCAGCGATTGTTTCTATGGCGAGACTGTAACGTTAGACTTCCCACACCAGAGATGAAAGTTTTGGAATCGGGACACATCCACGAGTTGAAGATTTATATTCTTGATGATAAAGGGCGAGAGTTGAAGAACGATTACCCGATTTCGGTCGTCCTAGAAATTTCAAATTAATTAATTTTAAGAAAATTAGAATTAAACGCATGTTCGTAATATATATTATCAACATTATGTAGTATACGGACCAGGTAGTTCTTCCGATTGGGTGACAAATTCAAATAATTTGGAACCTGCAGAAGGGGGATTCATCCCGACAGAGGGCGACTTTTTAACTACCCAAAAAACAAAGGCCTTGATTAATAGAACTATATCGAGGGCCACGGACGAGATTCACAAGAGTCTACTATCACAACTTAGAGAATATGCCCTGGCTGTGAATACACAAAGTCGTGAAGAAACGCATACGGAACTAAACGAACTAGGTAAAAAAAAATAACCAAATTTAGAAAAGAGACCCGGTTGGGGATTGATAAAGTCGAGAAGACCGTAAGGCTGAAATTACGGAGGTTTATGATGCGTTGCGCTTAGAAGACTCTCTCAGCAAAGAAGCTACACTTGCTGAATTAGACGGGAAAATAATCGATTTTCGAAATGAGGCCACGTCGGGTATTGAGAAAGCACGAGAAGACCACCAGGCGGACCTTATGAAGGCTTATGAGGTGTTGCGCTCAGAGGACTCTCTCATCAGAGAAGCGGCACTTACTGAACTAGATAAAAAAATAACCAAATTTCGAAAAGAGACCCGGTCGGGTATTGATAAAGTCCGAGAAGACCACCAGTCTAACCTTGCAGAGGCCATTGCGGAGGCTTATGATGCGTTGCGCTTAGAGAACTCTCACAGTAAAGAATCGACACTTACCGAACTAGATGAAAAAAATAGCCGAATTTATAAAAGAGACCAGGTCTGGGGTTGAGGGGGTCCGTGAAGACCACAAAGAGGCCATTGCGGAGGCTTATGGGGCGTTACGCTCAGAGAACTCTCTCAACAGAGAAGCGGCACTTACTGACCTATATGAAAAAAATAACCGAATTTAAAAAGAGACCCGGTTGGATCTTGATAGAGTCCGAACGGGTATTGAGAAAGCCCGAAAAGACCACCAGGCGGACATTACGGAGGTTATAGGGTGTTGCGCTCAGAGGACTCTCCCAACGGAGAAGCAGCACTTACTGAACTAGGAGAAAAAATAACAGAATTTCGGGAAGAGAGACCCGAACGGTTATTGAGAAAGTCCGAGAAGACCACCAGGCGGCCCTTACGGAGGCTTATTATAGGGTGTTGCGCTCAGAGGATCGGACGGGGATTGCGGGATTAGGAACCCGAGTGGTTGAATATCCGCGCCATTGATGAATCACTTGTTGCGGTTGATGATAAAGTAAATCGAGTTCGTACTGAGGCATATAACGCAAACAATGCGCTTGCCGGAATAGTGCGAACAATGAAAACACCAAAACGTGTCATAACAGTTTGGGCTGAGAAGCGGGGCCCATTGGTTGTGGGGCACTATGAATATTCGTTCGGTGCCAAAGCGAGTAATAAATATGGGGGATACACTATGACAGCTGCAGGTGAAGTTATCCAAATGGCGGTCTGCTCGGTTAATGCTAATGGTAAACCTGTGGGCGCGGTCGCGATAAATATTGTAGTAGATGGGGAAGAACGGGGGGTTGGAGTCACTAAAATCTCTGGAGATAGTTCGACGGTGGTTTCGTTCTCCTGGTGATGATCGAATTAGACTTTCCCAAGGTAGTGTTATTAACTTTGTTACGAAAATCGGTGACTCAGATAGTTCTTCCACTATTGTCTCATTGTTAATTGAACTTATTGTGTAAATACTAATATATTGAAATAAATTTAATCTATGAACGAATCACCGCTTCCAATTGTCAATACCGATCCACCAACACTGTATTCAACTCTCAATACCACTCCACCAACACTGTATTCAACTCTCAATACCACTCCACCAACACTGTATCCAATTAACGAAAGAAGTTCAGATTTTAGGTTGAATAATATCGTCGCTATGCAGGATATTTTAGTTAGAGAATGTGCAAATAGAAAAAGACACTCTAATAAATATAGGCGCGCGGCAAACATAGCTGAAGCATCTAGTACGGTTCTGGCAAGTGTTTCTGTGTTGTGTGGGGCGGGGACTGCTGCAACGCTATCTACAATTGTAATGATTCCACTTGCAGGGGTTTTGAGTGGAATTACCGTTTTATCTGGAACACTTTGTATGGTAATTAGGGCGGCGGGTGGAAAACTCGAGAAAAAAAGTAGAAAACATGATAGAATATCCGTTTCTCGCTAGGTCTAAGAAAAATAGCATCGACGTTATGGTGTCCAAAGCGTTGGCCGATAAGAAAATATCAAATTTAGAGTTTGAATCCGTGGTGGAAGAAATGGGGAGATATGAAGAATTAAAAAATGATATAAGGATCAAGGCGCGCGCCACCATGCCAAAAATTGAGTGTACTGATTGGGATAAATTTAGGGTAAAACTTGGAAATAAAGTCGGAGGAAATGTTACAGCACCATTATAAAATAATTAAAAAAAATTTAAAAAAATTTAAAAAAAGTAGTATAGAGGGAGTCAAAATGATTCCACCTCTCTACTACTAAAAATAATTAAAAAAAAAAAAAAAAAAAAAATAAATAAAATAAAAATAATAATAATTTAAAAAAAAAAAAAATTCTTAATTTTCCTAATTTTTTCAAAATTATATTGGTGCAGTAAAACAAATTTACATACCTATACAACATGTGTTTTTCACTGAGAATTATCGGCTCTGTTTACCTCGGCTATCAATTTACGCATGGGCCATAACCCGTGTAATTGAAACATTGTCGTTACAACATAAATTATTACTATGTAATAATAGGGAGTGTTCAGCTTTAAATTATTATTAAAAAAAAATATAAAATTAATTATAAAATTAACAAAATAACGAACCATCACATGTTTTCTTTCGCCAATAGGTATTAATAAATAATTATAATATGCACACCATTTGTATGTTGTATAGGAAACTGATGAGTATATATATGTTTGTTGACCTTACAACAATTGGTCTCATCTCGTGTGTGCTATGTTGTTGATCCGGTATGACGTCCGTCTCGTCTGTTTAATGGTAGCAGTCTATGCATATGTGTGTATTTGGCGATGTAATTGTGTAGCTCAAAGGTGCCGGCCTAAAAGATTTCTGCCTAAGAGCTTTGCAATTTCGGAAACCAAATTCACACATAGGCTCGTCTTACTTCGCTGGTTTCTCTTAATAGAGGAATTGGAATTGGCAATGGGGTTCAAGGCGACCCAGAATGTGAGCCAACAGATGCGTGGGCTTAAGAAAGGTCCCAACACCCCAGTGGCTGGGTGCCGGCTAGAAATCTGCCCAGTCGCTGGGGTGTTGTGCACGAGTGGAGGCTTTTGTTGCTATTTTTTTTTTTAATTTTTACAAATTATTAATATCTTTATACGCGATAGACCTAATCGTGTAATCTCTCTATAAAATGGACACCTAATTTACATGTTCATAACACGTGTAATTGGAACATTGTCGTCTGCTTGGTGTGATTATAACATAAATTAGTTCTGTTCAATAATTTTCAATTTCTTCTAATAATTTTCCAATTTCTTCGTTAAAAGCGATATTGTAGAAACGCATATCCGTAAACGAATCTTTGATTTTAAACTGTTTTATAAAATTAGTTTGATAATGTTTCGGTAGTGTTTCTCCGATCCTATTTAGTCGCTTCATTATATAAATTTTTGATACTTATACCGGCGACATAATTGCCGGTTTAATATTGTAAATGCAACGTTTTTATCGCAGCGTAATAAATTACGCTGATATTTCATGTATCGATACACATAGTATTGTCATTTTACCGTGTTTTAATACTGTAGAAACAACAGCGTAAAATCCTTCATCCAAATCATTATAAACGTCCAATTCGTTGTGTATTTTATTATCCATTTTGTTATAATATTTTATTATAACCTATTAAATTTATATGTTCAATTGGACGTGAAAAAAACATGATGTATTTATGACACCAATTTTGAATATTTCGTGGTTGGTGGGAGACAATTTCATCGTTAACTATTTTTTTGATTTTTTGGGGGTGGTGGAGTAGTATAGAGGGTGGAGAAATGATGCCACCGTTAGGTGGTATCATTTTGACTCCCTCTATACTACTTCATGCATATGTTCATTCCCCACCCCACCCATGCTCCCCTTGTTCACAAGGTCAAGGTCAATTAACTTTGAAAGTTCACATTCAGTAGATGCATACGCGTGTATTGTACGAGCACAGCATGTGCATGATTCCCACCATTCATATATTCATTCCCCGCCACATACATGCTACCCCTGCCCCCATGGTCAAGGTCAAATAACTTTGAAATTTCACATCCAGTATATGCGTGCGCGTTTCTCCATTCTCCTATAACTTCTTTAGTGTACGAGCGATTGGCTTGAAACTCCATGTGCATGTTTCTCATCGTTCATATTTTCATTCACCACCCTACCCATGCTCGCCGGTACCAAAGGTCAAGGTGAAATAACATTGATTTCACATTCATTAGATTCATGTGCGGTTCTCCATTCTCCTATGTCGTGTTTACTGTATGAGCGATTGGCTTAAACGTACATGCCCACGCAGTAGACACAAAATGTTCTCTATATCAGAGACATCATCTGAGACATTTTCTAGCAAAATAAACATTCATTCACCACTACCCCATGTATTAATTGGCATTATTATACATTTTATATCAGACGGAAATGTCCACACTGAAATCAGGGGTGATAACCGTGTTTCCTTAAAATGTTAACGGACATTACTATTTGGTCTCTGTATGTATTTTTGGATGTGCAATGATCATACTTTATAATGTGTCTACAATATTTTGTTTCAGGTGACGCATTTAATTAGTATAAATAATTAACAAATATCATGCCTCATTTGCATATGAAAATAGCCTGATACCACCGCGCTTCACAGTCAGTAAAGTACACATTACTAAATTATCATATCTGTATAGTTTTTAGAACAGGTGGAATAGTGACACAATTATACACTTATTTAAATCCTATAAATAACATGTTGTACCTAATGGGTGGGCATGTACCTTTAACATTGTATGTGCAGATTTATGATCCAACCACCACAGCGATGTGATACATGCCGTTGGCGGCATTCTTGTGTTTCTATGTGGCTGACACCTTATAACAGCTGTATTCACGATTGAAAGTCAGTGTTGATCAGCCGATTTGACATTCGACTGCCCGAGCCCATTGAACACACTGTAGAAGATAATGTTTCTCCAGATAAAACTATGTTTATGCCCCCGTCACAGATTGGTGAGGGGGACATATAGTGTTGCCGGCGTCCATTCTCCCGTCCGTCCGTCCGTACGTCCGTCTGTTTTATAATTTCTGTTTCCGCATTGCTCTAATGGTCCTCTACCGCCCTGCGACAAATCCACGATCGTCTCGCCCCTGCTAAGTCCAGGGTGAAGGTCACATACTTTGTGCATTTGAAACCTTAACGCTCGGGTAATTGTCTTATACTTTCTGTTTCCTAGCACTCATCTGCTTGATATTTCACACACGTATTGATTAAATAGTCCTCTACCACCCTGTGACAAATCCACGATTGTGCCGCCCCCGCTAAGCCCAGGGTGAATGTAACATAATTGGTGCATTCGAAACCTTAACGCTCGGGTAAATATCTTATAATTTATATTTCCTTGCACATATCTGCTTGATATTTCACACACGCATTGCTCTAAATGTCCTTTATCGCCCTGTGAAAACCCCACGATCGTCCTGTCCCCGCTAAGCCCAGAGTCAAGATCACATATTTGGACTGTTCGAAACTCTGGTAAGTGTCTTATAATACCGCTTGTCTTGCATTGATCTGCTTGATCTTTCACACACCCATTTCTCTGCTTTCATGCTTTGACAAATCCACGCTTCTGTGGCCCTCTGTGTTTTCAACTGTGCCTCGTTTTCTTTGGCTGTCTGCGGGGATCATTTGTGTGCCGACATGTAGCAGCATAATATCTATGAGCACATTGTGTCAGCGAGAAAATGTTATTTATTTTCTGTCAAGGTATTTGAAATACATGTACAGACTGTATAACTTTATGAACTAACATTGATACATGTGTTAACTGTGACTATATTATCTATATTAACTAATAACATTGATACATGTGTTAACTGTGACTATATTATCTATATTAACTAATAACATTGATACATGTGTTAACTGTGACTATATTATCTATATTAACTAATAACGTATAATGATTAATAATGAAGGAGTATACTGTCTGTTCCACCTTTTGCTGCCGACGAACTTTTGGCTATTAAACATATTAAATCTAAAAAATATTTAAATATTTAGTAGTTTTTCATCAATAACAAAGTCACCCTCTCCCAAAAAAATTATTTGATGAAATTCCATCAAATATTGATTTTATTGCCAAAAAAATATTTTCGTATGGGCATTTAACATGGGGGCTAAAAAATAAAAACAAAAATTGTTTATTTAGGGACCGATTTTCAAAATGTTCTCTTAGTTACACCATTTCCAAGCTATCTAGCGGTTTGTTTCGCTATACAATCAATATTTGGTGGAATTTCATGAAACAATTTTTTTGGTGGAGGGAGACATTTTTGTTATTGGTGAAAAGGTACTTAAATTTAAATATTTTTTACATTTAGTAGCCAAAAGTTCGTCGGCAGAAAAACATGGAACAGACAGTAGTCATTATTGTTTATCTCTATAGATATTACCTCACGGTTAATTTCGAGCAGGTATTTATTTCATATAAACATGTACATACAATTCAAATACAATCGAGGTTCCCGGTATTTAGCCGGTACCCATTTACAGCTGGGTGGGCTGAAGCAGTGTCTTGCTCAAGGACACAACGCACGACTCCGGTGAGGATCGAACCCACGACCGTAAGGTCCGACGCCTCAGACCACTCGACCACACGCTCCATGCTTAATTTATGTGACTGTGACATTGGAGAATTATCTGTATTTTATATGTCAAGAAATGTGATATGTGTTAATTTTAAATTATATGCGCACCCTATGTTATATGTTATAATAAAATACAAGTGAGTGATCTAATTGGTGAACATTTACAAGGAGAGTGATGAAATAGACTACAAGTGTGTCTGCTTCGGCCTGAAGGCTTAGCAGATTGAAGATACTATTCGAACGCTAACATACTTTATAATTAATAATGTAACCAAAAATTGGCATACATACCTTGATACAGTTCGACTGATTTCTAATTTAGTAAATTTGAGAATTTTATGTTACCCCGCCCACCCACGTATGTAAGGAGTGGGAATTAAATCTGCGATTAAATCATTAAACATTAACGAAATGTAGCCAATATTTGGCCAACTTACGTGCTGACATAAGATCTCCAAACGGACAGTCGTGGAATATTTACTCTCTCCATTATCTCTCATAAACGTGGAATATTTCGTAAGCGTGTGAAAGCATGTCGGCTAGTAAGCAATGCAATGGCGTTAGGTTACGTTACTATGTTACGTTTCTAACGCAAAGACGTCGACGTCACAGACGCATTGTGCAGCAGAATACGTGACATTTTCGCGCCAAATTAGATTACATTTGAGGTGATGACTCGTATCGCTACAAATGATAGCTATATTTTCGCTAATGGGGGATCGTAGCTAGTTATCTCCCTTTGCAAATATATTTATAGAGATCCGGTCCTATGCTGTATTTCAGCGTTTACTTCTTACTGACTAGTACACAGATTGAGTATACACTATTTGCAATAATCTTAATACGTGTGAAAATATGAAAATGGCAAATAATGCAGCCCTGGATCAGATTGCGCAGATATTGACGATCTTGATCAACACTAGACGATATCAATATAATTGCTCCTTTTCATAAGAAATCATGATACATTTGCCTTTTTCCAAGCAATAATGCCCTAAACTACATAATTTCGAATGGATTTCTATAAATAAATTCAACGGTAGATAACTAGATACGACCCCCATTACATGTTGCATTGTGTTACCACCATCTCTGTTTGTCTACGGAGGTTACGTAAACGTAACATTGCGCGGTTGGATGCAGCAGTTATCATTCGCCAGTCGCAAATTCGCGTGCTACAATATTAAAAATGTATGTATGCCGATATATACGGAGCCCGCCAGGCGACATGGATTTTTTTTTATTAATTCGTTCCCACGAAATAACAATTCGTTCCCTCAATTTAATTAACAATTCGTCCCACGATATAACAATTCGTTCCCTCGAATTAACCACGAAATGACAATTCGTTCCCTCAATTTAACGATTCGTTCCCTATAATTAACAATTCGTTCCCACGATATAACAATTCGTTCCCTCGAATTAGCAATTCGTTCCCACGATATATCAATTCGTTCCCACGAACGAATTGTTATTTGGTGGGAGCGAATTGTTATTTCGTGGGAACGAATTAATAAAAAAAATGAAGTATATGTCCCCTACGGGGCTCCGTAGATATCTGCATGTACACGATGTATGCGACAAGTCGATCGTGTATTTTGGATTTGCATATGTGAATTCAGATTCATCGAATGCCTTGTCAAACGATACTGTAACAGACGCGGTCCACGAGGAAACCAGTCAAAAACATCATAAATTGTGTATACTATTGATGTTTGCAAGCTAACTCAAATATCAACTGAAGCCATACAAAAGTACGTTGGTTCTAAGACATGGAGTTAGCGGAATGTGACTCGGGAAGGCGGATTTTAAAAATATGTGTTTTGTTTGTTTGAGATGTTTGTGTCTGGGTTTTTTTTTCAAGCCGCCAGATGCATATATGTTCTATAAAGTTACTATGATCTCTATTGACGTGGAAAATCACCAGAATTTCATCTGACATGATTGCATTTAACATATTCATAGTGGTCATGTGGCGAATTTACATTATGAGTTTATTTCTCTATAACTTGAAAATGCTCTGCGCAGGGACTTTACTAACGCTGCTGTACATGAGAACCAACATTTTTTTGTATGGCCTAAGAAACAAATTCATAAACCGTTTCGTACGAAGTTTAGTGAAACATGTCCCTGTGTAAGCGCATATGACACTATGTCACTTGACCTTCGGTTTCCAGACCCTGTATTCTTGGGACCCAACCATATTGCTACCCGCGTCATACCTCTCGCGAGATAGATAACATATCGGAGGCGAATTATTTTAGCTAGTGTTGATGGAGGTTGCTCAACCCGGAGTGGACAAACAAACAAGAACAATAAGGACCGTTTTTACCAAATAGGATCCGTTTTGACTGGGGCGTATTGACCTGGTTCCATTTCACATACGATTATACGGTTGTCCCCCTTAGTCATATTAATTGCCATTTGCATTTGTTTCGCCGTGAAATTTGAACCGTCTTCCTGACATACTGTGATATATCACAAGTGATTTCGCATGCGTTGATGCCGTATGGTTGTCGGACCAGTGATAGAGCAATCTCCGGGTGATTGTGTAAATAATCAAGTGTAAATAGCTGGGCCTACGCCTACAGGCTACTGTACAACACGGTATAACTTAGTCCAATAATATTAGACCTCGGTTTTTGCTATCTGATGAACCCGAGTAATATTCAATCAGAAATAACAGATGAAAAATAATTGAATATAGATCTATACGTTTTATGTTATAGAACTAGCTACAACTACTTGTTCATAACACATGCACAAGCCTCGACAAAGGAAACGAAAACTGTAATTTAACTGACATTTTAAGTCATCTGAGCCAAAGCATAGGCACTTTATGGGATGAACGAAACCGATGTGTTAATGACTCCTATCGCAGGATGTATAGTATACGAGAAGGTGGGACACTCACCATGTTTTTGTTCTTGTTGTTTTTTCAACCAACGGAAGTGACGTAAATTAGGCTACCTTTGACTGGTTTCGTGATTTATCTTGCGATTTTGTTTTTGTGCCAGATCGAGAATTCTGGTCGTTTCGTCTAACTGCCAGTTCGTCTACCTTATTTTATATAGTAGGTGATAAGTCGTTTCGTCAACATGTATTTATATAGTAACCGAATATCGATTTTTACCTGTAGTATATTTGTGTAGACTGGAATCACCTAGAAGAAACGAAATGGTGCTATTGTGCGATATGTGCTGACATTAATTAGTACTTTCACCTAAAAACATGTGCGTAATTCTATATTAATTTAATAATTAATTTGAATTCTACATCTCTTCGTTAGATAACATGCACACAATGCAGATTTTTTTTATATCGAATTTATATCAACTTTTCGTATTAGGTAAATTTATTAAATATTTTTTCAATGAATTACGCAGATGTTTTCATATACATATATCAACATTGTAAATTGATGATGTTTATTAATGTATGATTACGAGATTAAATAAAGTGCTTTAATAAAAGTAGTAATTTAAATGTGTTTTGTTGTGCTTTACCTAACCCAAACATTGACAATTGGTGTTTGTCAACCATGTCCACAGTGTCTAACACCTTGTAGCAAACAACTACAGCCTACAGGTAATAATCGATAATTGGTCACTATACAAATACATGTTGACGAAACGACTTCTCAATTACTATATAAAATAAGGTAGACGAACTGGCAGTTAGACGAAACGACCGACATCCCCAGATCGACACTGCCTGTGTTGACATACAACATGGAAAGTCACATTAACATGAACACATGGCAAGAAATAGCCCATATTAATGTCATTTACAATATTTAATTCATGATTGCCTATTCAGATAAGTGACAAAACAAATCACGAAACCAGTCCGTACTTCGGTTGGTTGAAAAATGGTTCCCAGCCTACATGCGGATTAGTAACTTACAATTAGCGAGCCGGTCAAAGGTAAATGAAGTTACTTCCGTTGACTGAGATGATGAATGCTGTCATTCCTTCTAGATTCATACTAATCCTCAGTGTAACTGGATTATCACATCGGCTTTTCGTTCATCCCATAAAGCTCCTATGAGCCAAAGGCTCTTGAAAGTGAGCTATTGTTACCGCATTTCGTCCGTCGTCAACAGATGTAGTTGCAGACCGTAACGCTGTGACCCTCCCGTAATGTATGTCAGGGGCGTAGCCAGGGACAAATTTCTGATACGCACACATATCAAATGGTAGAACATTGGGTGAGCATGGCTCACTCGTCGACCTAACGAAGTGAGGGAGAGTGCTAGGGGGGTCCGGGGGCATGGCCCCCCGTATTTTTTTTGAAACGGAGATCCTATCTAACGCGTTTTCCTGCATTATTTACGGCACCATTTGTTTGTAATCGACATGTACGTTTGATACAAAATGCGTTCTGTTCCAGACTCAATAGCAACCCCCCCCGCCCACCACCCCCAAGATTTTACATGTATTGCATATTTCTAAAAATAAGCCTTTTTTTTTTAAATTCTTTTATTTTTTCTCGTGCGTACGTGTGTATGCCTGGCTATGCCACTGTATGTATCGTCAATCAATATGAAATGGAACACAATGTGTTTCGGAACACCACCGGATATAACGGTTTGTATGCTACTCAAGTTACCCGGTAGTTAGTTTTTTAAAAACAAATCAACTGGGATGTGTAAAATTTGAGCATATAAAGTTTATGCCATAATGGCATTTTAAAATAACATTGTCTGAATAATATATGCAATATACCACTGATAATGTAAGAAACAATGTGACAAACACTTGTAGTCAGCACTAACTAAAAAGAGGAACCTGTATCGGCCGTATTCACACATCGGCATAACCAGGGCAGACACGAATGTAATGAGCAAAGGAATGGATGAAAATAATTATAGAAACATTTTTAAGAATATATTGTTATATTTAAATACACCCATTAACATGTTTAAGGCGATTTGATATGTTGAATAACATCTGCAGTACGAGTATGCATGATTTCGATGGCATCGGGTCTGGTACCCGGGAGTAATACTGGAGTAGCCAAATCGTTCCGAAACCCATTAGACTGGGTAACGTAACGAGTTAGTGACGTCCATAACTTGGTCGTCTGGAAAAAAATGTAAATAATCGGAAATTTGTAATTCCTATGATAAGTTTTTATCTGAATTGAATAGTTTTCCTACTTTATTGATTTATTTTGTTTGACATTTTCTATTCCACTGAATGAAGTACGCACATGTCGTTAGGTGTTCCGAAACTAATTGGTCTAGGCTACCAGTTACAGTTCCTCCCATAGCATTCCACTGCAGAGTAGCGAATCAGATCTGATTCGCATTTTCATAGTGCATAATTATGACATTTTAAAAATATCTTTCAATTGAAATCTGTGTTAGAATTAGGAAACTTGGGAAAAACATCTGCGCCGGTAATACGCCAAATTTATGTCCTTGACACATTTCTAGTGTACCGCGCCATCTCCATGTAACGCAATTTGTTGATTTAATCAGTCTCGCTAACAATCAATAATCTTTTCGCCCACTTTTCAATACTAGTTTTCGAGATGCACTCATCGATAATAGAAAGCTGCGCGTTAACTATGATGTCTGACTGGTTATTTGTTTCACGATTTCAAGTGAATATTACTGGGAAACTGCTGTAAAGCAGTCCATTAACATTTTCAGACTGAAAACATTAACAATGTGGAAAACATCGGCGCATTGTTCACTTTTTCGGCGCGTTAGAATTTAATATTAGTAAAAAAACAACAGAAACATAGGTTAATTAATCTGATTCCCACCAATTCCCCAAATACTAAGGCCAGATTTTTGTTTTGTAAATAACATTTTTGACAGCTCTATGTGTCTAAGGATGTTAAATTCTTGCACATGCAACCCACATAGAAATAGCCAAGACCACGGTCACCCAGGTGGATGGCAGGTTGGGAGCTTGTGAAGGGTAATTTAACGATGGAGTTCATCCTTAACAGAATCATGATGTCTCTTGTTATAGGAGTAGTAAGATTAGTGCTAATCATATTACTTATATGAGATGACCCGGCCTTAAATGACCTCAACTGTTGATATGTCATGATATACCATTAAGCAAACAAGGTCGCTGGAGAGTTGTGTTCACACTGTGCGGTGAAATTAAAGTGGAGTATATATGTTAATATTTTGTTTGACATGGTATTGAATTAATGTGAATAAAACGTTTGTCAGGTACATGTATGTGTTCAGAGCTCCAGACAAGCTTTGTGTCTAAAGTGTACTATACCCCCTGATTTCAATATCATTGCATATTTTACTTTTACAAAGGGATTACTGATTTTTTCATTACTAAATAGGGAACAAATGATGAACAAATATAACAAATTTAAACATTCACTTATTTGAGCTGCAAAAAGCAAACACTGTTTGCTTTTTGTAGCTCAACTAAGTGAATTTTCAACTTTATGACAGTACATTGTATTTTCACTACTCCATTTGAAATTCAATGCGTATTTTCACATTGCTGTGCGTATTTTGTACTCCCACCTTTGTTAATCAATGCTTATTCAGCTAAAATAATTGCGTAAAATACACCAATACACCAATATCTGCAGCTCTGTGTGTTGTTTTGAAGACGCAACTGTTAAAATGTACATACAGTTTAAAGGAAATTGTGTAATTTGAATGATTAAAAATTGATGTCTGAAATGAATAACTACGCTACATGTATGTAGTGGCAGCCCCTCTCACAGAGTGGAAACACGGGTCTGTCCCTGTCCACAGTGGAGTGTTATTTTTCTGCAATACACGACAGGGTTACCAGAGCTCCAGATAAGCTGTGTGTCTAAAGCGTACTATACCCCCTGATTTCAAAATCATTGCGTATTTTACTGTTACAAATGGATTGTTTGATTTTCTTCATTACTGAATAGGGAACAAATGATAAAAAAATATAACAAATTTAAACATTCACTTATTTGAGCTGCAAAAAGCAAACATTGTTTGCTTTTTGCAGCTCATCTAAGTGAATTTTCAACCTTATGACAGTAGTTTCACTACTCAATTTGAAAATCAATGCATATTTTCACATTGCTGTGCATATTTTGTACTCCCACTTTTGATAATCAATGCATATTCAGCTAAAATAATTGCGTAGAATACGCCAATACGCACCTTATCTGGAGCGATGGGTACTGTACATTCAACCACATACCACATACACATTACCGAGTGAAATAATTGATACTTCGGACATGTTGTCAATAAATGTTTTTGTTTCCAGCTTACCGTTTATACTCCGGCCCATCCACTATGAGGAATATGCGTGGACAACGTGGAAAACAGTCTGGGGAAGTGGCAGTAGGTCGGGAACAGACACATATCCCCCACGGTCAAGGTAAGGCTCGCTCGACTAGAATACAGTTGAACCTCTCTGCACCAGACATCCTTGGATGTCCCCAGGGTATGGTACATTGTCCACAGTCATGGCAGGCCTCACTCGACTATAGAATACAGTTGAACCTCTCTGTACCAGACATCCTGGGATGTCCCCAGGGTATGGTGCATTGTCCACAGTCATGGCAGGCCTCGCTCGACTATAGAATACAGTTGAACCTCTCTGTACCAGACATCCTGGGATGTCCCCAGGGTATGGTACATTGTCCACAGTCATGGTAGGCCTCGCTCGACTATAGAATACAGTTGAACCTCTCTGCACCAGACATCCTGGGATGTCCCCAGGGTATGGTACATTATCCACATAGTCATGGTAGATGGTAGGGCTCGCTCGGCTATAGAATACAGTGGAACCAGACACCCTGTGATTTTCTGTAAATGATCATGACGAAATGTTCACAGCATATTCCACATTTACTCTGAAAATTTCGTCTACTTCCGATGTCATTTACAGAGAATATCTTAAATTTTGTTAATATTTTTTCACGAGATAGTGCACATCTTTTTATGTATAAAATCAGTCGTACGAAGTTTAGTGAAACGGGCCCATGGAGGTCATGGTTTAAATCCCTGCTCTCTGCATGGCTTGCGAAGTGTGTCGACGGGTGTATAATTTTCATATTTCCGTCCCTCCGTAAGATTTGTGTTAATATATTCGGGTACCAATTATCACTGCAACCGTAAGTCGGATTGACTTGAAACTTCATATATGTACTTCTTTATCATCATCCATGTTGTCTTGCTATAGCCCACCATGGCATGTGGCTTTCACAGTCACATTCACTTTAAACAGTGATTACCTGTATACAGTGTCTGGCCTATTTCCAGGAAGTGAAAAGCTGTAAATGCACATATCAATGTGTTGTTCACACCAGTAGCCTATTTCACCAACATTGCAAAGTATACTTATCTAACAAAGTATACTTTGAGGGATAAATTTTCAATTTAAGAATAAATTTTATTAATTTTTATTATACTGAATTTATTACATTATCACAGCCATTTTGGCTGTGATAATGTAATAAATTCAGCATAATAATTCTGCATACTTTTATTCATCAAATATAATATGCAATCGTTAGTTCTATATGAAATAATGCATTTTGGGAAAAATACATGATTACTCCCTCAAAGTATACTTTGCTAGATAAGTATACTTTGCAATTTTGATGAAATCGGCTACAGGCCATGGACAAATACACAATTACCACATTTCAGGCAGCAGGCCACATGGGTACAAGTTCTCGCGGAAACAAGTTCACGGGTGGAAGCCGTTGGGCGTGAATCTACAACAGTACCTGACCCAGCTGGTCAGCAGTAGTGTCCAGTGAGTATATGTATACTACCCATTAACTTGAGTTTTCTGGCGGTCAAGCTTACAAGCCACCTTGTTTGACAGCCAGAACATACGTGCTAGTATGACACACAGGGGCTTGCCTAGCTGCATGTTTTCCGCTATTAGGCAATGGGTTGATCTCTATCGTTACACTGCAACTAATGGTATAGATTTAAAGAATAGGGTTTCAAGTTAGTGCACTAAAATGCAGTGATAATCCACTGTTCGTTCATGTTCATACGTCAATATTTACACCTTCTATACATTCATAATGCAAATGCCCATTCAACGTATTGCTTTTACATCCCAATACAATACATTAGACACTCGTGACATCGCGCGATGTTGTTGATTGGTTAAAGTTGGTTTGACGTCATTAATTTCCATGAGGTCAATAACTGCACGCTATTGACCGGCAACGTCGCTGTTCCAGGAATTGCGACAAAATTACTTTTAATTTTAACACCATATTTGGTTATTTACATGTTTGAAACTATCAGCAAATTCAGTGTAAATATAAGTAATAAAACCATGGGCTGTAGCGTTTACTGGGGTGTACAATACATGTAACACAATGGGCTGTAGCGTTTACTGGGGTGTACAATACATTTGGTCTGTTTAAAGTTTGCGAGGAGTCCTTCGGGCTCCACGCAGTTTAAACAGACCAAATGTATTGTGCACCCCAGTTAATGCAACAGCCCATGGTGTTGTTCTTTAATTATATTGTTAAAGTAAAGACAAGAATAGGAGACACAAATATTATCATAAACTCCCCTAATAAAGTGTTTTAGCATATTAATTTGTCACTTACGGATTTCAAGAGTTACTGTTCGCAACTATCTACATGTATGACCTCAGCTTTTGCTAAAAATTGATCGCGGAATGCTTGACTTTGTCCTGTAATTATTTCTCGTCTCCAGGTCGGTTCTAAGCTACCCGAAATGTCGAAAGGAGGAGGAAGTCTGTGATCTCCTTACTAACATTCAGCAACAGTGAGTTAACTTGTTATCTGTAGACGATTTCACCAAAATTGTTGAGTACACTTATAAATCTAGCTATAAAATTTCCTTTAAGGGAGTAATTATTTATTTTTACTGAAATGTGTTATTTCATATAGAACTAACAACTGTTTATATTTGATGATTCAAAGGATAGTTTGTGGCCTAGAGGTTAATCCGACTTCCAATCTGGAGGTTGTGGGTTCAAACCTCAATTTAGGCATCAAAGATTATTTCATAGTATATACATCCCACTGGCCTTTCGGATCAGTCTTGAAAACCAGGTCCCATCCCTAAATGACCTTTAGCTGTTGCTGGGACGTTGAAGCCATTCACTTTAATTTTTTTATTAAATAAAAAAATAATTATTGTATGCATAAATTTAAAATTTCTCCATCACAGTATACTTTATAGCAAGATAAGTATACTTGAAATTTGGTGAAATCGGTTACTGGTGTTGTAGCTATAAACCACAGGCATTCGGTGTGTTTCGGCTTTCATCGGTATAACTCTACATGTACATATATGGACAAGGCTTCTAACTTTGGTCGGACACGAGTCACACGACCTCGTATCATAACAAAATAACATGTTTAAACTTGTAATTTGCTATGCATTTTATGTATTAAATACTATTTACATTTACATTATTTCATTATACCCCCCGCAACGAGTTGTGGGGGGGTATACTGGAGTCAGGTTGTCCATGCGTCCGTCTGTAAACTTAACATCAGAGAAATATTGTTATAACTTCTATTTCCATCGTCTAAAATGCTTAATATTTCAAACATGCATTCCTGTAAGGCTCTACTACCATGCTGTGCCAAATCCACGACCGTCCAACCCCCGCTGATCCCAAGGTCAAGGTCAAATACTTGGTTTCTTTACAAAACTTAACATCAGAGAAATAAGTTATAACTTTTATTTCCTTCATTGAAAATTCTTAAGATTTCACTCGTGCATTTCTCTAAGGTTGTGCTATCATGCTGTGACAAAGCTATGACCGTCCAACCCCCGCTGATCCCAAGGTCAAGGTCACATACTTAGTCTCTTTACAAAATTTAACATCAGAGAAATATGTTATAACTTCTATTTCTTTCATCGAAAATCTTAATATTTCATGCATGCATTCCTCTAAGGCTCTACTATCATGCTGTGACAAATCCCCGCTGATATCGAGGTCAAGGTCACATTCTTAGTCTCTTTACAAAACTTAACATCAGAGAAATTGGTTATAATTTCTATTTCCTTGCTCGGATCTGCTTCACATTTCACACACACATTGCTCCAATGGACCTCTACCACCCTGTGACAAATTAATGTTTGTGTCGCCCCCGCTAAGCTCAGAGTCATGGTCACAAGCCCACACACTTGGAAATTATTTTACATATTTATGGGTACCTGGGCCCACACGGGGGTATTCCGTAAGCTTCGCTTACTGACCTATCTAGTTATGTTCTAACTATGCTATTTTAGCAAGATAACAGTAATTCTCAAATGAACATGTGCACTTTCCGCCAAAATATTCACATTAACTTTAATAAAATCGTGGAATTTGTTGTACGGTAATACAAGTGTCCAACCAAAGTTAGAAGCCTTGTTCATATATATATAGAGTTATACCGATGAAAGCCGAAACACGCCAAATGCCTGTGCTATTTATTAACTATAGCAACTAATTACATCAAGTACATTGTACACGTATATGTAGTCACGATTATGTTTTCTGCCGAGGAATAATTATCCTTTTCTTGTAACCTGTCTGTATATGTGGCTGTGTCTCGAGAAATGGGGCTTATGGGATTTGTGACCAGTGTAGCTCCTGATCAAATAACGTACTGATGTATCCTAATAAAGGTCTATATTGCTTGTTAGAAGCCAGGGCCGTAGCCACGTTGAGGCGAACCAAGGCAGTTTTTTTTACGATGCGGGTCGCGCTACACACTCCCACTGGACACACGTTTCATAAGATTTGCCTCGGTAGAGTTTTACCTCTGGCTATGGCCCTGGAAGCATTACTGTTCCTTCATTGACGGAATGATGTACAGTGCAGATCCTGATCAGACTGTGCGACTGCACAAGCTGATCTTGATCTTCACTGGTCACAAAACCCATAAGCCCCATTTCTCCTGTGACAGCCAAATTTAGTAATGTGCAGGGTGGAAATGGTTGCATGAGCATCCACGATATTGTGAAAAGCAGATATATAAAAATCTTCGTACATCAAGGTGTATGATCACGTGGTACTAACAACAACAAGTACTGAAATTTCCAGAATCCATCTGATTCAAAGTACGTATTCTTTTATAGTGGTCCTATTACGTAACGTATTTGATGAAATATGGCGTATCAAACGCGTCTTGTTAAGCTGCATTTGGTGGTCTCTGTATATTCGCCCAAACTTCTGTCGTTTTTGCGAAGAATCGATTTGCGTGTCTCCGACACGGAAATCGATTCTTCGCAAAAACGACATAAGTCTGTACCAAACTCCATGGACCACCAAATGCAGCTCATGAAGACGTGTTTGCTGCGCCATATTTCATCAAAATCCGTTTCATATTAAGGAGAATATCAAATAATACTTTCAAAATTTCAACACTTTCATCCACTGTTGTTGTTGTTATACATGTAACCACGTGATCACGCACCTTGTACATGCCCCTTGATACATTGGAGACATATTGCCATGTTAGAAAAACAATGCCCAGTTTTCGTGTCACATGACAGTCACTGCGTATTACAGGGGCATAAGATTTTCTGCCTTATTGCATCACCGTATTATTTCAATATTGATATGACAAAAAATATGATGATTTTCATAAATGCTAATGTCGAAAGTTGACAAAGCATTCTGAGCCCGTCCTGAATTCAAATTTTACGTGTGGTGTTACATTTTCATCAGCTCCCACCGCCATGAAATTGTAGTTTATTGCATAAAGAAGGCTTTCACAGTGTAATAACATGGTGTATTAAAATGATAATACTTTAGTGTAAAATACATGTATATGCAAATGAGACCGCAACAGAAAACACGCTCAGTGGTCATTACAACACATTGTGCTGTGCTTATGCACTAAATATATATCTAACATTTGTGTCGATTTAATATGATATTTATTAAACCTGTTGACTGATTTCATAAGAAACTCAGCATAGCTCGTTTAATTGTCGTACCTGCTTTAGCAGAAGGCGCGACTATACTCGCCGCTTATTCCGTTGTTGTCGTCATCTGAAATGTCAAATAGTTTGTACAAGCTTCGTCATCATGGTATAACTTTAATATTATTTAACGGATTTCTTCAATATTTGGACACTTGATACATGCGAGCATTTAGAACACACGCATGCCGCCATTAACATGACCGTTACCTTTTTATGCCCCACCACGATAGTGGAGGGGGCATATAGTGTTACCCTTGTCCGTCCGTCCGTCCTTCACCAACCTTGACGTAAAACTTTTAAACCGTACAAGCTATAGACCTGAAACTTGGTATGTAGCTTGGTTTATTTTGATTGTTGAATCGACCCCGGTGTCATGGATTATCTCCCCCTTTTCGACTTAGAATTTTCTAATTTTGGCTTGTAGGTCAAAAAGCTTTTAAACCGTAATAGCTACAGACTTGAAACTTGGTATGTATCTTCCTGATGATGAGTAAATGCGCAAAGTTTATTTTGATTCTTGGTTTTGGTCATGTATTATCCCTCCCTATTTCGACTTAGAATTTCTCAATTTTGATATTTGATACCACCCCCGGGTCATGGATTATCTCCCCTTTTGGAATTTTGCCTAGTTTATTATCAAAGCGATATGTGGGGCATCCGTGTTGTATAAATTCATTTTCTAGTTTACTTTCATCACATTTTTGCGGAAACACATAGCCATTTTTTTTAGTCAAAAGGTTTGTACAAGCTTCTTCATCATGGTATATCTTGCTACAATATTTGGACACTTGATATATGTGAGCATTTGGAACACACTTATGTGGCAATTAACATGACCTTAACCTTTTTTACCTTCATATTTTTGCGGAAACATTTTTTTTTCATCAAAAAGTTTGTACAAGTTTTTCATCATGATATAACTTTAATATTACTTAACGTATTGCTTCAATATTTGTACACTTGATATATGTGATCGTTCGCAACACCCTCATGTCGCCATTAACATGACATTGACCTTTTTAGCTCGACTATTCAAAGAATAGTTAGAGCTTATGTAGTCACCGTCACGCCTTGGTTAAGGTTTTTAGTCAATACTCCTGGCCCTACACCCACCATACTTGGAAAACTTCATCTCCTAGTGATGTACATCAACCTTGAATTACTTAGTTAATTCCCTTGGTTAAGGTTTTTAGTCAACCTTGGTTAAGGTTTTTAGTCAACCTTGTACATGGAATACTATTGTGCATACAGACACCATATTTGGACAACCTTTTCTCATAGGGATGTACATCAATAACCCCTGATCTATATTTGACCTTGACCTACATTTCCTCTTGAATTACTTACTTAATTCCCCTTGGTTAAGGTTTTTAGTCAAGCTTGTAGATGGAATACTCCTGGCCCTACACCAACCATACTTGGAAAACTTCATCTCCTTGTGATGTACATCCTTGGATTACTTAGTTATTTCCCCATTGGTTAAGGTTTTTAGTCACGCTTGTATATGGAATACTCCTGGGCCTACAGCAACCGTACTTGGACAACTTCATCTCCTAGTGATGTACATCAATAATCCCTGACCTATATTTGACCTTGACCTACTTTTACCCTTTGATTACTTACTTAATTCCCCTTGGTTAAGGTTTTTAGTCAAGCTTGTAGATGGAATACTCCTGGCCCTACACCAACCATACTTGGACAACTTCATCTCCTAGTGATGTACATAAAAAAACCCTGACCTATATTTGACCTTGACCTACATTTAACATTGAATTACTTGATTACTTACTTAATTCCCCTTGGTTAAGGTTTTTAGTCAAGCTTGTACATGGAATACTATTGTGCATACATATACCATGCTTGGACAACCTTTTCTCATAGGGATGTATAACCCCTGATCTATATTTGACCTTGACCTACATGTAACCTTGAATTACTTAGTTAATTCCCCTTGGTTAAGGTTTTTAGTCAACCTTGGTTAAGGTTTTTAGTCAAGCTTGTAGATGGAATACTATTGTGCATACAGACACCATACTTAGACAACCTTTTCTCATAGGGATGTACATCAATAACCCCTGATCTATATTTGACCTTGACCTACATTTCCTCTTGAAGTACTTACTTAATTCCCCTTGGTTAAGGTTTTTAGTTAACCTTGGTTATGGTTTTTAGTCCAGCTTGTACATGGAATACTATTGTGCATACAGACACCATACTTGAATAACTTTTTCTCATACGGATGTACATCAATAACCCCTGACCTATATTTTACATTGACCTACATTTAACCTTGAATTACTTAATTATTTCCCCTTGGTTAAGGTTTGTACTCAAACTTGCTTAAGGTTTATAGTCAAGCTTGTATATGAAATACTCCTGGGCCTACAGCAACCATACTTGGACAACTTCATCTCCTAGTGATGTACATCAATAATCCCTGACCTATATTTGACCTTGACCTACTTTTACCCTTGGCTTACTTAGTTATTTCCCCTTGGTTAAGGTTTTTAGTCACGCTTGTATATGGAATACTCCTGGGCCTACAGCAACCATACTTGGAAAACTTCATCTCCTAGTGATGTACATCAATAACCCCTGACCTATATCTGATATTGACCTACATTTAACCTTGAATTACTTAGTTAATTTCCCTTGGTTACGGTTTTTAGTCAACCTTGGTTAAGGTTTTTATGCGGGCCTCGGCCACCTTCTTTGTCAAGCTATGTGTACATCGACAACCCTCGTAGTCGAGCTATGCTGTTCTCCTACAGCTCTTGTTTATCTTCATCTTGACATGTTTGCGGAAATCCTTAGCCATATTCTTGCGTCAAAATATTTTTACAAGTTTCTTCATCATCGTATAACATTAATATTACTTGATGGATTGCTTCAATATTTGGACATTTGATACATGTAAGCGTTTAGAACACACTCACGCCGCCATTAACATGACCGTGACCTATTTGACCTTCACATGGTTGTGGTGGAAACACCATTTTTTATGTCAAAAAAGTTTCTTCAACCTTGACCTTTTTCATGTGTTAAGTATGCACTTCTCTGGTGGTTTTTATACGACCATTTTAAAAAATTGGCAGAAATAAGGCAGATAGTCGCCTACACTGGTTGGGCGGTTGTTTGGGAGCATGCGAAAGGTAATTTGACAATGGGATTTATCCTTAACCCTTTCACCCCTAAGTAACTGGAATGGATTTTGATATGCTACATTTACAACCAATCCAACCGTCACAAAATGGTTTTCTGACTAGTCCATTTATGAAAAGGGGGTGTTTTTGTTGTAAAAAATATGAAAATTACTTGCAAAAGTGCAGATCCTGATGAGACGGCTCGTTACGAGCCGGCTCATCTGGATCTGCACTGTTTGCATAAACCGTTATAGCGGGATTTCGGGTTCAATGGGTTAAAGAAATTATGATATCCCTATGGCGCTCAGGTATATTTTAGGTTTGGCTTTGTTGTTACATGAGAGTTTAATCTGGTTATACCCATTATAAATGTAGTAATATTAGTACTAATCCTGTTACTTTTAGGGAGTGGGGCTAAGTAGTGTGGTGAGGAACTGGCACCAGGTCAATTTATTCTAATTTTGGGGCCAAATATATAATTTTTATGCCCCACCACGATAGTGGAGGGGGCGTTTAGTGTTACCCTTGTCCGTCCATCCCGTCCGTCCGTCCGTCACAAAACTTTAACGCTTGGGTAAAAAAAAAAAATTCACTTGGAATTTGGCCTCATTTATTATCAAAGCGATATGTGTGGCATCCGTATTCTATGAACACATTTTCTAGTTTTATGTATATATATTCAGTTCTGATTTTGGGATCCCCCGCCCCCATTATGACAGTTGAAACTGGAATTTAACCTTGTTGACCTGGCCTAAAATTACCTTCGCAGTTGTCATGCCATTAAACACAATTAAATGTATAAATACATGTAAATACACTGATCCATATATTTTGTGATATTGCAGATTGGAGAGCAAGGTACAACACATGCGGGTGCCCAAAAGTAAACACTGTGAATATAAGAACATGAAGCCAACCCTGGTAAGTTGGTGTGTTGTCACGGGGCAGTTATTTACAAGAACTCTATCATATTATTTATCAGGTATAGAGAATATATGACTACTGTCTGTTACACGTTTTCCTGACAACCCGCTTTTGTCTATTACCGTAATCATATTAAATCTAAAACATATTTATATGTAAATACTTTTTCATTGGTAACAAAAATTCACCCTCTCAAAACTATTTTATTTCATGAAATTCCATCAAATTATATTTCGAAAAAGCAATTTTCCAATGCACATTTAACATGGGGGCAATCTAACTGTTTACAAGATGGTCTCGGTTGACAGGTCCGGCTGAGAGAAGACTGCCAGAGGTTGACGGACCAACAGCTCCTGTTGGAGAGGGCCATCAGACAAGAAGAAAGGTTTGTCAACTCACGGGGATGGTTCTGGCCTAGAGGTTAGAGCTCAGGGGCCCGTTTCACTAAACTTCATACGACTAAAATGTTCGTAAGTGCAAAATTATGATAGTCTGTAAATTTCACATTAACAATGTTTTCTTGTAAATAATTGTTGCATTTACATTTATTGAGCATAGGCTGCATATGCAGCCTATGCTCAATAAATGTAAATCCATCAATTCAAATTTGCAGACGATTCTAAATTTGCGCTTACGAACATTTTAGTCGTAAGAAGTTTAGTGAAACGGCCCCCTGGACTTCAATACCAGAGTGTGGGTGGTGGTCGGGCGAATGAGACGGCGTAAATTAAAATATGGGTTCCTCCTTATAGGAATCATGATTTGCCTGGTTTGGCCCTCAGGTACGTTTTTATCTTTGGCTCTTTAGTTACCTAGGAGTTATTGCCCATTATAAAAGTAGTAAGATTATTACTGATCCTACTGCTTTTGGGAGGGGCCAAGTGATTTTGGTGTGGCGAGGACCTGGCATCTGATCAGGATTATTCTGATTTCAGGGCTGAATATATAGTTTTGTTATTGTAAATATTCAGTTCTGATTTTGGGATTTTTCCCCCATTTGTACATGTACAACAGTACTTGAACATGTACGTGTACTTGTACAGGTAATATGTGGGATTTAGTACTAAACCCATTGACCCGGCCTTAAATGACCGTAGCTGTTGATAGGCCGTTAAACCCCAACAAACAAACAATACCAGAGTGTGGTGATTGGTCGGGAGCATGTGATGGGTAATTTAATGATCGGGGTTTATCCTTACCGGAGACCTGGTTTGGCCCTCAGGTATGTCTTTCGCATTCTTCTATGCGAGTTGAATCTGATTATACCCCTTATAAGAGTAATATGATTATTTCTAATCTTAATCCTTTTTGGGGAACGGGCCTGGTGACTGGTGTGGTATGGACCTGGTACCAGGTCGGGTTATTCTAATTTCAGGGGTGGATTAAAAAAAAAATTGATTTAAATATTCTGTTCTGATTTTGATTTTCCCTCCATTGCAGCAGGTTAAATGTGGGATCGAACCCGTTGGCCTAGCTTTAATAAACACCAATAAATCAAACCAATAACAGAGGTTGTGGGTTAAATCCTCGCCCTAGGTATGAAAAATACTTTCTTATATTTCCATTCCACTGGTCTTTCGGAGACTTGGAGCTTGGGTTCCACTCTATATATGGCTGTGACTGGAGAAATGGGACTTATGGTATATGCGACCAGTGTAGTCCCAGATCAGACTGCTCCATTCAGTCAGCGAAACATCGTTCCTGCTTTTAAGAAACTAATAAAGCCTTAACAAACTGGCTTTTACTGCACTAGCTAGACTGGCCACACATGCCATAAACCCCATTTCTCCAGTCACAGCCACATATGACCTTAGCTGTTGCAGGGTCGTTAAGCCCATTCCCTTTTACTTTTGTCAACTCGAGGTCAATGTTGGCCGGTGTTGGCTGCGCATTGATCCAATACGTGCTGACAGATAACAAGATCCTGTATCAGGCATTGACAAATATGCAGCAAAACCATACAGTCAAACATATGGATAAACATGGAGCCAAACATATGGATAAACATGGAGCCAAACATATGGATAAACATGGAGCCAAATATATGGATACACATGGAGCCAAATATATGGATAAACATGGAGCCAAACATATGGATAAACATGGAGCCAAACATGGATAAACATAATGAGCAGACTGTGGCCGAGGGGTAACACTGTCGCACTGCCATGCTAATGACTGGGGTTCGATTCAGGGTTCAGTTACCGGCGTCAGTATTTCTGAGATACATTGTATTTCCTGCTCTACTAGTCCTTTCGGATGGGGACTTTAAAAGGTGGTCCCGTGTATCGGGTTTGAAGGAGAGTCTGGGCACGTTAAAGAACCAGAGGGGACTATTCTAATAATAGCTAGGCCCCCTGTGGCCGGTATCCTCTGTATCCACCTCCTTCCTTTCTCCACTTCTTGGAAGACCACATACAAGGTCATCGAGCCAGTGCCTTCATTAAATCCAAGCATTTATATTTATTTACATTTGGATAAACATGGAGCCATGGCTGTATGTATGGCTGTATCATTTGTGCCTGTATGTTTGGCTGTATGCTTGGCTGTATTATGTTTGGCTGTACATGTATGACTTTATGATGTATGGCTGTATTATGTTTGACTGTATTATGTAGGGTTGTAGTATGTATGGCTGTATGTTTGACTGTATTTTGTATGACTATGTTTGACTGTATTATGTATGCCTGTATGTATGACTGTATTGTGTATGGCTGTATGTATGCCTGTATTGTGTATGACTGTATGCATGCCTGTATTATGTATGACTGTGTATGACTGTATGTATGGCTGTATTATGTATTTATAACTGTATGTATGGCTGTAATATGTATGACTGTATGTATGCCTGTATTATGTATGACTGTATGTATTCCTGTATGTATGGCTGTATTGTGTATGACTGTATGTATGCCTGTATTATGTATGACTGTATGTATGCCTGTATTATGTATGACTGTATGTATGCATGTATTGTGTATGACTGTATGTATGCCCGTATTATGTATGACTGTATGTATGCCTGTATTGTGTATGACTGTATGTATGACTATGTATGGCTGTATTGTGTATGACTGTATGTATGCCTGTATTGTCTATGCCTGTATTGTGTATGGCTGTATGTATGCCTGTATTATGTATGACTGTATGTATGCCTGTATTTTGCATGGCTGTATGTTTGACTGTATTATGTATGACTGTATGTATGCCTTTATTATGTATGACTGTATTACGTATGACTGTATGTATGCCTGTATTATGTATGGCTGTATTATGTATGTCTGTATGTATGCCTGCATTATGGATGACTGTATGTATGGCTGTATGACTGTGTGACTGTATGTATGCCTGTATTATGTGTGACTGTATTATGTATGGCTGTATTATGTATGACTGTATATATGGCTGTATTATGTATGACTGTATTTATGGCTATATTATGTATGACTGTATGTATGACTGAACGTATGTCTGTATGTATGCCTGTATTATGTATGACTGTATGTATGCCTGTATTATGTATGACTATGTATGCCTGTATTGTGTATGACTGTATGTATGCCTGTATTGTGTATGACTGTATGTATGCCTGTATTATGTATGACTGTATGTATGGCTGTATTGTGTATGACTGTATGTATGCCTGTATTGTCTATGCCTGTATTGTGTATGGCTGTATGTATGCCTGTATTATGTATGACTGTATGTATGCCTGTATTTTGCATGACTGTATGTTTGGCTGTATTATGTATGACTGTATGTATGCCTTTATTACGTATGACTGTATGTATGCCTGTATTATGTATGGCTGTATTATGTATGTCTGTATGTATGCCTTTATTATGTATGACTGTATTATGTATGACTATGTATGCCTGTATTATGTATGGCTGTATTATGTATGTCTGTATGTATGCCTGTATTATGTATGACTGTATGTATGGCTGTATGACTGTATGTATGCCTGTATTATGTATGCCTGTATTATGTATGACTGTATGTATGCCTGTATTATGTATGGCTGTATTATGTATGTCTGTATGTATGCCTGTATTATGTATGACTGTATGTATGACTGTATGTATGCCTGCATTATGTATGTATGACTGTATGTATGACTGTATGTATGACTGTATATATTCCTGTATTATGTATGACTTTATTTATGGCTATATTATGTATGACTGTATGTATGACTGAACGTATGTCTGTATGTGAACTGTATCCTGATTTCGTATCTGTATGATGCTGTTTATGTATGCCTGTATTATGTATGCCTGTATTAAGTATGGCTGTATGTATGCCTGCATTATGTATGACTGTATGTATGCCTGTATTATGTATGCCTGTATTATGTATACCTGTAGTGTGTATGACTGTATGTATGGCTGTATATATATGACTGTATGTATGCCTGTATTATGTATGCTGTATGTATGCCTGCATTAGTATGACTGTATTGTATGCCTGTATATCCTGTAGTGTTTGACTGTATGTATGGCTGTATTATATATGACTGTATGTATGCCTGTATTATGTATGGCTGTATGTATGCCTGCATTATGTATGACTGTATGTATGCCTGTATTATGTATACCTGTAGTGTGTTTGACTGTATGTATGGCTGTATTATATATGACTGTATGTATGCCTGTATTATGTAATGGCTGTATGTATGCCTGCCATTATGTATTGACTGTATGTATGCCTGTATTATGTATACCTGTAGTGTGTTTGACTGTATGTATGGCTGTATTATATATGACTGTATGTATGCCTGTATTATGTATGGCTGTATGTATGCCTGCATTATGTATGACTGTATGTATGCCTGTATTATGTATACCTGTAGTGTGTTTGACTGTATGTATGGCTGTATTATATATGACTGTATGTATGCCTGTATTTGTATGGCTGTAGTATGCCTCATTAGTATGACTGATGTATGCTGCATTATGTATGACCTGTATTGTATGCCTGTATGGATATTAGTTGCTGTAGTCCGTAATATGTTATGACTGTATGTATGGCTGTATTATATGATGACCTGTATTGTATGCTGTATGATGTGTATGTGCCGTATTATGTATGCTGATATGATATGTATGTGTATGACTGCATATAAACTGTATGCTCGTGTATGACTGAATGACCTGTTATAGCCTGTATTTGTATGCAAGTATGTATTGCCATATGTACTGTATGGTTAGGCTGATAAATGTATGTCTGTAGTATCTGTATGTATGCTGAATGTATGCTGCATTATGTATACTTATGTTGCCTGTATTATGTATCTGTAAGTGTGTATGCGTATGAATGGCCTGTTTATTATATATGACTGTATGTATGCCGGTGTGTGTTTAAAGAACTGTATGTATGGCTGTATTATATATGATGTATGCAGGTGCCTGTATCTGTATGGCTGTATGTATGTCTGTATTAGTGTATGACTATGTATGCCTGTATCATGTATGCATGTATTATGTATGACTGTATTGTGTATAACTGTATGTATGCCTGTATCATGTATGACTGAATGTATGCCCTGTATTGTGTTATGACTATGTATGACTGTATGTTGTATGACTTGTATGTGTGCCTGTATTGCATATGCCTGTATTGTGTATGAATGTATGTATGCCTGTATTGTGTATGACTGTATGTATGCCTGTATTATGTATGACTGTATTTATGGCTATATTATGTATGACTGTATGTATGACTGAATGTATGTCTGTATGTATGCCTGTATTATGTATGACTGTATGTATGCCAGTATTATGTATGACTGTATGTATGCCTGTATTATGTATGAATGTATGTATGACTGTATGTATGCCTGTATTATGTATGGCTGTATGATGTATGCCTGTATTATGTATGCCTGTATTATGTATGCCTGTATTAAGTATGCGTATGTATGCCTGCATTATGTATGACTGTATGTATGCCTATATTATGTATGCCTGTATGTATGACTGAATGTATGTCTGTATGTATGCCTGTATTATGTATGACTGTATGTATGGCTATATTATGTATGACTGTATGTATGCCTGTATTATGTATGGCTGTATGATGTATGCCTGTATTATGTATACCTGTATTAAGTATGCGTATGTATGCCTGCATTATGTATGACTGTATGTATGCCTGTATTATGTATGCCTGTATGTATGACTGAATGTATGTCTGTATGTATGCCTGTATTATGTATGACTGTATGTATGGCTATATTATGTATGACTGTATGTATGCCTGTGTTATGTATGAATGTATGTATGCCTGATTTATGTATGACTGTATGTATGCCTGTATTATGTATGGCTGTATGATGTATGCCTGTATTAAGTATGCCTGTATTAAGTATGGCTGTATGTATGCCTGCATTATGTATGACTGTATGTATGCCTGTATTAAGTATGGCTGTATGTATGCCCGCATTATGTATGACTGTATGTATGCCTGTACTATGTATGCCTGTATTATGTATGCCTGTACTATGTATGGCTGTATTATGTATGGCTGCATTATGTATGCCTGTATTAAGTATGCCTGTATTAAGTATGACTGTATGTATGCCTGCATTATGTATGACTATGTATGCCTGTATTATGTATGCCTGTATGATGTATGCCTGTATTATGTATGCCTGTATGATGTATGCCTGTATTATGTATGCCTGTATTAAGTATGACTGTATGTATGCCTGTACTATGTATGCCTGTATTATGTATGGCTGCATTATGTATGCCTGTATTAAGTATGCCTGTATTAAGTATGACTGTATGTATGCCTGCATTATGTATGACTGTATGTATGCCTGTATTATGTATGCCTTTATTATGTATGGCTGCATTATGTATGTATGTATGGATGCCTGTATTATGTATGCCTGTATGTATGGCTGTATTATGTATGACTGTATGTATGGCTGTATTATGTATGGCTGTATGTATGGCTGTATTTTGTATGACTGTATGTATGCCTGTATCATGTATGCCTGTATTATGTATGACTGTATGTTGTATGATTGTATGTATGCCTGTATTGTGTATGCCTGTATTGTGTATGACTGTATGTATGACTGTATGTATGCCTGTATTGTGTATGACTGCATGTATGCCTGTATTATGTATGACTGTATGTATGCCTGTATCATGTATGACTGAATGTATGCCTGTATTGTGTATGACTGTTTGTATGACTGTATGTTGTATGTGTGTATGTATGCCTGTATTGTGTATGCCTGTATTGTGTATGACTGTATGCATGCCTGTATTGTGTATGACTGTATGTATGCCTGTATTGTGTATGACTGTATATATGCCTGTATTGTGTATGACTGCATGTATGCCTGTATTATGTATGACTGTATTGTGTATGACTGTATGTATGCCTGTATTGTTGTATGACAGTATTATATCCTGTATGTGTATAACCTGTATGTATGCCTGTATTATGTAGACTGTATTGTATGACTGTATGTATGCTGTATTGTGTATGAACTGTATTGTGTATGACTGTATGTATGCCTGTATTGTGTATGACTGTATTGTGTATGACTGTATGTATGCCTCTATCATGTATGACTGAATGTATGCCAGTATGCATGTATGACCATGTATGACTGTATGTTGTATGACTGTATGTATGCCTGTATTGTCTATGACTGTATGTATGCCTGTATTGTGTATGGCTGTATGTATGCCTGTATTGTGTATGACTGCATTGTGTATGACTGTATGTATGCCTGTATTATGTATGACTGTATTGTGTATGTCTGTTTCATGTATGACTGAATGTATGCCTGTATTGTGTATGACTATGTTGTATGCCTGTATTGTGTTTGACTGTATGTATGCCTGTATTGTGTATGACTGTATGTATGCCTGTATTGTGTATGACTGTATGTATGTCTGTATTGTGTATGACTGTATGTATGCCTGTATTGTGTATGACTGTATGCATGCCTGTATTGTGTATGACTGTATGTATGCCTGTATTGTGTATGACTGTATGCATGCCTGTATTGTGTATGACTGTATGTATGCCTGTATTATGTATGACTGTATTGTGTATGCCTGTATTATGTATGACTGTATGTATGCCTGTATTATGTTTGACTATGTATGCCTGTATGTAAGCCTGTATTGTATGTATGCCTGTATTATGTATGACTATTTTGCCTGTATTGTGTATGACTGTATGTAAGCCTGTATTGTGTATGTCTGTGTTATGTATGACTGTATGTATGACTGTATTATGTATGACTATATATGCCTGTATTATGTATGACTGTATTGTGTATGCCTGTATTATGTATGCCTGTATTATGTATGACTATGTATGACTGTATTATGTATGACTGTATGTATGCCTGTATTATGTATGACTGTATGTATGCCTATATTGTGTATGACTGTATGTATGGCTGTATTGTGTATGACTGTATGTATGGCTGCATGGTGTATGACTGTATGTATGGCTGTATTATGTATGACTGTATCTATGCCTGTATTATCTATGACTGTATGTATGTCTGTATTATGTATTGCTGTTTGTATGCCTGTATTATGTATGACTATGTATGCCTGTATTGCTGTATGTATGCATATATTATGTATGACTGTATGTATGGCTGTATTATGTATAACTGTATGCACGGCTGTAGTATGTATTGCTGTATGTATGCCTGTATTATGTATGGCTGTATGTACGGCTGTATTATGTATAACTGTGTGTATGCCTGTACTATGTATAACTGTATGTATGGCTGTATTATGTATAACTGTATGTATGTCTGTATTATGTATTGCTGTATGTATGCCTGTATTATGTATTGCTGTATGTATGCCTGTATTATGTCTGACTGTATGTATGCCTGTATTATGTATAACTGTAGGTATGCCTGTATTATGTATAACTGTATGTATGGCTGTATTATGTATGCCTGTATGTTACAGACAGATAGAGAAGCTGACAGATGAGGAGAGAGCCACGACAGGAAACAACACATCACACGATCTCATCCTCCAGGTGGGACAGTAAAACCTCTCTAAGCAGTACGGACATCCGGACAATGTGTGTTCAGTTCAGACAGGTTTCAGTGTAGTTTGTGGCTGTAATATAAGGCCATAAAAAAGTAGTTTGATTCTCGGTCACATGGTTTGCGGAATGTGACGAGGGAGGGCGGAATTCTTTAATACATTTTTTTTTCAGATGTTCGTCTCTGATTTTTTTCAAGTTGCCAGATTTGTTCTATAAACTTATTATAACCTCCTTAGATGTGAAAAATCACCAGATTTTCATCAGCCATGATTGGGTTTAACATATGTTTGCCTGGTAGTGTTTTTTGTTGAGCCCGAAAGCGGAAAGCGAGACATAGTGATCACAATGACGTCCGGGTGTCTGTGCGTCCGACCGTCCGTCCGAAATCTGTGTTAAAGTTTTTAAATACCTTATATCTCTGCAGTCCTAAGTCACATTGACTTGAAACTTCATATGCTTATTAGTTATGATCCATATATTCATGCTGTATCCCACTCATGTGGTCCAAGGTCAAGGTCAAATGACTTAGAAGTTTGCATTCCGAAATCTGTGTTAAAGTTTTTAAATACCTTATATCTGTGCAGTCCTAAGTCACATTGACTTGAAACTTCATATGCTTATTAGTCATGATCCATATATTCGTGCTGTATCACACTCATGCGGCCCCTGTATCCAAGGTCAAGGTCAAATGACTTAGAAGTTTGCGTTCCGAAATCTGCGTTAAAGTTTTTAAATACCTTATATCTGTGCAGTCCTAAGTCACATTGACTTGAAACTTCATATACTTATTAGTCATGATCCATATATTCATTCTGTGTCCCAATCATGCGGCCCCTGTGTCCAAGGTCAAGGTCAAATGACTTAGAAGTTTGCGTTCCGAAATCTGTGTTAAAGTTTTTAAATACCTTATATCTCTGCAGTCCTAAGTCACATTGACTTGAAACTTCATATGCTTATTAGTCATCATCCATATATTCATTCTGTGTCCCACTCATGCGGCCCCTGTGCCCCTATGTCAAGGTCAAATGACTTAGAAGTTTGTGTTAAAGTTTCTGTCAAAATTTGCGTTAAAGTTTTCACATACCTACTATCTCTGTAACCGTCGGTCAGATTTGCTTGAAACTTTGTATGCTTATTGGGCATCAAACTTCAAATAAATACACTCTGAGACCATCGAATGCCTCGGCGGGCTCGACATGCGGGCCGCGGCCATCTCGTTATTGATACTGCGGCAAATTTACAGTACAATTTTATTTCTCCATGACGATAAAATGCTCAACGCACAGGAATGTTTTTGACGTATTGATATCCGAGAACCAAAGTACTTTTTTATGGCCTAACTGGGGAAATGGGGCTTATGAGATTTGTGACCAATGTAACTTCAGATGAAATAGCACACTCCTGTAGCCTGATATCGAGCTATATTCCTTATAAGAAGCATGACCGGTAGTTAATATATATAAAGAAAATGTGTGTATGCTGTCACAGGTGGAAGACTCAGACCTATGACACCAAAAAAATGCCTATTAAAAAAATCACATTACCCTACCCACTTGGTCTCGTACATTACCATATTCTGTTTATAGAAAGGTGGGTATGAATATGGCTATTATAGAAAGAGCCCTCTCTTTTCCGATTCGCACAAACACAATAAACATCGATTAAATGTATGAAATATGTCTCTGGCAATCGATAAAGGTATTAGGTATGTGAATATACTCACTTCAAATCGCTGTATTTATTGAGTTATTCGTGTTTTGATTACCCCATCCAAACTCCAAAGCGAAAGTTGCTTGTACAAATGAATCTCACACAGAATCGGAGGCCGTCCGGCGTGGATTATCGGTCATATTTGGCCGATAGCTGATTGCCAGCTCAAACTAATGACGTGCACCATGACCATATACATTAGAAACTCCAACCATACAAAGTTCGTCCAATTGTGATTGTTCACCGATCTAAAAAACACTTTTTTGTCTAATTTCGTTCATTATCTGGAACCGGGTCAATGCACCATCTTCCATAATACAACCGGAAGCGTCTATGTAAAGAACATCTCTGATTGGCTAAATCTAAACTGTAATGACGTCATTCAACCTATTTCGGGATTCCAGAAGACATAATCTGATAGTACGCAAATCATGAATGAAAGTAGAAAAAATGTGTTTTTTAGATCGGTGAACGATCACAATTGGACGAACTTTGTATGGTTGGAGTTGCTAATGTATATGGTCATGGTGCACCACTTTAGTTTGAGCTGGCGATCAGTTATTGGTCAAATATGACCGATAATCCACGCCGGACGGCCTCCGATTCTGTGTGAGATTCTTGCGTACACACGCAAATTTCGCTTTGGATGGGGTATACAAAATGCGAATAACTGAATAAATGATGGAAAGAGCGATTTGAAGTGAATATATTCACACACCTAATACCTTTATCGATTGCCAGCGACAGAAATCATACATTTAATCGATGTGTATTGTGTTTGTGCGAGTTGGAAATGAGAGGGCTCTTTCTATAATGGCCACAATGTTATCCACCTTTCTTTATAGAAGATGGTAATGTACGAGACCAAGTGGGTGGGGTAATGGGATATTTTTTAATAGGCATTTTTTTGGTGTCATAGGTCCGAGTCTTCCACCTGTGTATGCTGTGTGTAGTGCACTAGCTTATAACTATTTTACATTGGAACATGGAATAACAACTTTCAAGCTCTTTCAAAACTAGAGACCTCTTTCCTAATATCCACAGTTTATCCACAGTGTAGATCCTGATCAAGCCGGCTCGTAAATGGGTGTCTCGTCAGGATCTGCAATATTTGTGGATACGTTTTTATTTTTACAAAATATTAGCCAACCCCCCACCCCCATCCACCCCCACCTTTCCGGGGCATTATTGACTGTAGAATTGTCAGAATTTGATAGTTTGGCATCTCATGGAAAACCTAACCTATTTATGTAGGTCTGCAGACATAATGAGACACGCCATGTGATTTTGTACCTAAGAACAAGTGTGATTTTTCATGAAATATATTTACAGAAACTGATATTTCTTGTAAATGACGTCAAAAGAGAAGAAATGTTTCAAGGCAAATGTGGAAATATATTCTGCATTTGCTGTGACAGTTTCGTCAACTTTCGAAGTCATTTACGGAAAATATTGTAAATATTTTTCCCGAAATATCACACACATTCTTAGGTACTAAATTGCATGGCGGGTCTCACATCTGTATATTGCGACCTTCACCTGTGACTCCTGTTATTTCTCACTTCAGGTGCCTGCTAACAGGCTGAGTCTCCCTGAGATGGAGGTGAATACGTGACGACCGTATCCATTCATTCATACAGTCATTGCACTGCATTTATACGTAAGCGTTATGACAGAGTAGTCTTTCCAAATGTGCGTTTTAATCGTTATTTGTTTACTTCGTGGAGAGTGACCTAAGAATTTTGCTAACGATTTCACCAACATTGCAAAGTATACTTTGAGGGAGTAATCATTTATTTTTCCTGAAATGCATTATTTCGTATAGAACTAACAACTGCATATACAAGTATTTGATGATTAAAAGTATGCATAATTATTATACTGAATTTATTACATTATCACAGCCAAATTGGCTGTGATAATGTAATAAATTCAGTATAATAAAAATTAATAAATTTATCCTAAAATTGAAAATTTCTCCCTCAAAGTATACTTTGCTAGAAAAGTACACTTTGCAATGTTGGTGAAATCGGCTACAGAGGTTGTGGGATCAATCCCTGCCATAGGCATGAAAAATGCTTTTGTTGTATTATCATCTCACCGAGACTTTAAACCGAGGTCCCGTGACGTTGGTTGTTGCCGAGACGTTAACCACAGTGACTTCATTGCTTCAGTTCTCCATGAAAGTTGGTGGTCCGCCGGTTCACAGAAATGCCCTGATAACATGGACGACCAGTATACAAATTAGATGCCGTCACAGATTGGTGAAAACTGTTAATCTGAGAAACAATGACCGGTGTAGTAAGGGTTCCTGGCACTGAATCACGACACGTATCTTTTAGTGCTGAAATTCAAAATTTCCTGTTTCACCGGTCACCGGCACTATTTTTGCACACAAGCAGTCGGCTTGGTGATAGGGTGACATATGTACTGTTTATAAATACAAAGTTACTATTAAAACTAATACTTGTTTCATTGATGGAATGGCGAACAGTGCAGACCCTGATCAGACTGCGCATGCTGATCTGGAGCTACACTGGTCGCATAACCCATAAGCCCTTAGTACTAGTACTACATAAGTTTTTGTTTTCTACACATCTAAAGCAGCACATTATTCCAGCCGATAACTTCATTATATTGAGAATTAATTGTCACAAAATAACAAATGTATTGAATGCAAAATATTTATATTTGACAACAATCTTATTATTTTTATAAATGTGGCTGTGACTGCATACATGCGGCTTATGGGATCTGTAGCCAGTAAACATAACTTTAACTAAAAAAAAAAAATTAAACCTCTGACAACGTACGTACGTACATACGCCAATGTGCCGACTATATCGCACTGTCTGAAAGGAAAACGGATGAAAAGTCATTTGACCTAAGTCAAAGTTGGCCTTGAACTTGGGCATGTGGGTCACATGGGTGGGCTATGGAATGAAAATATGGATGGTGATAAAACAGGAATACAAATGTATGAAGTTTCAAGTTAATCAGACTTGTGGTTGCAGAAATAAAATGTAGCCAAAATGTTTTACTTTTGCAACAATTTTAACGCAAATTTCTAAATGATGTTGAACACCGTCGGTCCTGATCAGACTGGGGGGCTACACTGATGGCCGGCATTGCAAGGCAAGGTCACTTATCTCTAATACATATGTGCTGAATTGGCCTTATTTGAAGTGATACATGCTATTTATGTGCGACCCTGACCAGAGAAATGAGGGTTACGGGATTATTGGTAAGCATAGATCCTTATCTTCTCGCACATTCCCCTGCTGATCTGTAGCCTATTTCACCAACATTGCAAAGTATACTTTTCTAACAAATTATACTTTTCTAGCAAAGTATACTTTGAGGGAGAAATTTTCAATTTAAAGATAAATTTATTAATTTTTATTATACTGAATTTATTAATACATTATCACAGCCATTTTGCCATTTGGCTGTGATAATGTAATAAATTCAGTATAATAATTCTGCATAATATTTTCATCATCAAATATATGCAGTCGTTAGTTCTATATGAAATAATGCACGTAATAAATAAATGATTACTCCCTCAAAGTATACTTTGCTAGATAAGTATACTTTGCAATGTTGGTGAATTTGTTTGTTTTGTTTGTTGGTTGGGGTTTAATGGCCTATCAACAGCTAAGGTCATTTAAGGCCGGGTCAATGGGTTTAGTACTAAATCCCATATATTACCTGTACAAGTACATGTACATGTTCAAGTACATGTACAAATGGGGGGAAAATCCCAAAATTAGAACTGAATATTTACAATAACAAAACTATATATTCAGCCCTGAAATCAGAATAATCCTGATCTGATGCCAGGTCCTCGCCACACCAAAATCATTTGGCCCCTCCCAAAAGTAGTATGATCAGTAATAATCTTACTACTTTTATAATGGGCAATAACCCAATTCAGCTCCAAGGTAACAAAAGAGCCAAAGATAAAAACATACCGGAGGGCCAAACCAGGCAAATCGTGATTCCTACCGTTAATTTACGCCGTCTCGTTCACCCGACCACCACCCATGCAGTGTTGGTGAAATAGGCTACTGGTGCTACACTGGTTACATAAGTCTCTATACTATCTCCAGTGACTGCCACATTTATGATTATAAATGCGGTATTTGTATAGTTCTAACTTAAATTTAAACTATCATATTTATTTATATTAATAAACACCCTCGGGGCTATGCTATGGGACTCGAAACATGGAAAATAGGATCAAAATATGTTATTTTCACATAAAGCCATTTAAAACATTGTTTTAAATGGCTTTTGTATGTGAAAATAACATATTTAGAATGCAAATATAGGAGGGGGGCTACTATTAGAATACATGAGGTACATTGTTGGGAGATAAAACAACACACGTCACAGTGGAACAGTAGATAGAGTTTAATATAATATTAGTATGATTGAGATACTGGGGCCCGTTTCACTAAACTTCTTATGACTAAAATGTTTGTAAGTCCAAAATTATGATAGTCTGTAAATTTCACATTAACAATGTTTTCTTGTAAACAATTATTGGATTTACATTTATTGAGCATAGGCTGCATATGCAGCCTATGCTCAATAAATGTAAATCCATCAATTGAAATTTACAGATGATCCTAAATTTACACTTACGAACATTTTAGTCGTACGAAGTTTAGTGGAGTGTGTAGCACACATTTCTTTATAGGATTTACAAACATGGATGGAAATACCGTATAGTAGTTAGAAACTGTAACTGGGGAGCATTATAATAACGGGAGTCTGTTTGAAATCAAGTCAACTTTAAACAAAGCAAAGTGATGTCAATTTAGAATCACTTAACCCCACTTTCTAAAAGTAATAGGATTACTTTTATAATGGGTAAAACCGGATGCAACAATGTACTAAACCAGGGTTGGATTCCGTTAAGGATAAACCCCATCGTTAAATTACCATTCTCATGCTCCCAACAAATCGCCGCTGTAAAGGATGTTACTGACTTTCTCATTCTGCAAGCTTCCTCATTAATACGATATGTCGAACAATACTTTATTAACTACAAACCCACTAAGTTATATTCGCTAAGTGGCATCTATTTTAGGTTTCACATGAAATCTAAAATGGACACCACTTAGCAGATAGTAGACACCAATTCCTTGATGAATAGACACCAATTCCTTGATAAAGGCCAAAATGTTTGATTGATTTATTGGTGTTTAACAGCCTATCAACAGATAAGGTCATTTAATGCCGGGCCAATGGATTTGATCCCGCATTTAACCTGCTGCATTGGGGAGAAGATCCCAAAATCAGAACGGAATATTTACATGTATATCAAAATAAATATAATTCAGCCCTGAAATTAAAATAACCTGACCTGGTGCCAGGTCCATACCACACCAAAGTCACTTGGCCCCTTTCCCTAAAATTAATACCAGTAGGATTACTCTTGTAACGAGTGTAACCAGATTCAACTCTCACATGCAAGAATGCCAAAGACGTACCTGAGGGTCAAACCAGGTCTGGTCGTTCCCGTAAAGATAAATCCCCATTGTTAAATTACCCATTGCATGCTCCCAACCAACCACCACACCAAGATGTTGGAAGAGTGGGTTTGTGATTAATGTTTTTTTATTGGTGTTTAACGGCCTATCAACAGCTAAGGTCGTGTAAGGCCGGGCAAACGGGTTCGATCCCATTTTAACCTGCTGCATTGGGGGGAAAATCCCAAAATCAGAACGGAATATTTACATCGAGAAAAAATATATTCAGCCCTGAAATTAGAATAACCGGACCTGGTGCCAGGTCCATACCACACCAAAGTCACCTAAAATAAGATTACGAATAATTGTAATACTCGCATAAGACGTATGTGAGGGCCAAACCAGGTCTCCAGTCGTAATTCCGGTAAGAATGAACCCTGATTGTTAAATTACTCGTCACATACTCCCACCTGCCACTCGTGATTAATAAAGTATCGTTCAACATTTCCCATTTTTGTAGCCGATTGATAACACTGGTCTATAGAATACATAAATGCATAGCGTGTATAAAATATCAAATTCAACGTTTGACAGTAAAAATGTGGCTGAGACAGGAGAAATGAGGCTTATGGGTTTTGCGACCAGTGTATATCCAGATTAGCCTGTGCATCCGCACAGTCTGATCAGGATCTGTACTGTTTGCCATTGGATGATTCCATCATCGAAACACCCGTCCTGCTTCTATAAGCAATATAGATCTATAAAAGACTATCGGGCTACTGGAGTGTGCTATTTGAGCCCCGTTTCTCCAGTCACAGCCAAAAATGTGTTCATAAACTGTTTATAAACATGTTTTTTTTTCATTTACTTTGTAATTTGAAGATTCATACGCGGGCAAATTACAAAGTTGTGTTACCTACAAGGAAAGTTTAAACAAACGGAAAGATTAATCATGTAGCGTGAATTAAACTTTCTTGTTTCACATATTTCAGAACAATAATATAATATAGTATAATATAAGGTTTAATAAAAAATCACTCGACAAAATATATGAAAAGAACAATGATATAAATGTATTTATAGTAGACTCTATATAAGATAATAAATAATGAGACATAAAGACAGACAATATACAATGTACACACTTTAAAGGCACTGGGTCTCAAATATACACAGAAATTGATGAAACAGATTAGTAAAAAAAACAAAACCGTTAATTTAACCCTTAGATCGCTACACACAGCAATTGTCGTCTGCTGTTGCTTTTATATATTGCCTTATTTCTCAATAAAAACATGGTTTGACAGCACTTAAAATGCTGTCAAAGCATGTTGTAAATGATTCGAAAGTGCTGTCAAAGGATGTTTTTGAGGATAAAAATGGAAAATAGAAAATAAACAGCAGACGACAAAAAATTAAGATAGCGGTGCAAGGGTTAATTGTAGATTACTGTCCCTATTTATGAACAAAACTGAATCTGTACGAGTTGCTTAAAAAATGGGTTAACTAAAAAAAAAAGGTTTATAAATTAACGTATGTCACTAATTTGCTTTTATTTAAATTAATTCACCTACCATCTAGCATGGAAATTGATCTACATGTATCTTGGTGGCAGTGTGATAATTTTCACAACTAAAGTCACTGTTTTACACATTGTCGTTTCTTAATATAATTTGTTTATTTATTGGTGTTTAACGGCCGATTAACCGCTAAGGTCATGTAAGGCCGGGCAAACGGGTTTTAACCTGGTGCATTGGTGGGAAAATCCCAAACTCGGAACGGAATATTTACATCAAGAACAAATATATTCAGCCCTGAAATTAGAATAACCGGAGGTGCCAGGTCCATACCACAAGTCATTTGGCCCCTTCCCATAAAATAGGGTTACGAATAATGGTAATACTCACATAAGGGATATAACCAGATTCAACTGTCACATGTAAAATGCCAAAGATGTCTGAGGGCCAAACCAGATTTCCAATCGGAATTCCGGTAAGGAGATAATAAAATAAAAATGTATTGGCAAATTATCTCGCTATTTATCACAGTCTAGTACAGTAATAGATGTTTGTAAAACATTGGATATGGCATATTGGGGCCCCGTTTCACTAAACTTTGCACAACTAAAATGTTCATAAGTGCAAATATAGGATCGTCTGGAAAGTTCAATTGATGGATTTACATTTATTGAACATAGACTGCATATGCTCAATAAATGTAAATCCAATAATTGTTTACAAGAAAACATTGTTAATGTGAAATTTACAGACTATCATAATTTTGCACTTACAAAGAATTTATTCGTACAAAGTTTAGAGAAACGGCCCCCTGGACTAACGGGAGAAAACATACTTCACGGACGGACGTATGCAACCTCAAGAGCAACGCATTATGCCCCCCTAGTTATCGCATAGGGGCCATACAAATACAAACCCCATATAATTTGATCGAATAAAATGGTGTATTTGGTTACAATAGGTTATTGAAAATTAAAAACAAACAATGAATATTTGACACATCATCTGAGACACGGTGCCTTTAAAATAATTCACAGGACAGAAAGGGTAAACTGTGACTGGGTTTTACGACCAATGTAGAGCCTGTGCATCCACATAAGCCCCATTTCTCCAGTCCCAGCCACAACTGACAACTGACTTGGAAATGAATCGCCAGCAACCCAGTGGAATAACTAGCAGGTTAGTTCTTGTTGGTGGGTCTACTAAACCTTCCCAGATTTTACGGATATATCCACAATGTAAATGTTTTTTGATAATACATGTATTATATTTTATCAAAAGTTAGGTATAAGCCTTCTTTTTATTTTGTAATTTTTTATCAAATATTGATTATATAGCGAAAAATTAGTTCTCTATCATCTATAGGAATGTATCGTGGGAGAATAGAGTTGGATACCTGGGGCCGATTTCATCAACATTGCAAAGTATACTTTTCTAGCAAAGTATACTTTGAGGGAGAAATATTCAATTTTAGGATAAATTTATTAATTTTTATTATACTGAATTTATTACATTATCACAGCCATTTTGGCATTTTGGCTGTGATAATGTAATAAATTCAGTATAATAATTCTGCATACTTTTAATCATCAAATATATGCAGTGGTTAGTTCTGTATGAAATAATGCATTTCAGGAAAAGTTTGGTTTGTTTGTTTTGTTTTTTTAGGTTTAACGGCCTATCAACAGCTAAGGTCATTTAAGGCCGGGTCAATGGGTTTAGTACTAAATCCCATATATTACCTGTATATGTACATGTTCAAGTACATGTACAAATGGGGGGAAAATTCCAAAATCAGAACTGAATATTTATAATAACAAAACTATATATTCAGCCCTGAAATTAGAATAATCCTGATCTGATGCCAGGTCCTCGCCACACCAGAATCACTTGGCCCCTCCCAAAAGCAGTAGGATCATTAATAATCTTACTACTTTTATAATGGGCAATAACCCAATTCAACTCCCAGGTAACTATTCAGGAAAAGTAAATGATTGTTCCCTCAAAGTATACTTTGCTAGAAAAGTATACTTTGCAATGTTGGTGAAATAGGCTACTGGAGGAGTCAAAAAGTGAAAACAAAAATAGGAAATTGTCTCTGAAACCTGGCAAGATCACTTGGAAATGATCAAACTAAGAAAACAAAGACATCTTCACTGTGCGCGTGCTGTGTTTTACCCACCACATTAATAAAGTGCTACATGTAGGTAAATAAAGTGCTATCAGCTATTTATAGTGTGAATACTAGTATCTAGGAAACAATATTTAACAAAAGTAAACAACCTGAACATAAGTGACATTGCAAATGCAAACTCTTTTACAATCGATGCTGGCTAATTTGATTTATTTATATTAAACTAAAATGTGTTGTGTTTCACAAATTATGTTTACTAGTACAGTAATGCCAGAAATGTTTTACCAATTTATCTTGCATGTTTATCACAGTCTGCTAGTAAAAAGCTGATAAAATACCCACAAACTCTTTGGAATTTGATCAAATTAAATTGTACATTTTAACGAGTTACAAGGCAAAATTGACAAATCCTAAGACGAAAAGGGGGAGATAATCCATGACCCGGGGTCAAATCAAAATAAGCTTTGCGCATCTACTCATCATAAGGAAGCTACATACCAAGTTTCAGATGTGTAGCTATTAGGATTTCAAAGTTTTACGACTTACAAGCCAAAATTGGAAAAATTTGAAGTCGAAAAGGGAGAGATAATCCATGATCCGGGGTTTGAATAAAAAATTGAAATAAACTTGGCACATTTACTCATAATAATGAAGCTACATGCCAAGTTTCAGGTCTGTAGCTATTACGGTTTAAAGGTTTTACGAATCACAAGGTTGGTGACGGACAGACGGACGGACAAGGGTAACACTAAATGCCCCCTCCACTTGCCCCCTCCACTATCGTGGTGGGGCATAATAAAAACAATTGTTTTGTTTCTGAATCCCAATTCGGGCTACTAACGGCTGCAATTACAAACAATTCAACAAGTCTAAGACAAGAGTTATCAGAAGACAACAAAGTGCACGACATGGGAGCGAGCTTCAAACAAAGTTTTCCAAAGGCAGTGACCGTGGCACGAGAAGCACAGACAATGACCACTGAATCACTGCTGCTTGTCCGACACAACTATAGTGTACACTGCCGCCTGCGTTAATATTGCCCAGATAATCAACGTTTCTGACCATCTCTTGGCAATGCCAACTCGCAATCAAGCATTTTCATTGGCTGAGCTGTGCTACAGCTCAGGCTCAGCCAATCAAACTGCTCGAGTTGGAACACAATATTCAAGTATTTCAATGGAAATTGAAAAATATTAGTAAGATTAGCGCAGATGGTAGTGTACTGTTGAAAATGGAGGAATCGCAGCAAGGGAAACGTAACAGATTGATTGATTATTGGTGTTTAACGGCCTATCAACAGCTACGGTCATTTCTACTATTTACAGAAAAATATATATTCAGCCCTGAAATTAGAATATCCCGACCTGGTGCCAGGTCCATTCCACACCAGTCACTTAGCTCCAACCCCAATAGTAATATGATCAGCACTAATCTTATTACTCATTTAATGGGGTATAACAGGATTTAGCTCTCAAGTATCAGAAGGCGGGAAATGTACATAAGAGCCAAACCATGTAAGTCGGAATTCCGGCAAGGATGAACCCGATCATTAAATTACCCTTCACATGCGCCCGACCAACCTCCCACACGATACATAGAAGCATTTATGGCGCACAGTATGTTCGAGACAAATAAGTTAAGCCATGTGATTTTGTACCTTATGACATGTGCGATTTCTCGTGAAAAATATTTAACCCTTTCAACACCAAGTAACTTAATAGGATGTTCCATGCCAATGTTTCACGCTATTTCATTAATTTTGTTCATTCAACTTATCCCATTCTTCTAAAAGGGTAATCTGTACGACGTTTACAATTATTAACAAACAGTGGAGATCCTGATGAGACGGCTCGTTACGAGCCGGCTCATCTGGATCTCCACTGTTTGCAAACATTGTCTCTCTGTGGTGTTGAAAGGGTTAAAGAAACTGATGTTTTCTGTTTTATTTATTTTTTATTTATTAAATGGTGTTTAACGGCGTTCAACAGCTAAGGTCATTTTAGGCCGGGTTAACAGGCTTGAATCCCATATTTCACCTGTTGTGATGGGGTGAAAATACCAAAGCTAGAACTGAATATTTGCAGGAAAACAAATATATTCAGTCCTGAAGTTAGAATAACCTGACCTGGTGCCAGATGCCCAACTCCCAAAAGGTAATATGATTAGTACTAATCTGACTACTTTTATAATGTGATATTTTCTGTAAATGATGTCGAAAGTTGTTGAAATGTTCATAACAAATGCAGAATTGTATTCTGCATTTGCTCTGAACATTTCGTCAACTTCCGACATCATTTATAGAAAATATTTTAAATATCGTAAATATTTTTCACGAGATATCACACATCTTCTTAGGTACAAAATCCCATGGCTCATGTAAAATGTATTGCATACTGTACATTTATGTATGAAGACAACACAGAGAGGTAATTGCAAATGAGAAATAGTTTATGGTGTATTAACCCTTTCACCCTTAAGTAACTGGAATGGATTTTGATATGTTAATCTTGCATCTAATCCAATCATCGCAAAATGATTTTCAGACCAGTCCATTGATGAAAAGGGGGTGTTTTTGTTCTCAAAAATATAAAAATTACTTGCAAAAAGTGCAGATCCTGATGAGACTCGTCATGAGCCAGCTCATCTGGATCTACACTGTTTGCCAATTCCACTATACAGGTCTGTAATGTTGCAATGAAAGGGTTCAGGTTTCATATTTTTCAAGACAGACATGTCTTACACCCCAAGGGCAGTACAGTATATAGCATAACCACTCTTGCCTTCGGAAGGAACGTTAAAAATAAATATATTTAGTCAACTGATTGACAGAGTTTTAGGCATGATAAAAATAAATATTTACTCAATTGATTGATAGAGTTTTACGGCACAGACACAAATACACATGGAAGAGAGCAAGATAACAAGCTCAGTACAGAGATTACATCTCCCAATAATTCCAGCACAAAAATATTTACACAATTACCTAACATTTGATTGGTCCGTAGCAAGTCTGTCCAAAATTTATATCCCAGTAAACTCCATGCCGAACTACTTCCCGTAACCGGGAGGCGCAGTTAAAATAATTCTTAAGAAAACGGAAAACAAACAAATTTTCTTGATGAATTTATTTAAAATGCTGGAATTATAAGGAATGAATGGCCTTTTTGTGGAATTTATCGGGGATATAAACTTGGAAAAGTCGCGGGAATACTGCGGCCTTCATCCAGTATTCCCGCGACTTTTCCAAGTTTATACCCCGATAAATTCCACAAAATGGCCATTCATTCCTATAATAAACTTGGAAAAGTCGCGGGAATACTGGACGAGGCCTTCCAGCCTTCGTCCAGTATTCCCGCGACTTTTCCAAGTTTATACCCCGATAAATTCGACAAAAAGGCCATTCATTCCTATAGTGTCTGTCCCGATCAGGCGACACATTGCATCCCTTGGTCCCAGGTGTGAATCCAGGATTCACAATCAACATACGTGACACGCCATGTGATTTTGTACCTACGAACATGTGCGATATCTCATGAAAATTATTTACTAAGTGACGTCGAAAGTTAATTGCACATTTGCTATGAACATTTTGTCATCTTTCATCAACGTCATTTACAAGAAATATCAAAGTTTATGTAAATATATTTCATGAAAAATCGCACATGTTCTTGGGTATAAAATCACATGGGCGTGGCTCAAAATGTGACATGCCACAAGTAAAAGGAGCTTACTGGATTTGTGACCAGTGTACTATCTGAACATACAAACTCATAATACAATTCGCTGATGGATGTACCTCTCAAAAACATTAACATCTGACCTTGGGACCACATGGGTGCGGTTAATCTACAGAACACAAATTTGGATGATGACAAATAAGTATATGAAGTTTCAAGCCAACCCAACTTACGGTAACAGAGATAGTAGGTAGCAGAAAATGTTAACTCGACTCAGACAGACAGGCAGGCGGCGACCATATGTACCCTGACAGCTTTTCAGGGTTACATAAACTGATCATCGAATATGGACCTACGGCTTTCATCAGATGAATCTTGCGTGTCTCCAACTCAACAGCAAACCGTATAGTCCCTCATCAGACTATCCGGATGCTCAAGTCGATCTTGAACTTAATAAGCCCATATTTGCCATGTCAAGTCACATATGCGAACAATTCCAAATATTTGTCGGTGTGACTAAAGAAATTGGACTTTGCGACCAGTGTCGACCCAGATCAGACTGCACATCTGATCTGGGTCCGCACTGTTCGCCATTCAGTCAGTGCAACAGCTTCCAACATACAACAGTGTACACAAAGTCCAGGGGACTGACGATAATATTTTGAGTTAAGGAGTTATAAAGTAGCAAAATATGTACATATAACCAATGGCCAATGGTTCGACTCCGACTCTATCAGTAGTTACTTAAGAAAGCTTGAGGTAACGAGTGTAGACTAGATCATTATCACTCTGCACAAGTTTGCTAGCGAACCAGAACTGAGACTGGCCATAAGCCCCATTTCCCCAGTCACATTTGAGTCCAACAGTAGAGTCGATCACGAGTCCATAATCAGCTGCACAGATGCTCATGACCTAGGACTTCGCAGATCGTAATGGCACTATACACACACGTGGACCACCGGCGAGCAAATGGACCTGGCATCACTTACTTCAGGAATAAAACCATGAGCTGTTGCGTTTACTGTAGTATGACAAACATTTGGTCGGTTTAAAGTGTGTAGAGTCCTGGCAAACTTTAAACAGTGAATGGGTTTAAAGTGTGTAGAGTCCTGGCAAACTTTAAACAGTGAATGGGTTTAAAGTGTGTAGAGTCCTGGCAAACTTTAAACAGTGAATGGGTTTAACGTCGAAGCAACACTGAAAGTCATTTAGGGACACGACCACGGTTTCAATTCTCATCCGATAGTATCCGAGGTATTTTCTTTATGCCTAAGGCGAGGTTTGAACCCACAACCTCCGGATTGGAAGTCGCGTGTTCTAAACCCTAGGCCACAAAGACCAAATGTTTTACACACCGCCAGTAAACGCAACAGCCTATGATTATATTACTGAAATTTATATTGTATTTTCTGATAATTCAGGTTAAAATTTCAAATTACCAAATATGGCGTTAAAATTAACAATCGTCTTGTTCTCCGTCAATCTTGTTGCAATTCATGGAACAGCGAAATTGCATGTCAATAGTGTGCCAATATTAATCGTGTCAAAACAAATTTGAACCAATCAATGTCAGTGATTGAATGGTAAACAGTATATTCCTAGATCAGACTGCGCAGACTGATCTGCTGCTACGCTGATCACAAATGTATATTAAGATACAGTGGAACCTCGCCAAACCAGACACCCTCCCCTTCCCAGGGTGTCTGGTTTGGAGAGGTTCCACTGTAAATCAGACATGTGATCACTTCATGACACATTCTTGCGTTTTGCAATCATGAAAAGTCATTGTAATCAGAGATACATAACAGCGATACACATCTAAGGCAAACATCTATATTTTCCCGAGTGTCCGGTTTAGAAGGGTTCCACTGTACCTTTCATCAGCTGGTGGTCCGTTTCAAATAGTATGTGACAAATGAAGTGAGGGTGCGAGATCATGTGGTATCAGTAATGGGTGACATAATGTTTTGACGTCATTTTTACTTTAACCCTTACACCGCTATCTTAATTTTTTGTCGTCTGCTGTTTATTTACAACATGCTTCGACAGTACTTCAGAATCATTTCCATTGGAAATGATTCCTGAAGTGCTGTCAAAACATGTTTTTATTGAGAAATATAAAAGCAACAGCAGAGATAATTGTTGTGTGTAGCGGTCTAAGGGTTCATAACTTTCAATCAGTGAAAATAGACTTTTACTGAAATGTAGCACAGAAAAAATAGAAACTTTTGTTTTTGTATTCTGATGTTTTTGAGATTTTGCAGACTTTTAGGTTATCCATAAAATACATAAATTCTTGTCCTTGATGCATTATATACAATGCAGCCAATCTACAATATCCAGAAGACTGAGGATGGCAAAGAAGTGGCTGTTGTAGGGAGGCTAACCGGCAATTATTCTGTTCAGAAGAAAGCATTTGACTTTTATAGAGAGGGGGTTGTTGTAGAGAGGTTAGCGTTTATGTAGGTTTGACTGTATCATCACAATCTGTCAGTTAGCTAAGAAGAGTTTACACCGAAAATCTCTTGTGAAAATGACATTACATCACTTTATTATGAAGCCACGTGTTCCCCTACCCTAAAGGTGGAATACAATGTGTAGAGATGAGTGGACATATTTGTCCAATATCTGCTGTCAGTCACAACCATATAGTCTGGCACAACCATATAGACCAGTGTACTAGATTTTTTGTCTTATCGCATGTTCATATTTTGCTGATATTTGTAAAAATAAAAATCCATAACTGATGGCGAAAGTTGATGAAAAGTTCAATGTGCACTCAGAATTGAATTCCACGTGTGCTCTAACATTTTCATCAACTTTCAAAAGATATCACAGATTTCAGAAAACAAAGAATTTGATGAAAATTTCAGGGCATACGCATGCTCTGAAATGTTTGTCAACTTTCAATTCCACCGATCTTATACATACATTGCGTAAAAATTCTCCTATGAGATAAATCAGGAAATCCGATACACTGGATGAGATTTCTTGCATCGAGGTGTGAGCAATAGCAGGAAGTATCAGGTTTCCTCAATGTTGTCTTCAACCGACATTTTCCTGAAATTGATACAGAGTTAACCAGGTATGAGATACCATGTGATTTCAAACCATGTGATTAACCCATACTACCCTGAATTATTTTTTATCGTCTGCCGGAAATCTTTTATTTTCAATATTTCTCGACATAAACCTGTTTTGACAGCGCATGAGAATCGTCTCCATTGGAGACATCTCATGTGCTGTCAAAACAGGTGTTTTGTTAAGAATTAAGGCAAACATGAAAAACAGCAGACGACATTTTCCGTCTCCAGCGTAGTAAGGGTTAAAGAACATTTGCTATTTTTCTTAAAAAATATTTACAGAAACTGTGATATTTTCTATAAATGACGTTGCGGGGATTTGTCACAGCATGATAGTAGAGCCTTAGAGGAATGCATGCATGAAATATTAAGAATTTTGAATGAAAGAAATAGAAGTTATAACATATTTTTCTGATGTTAAGTTTTGTAGAGAGACAAAGTATTTGACCTTGACCTTGGGATCAGCAGGGGTTGGACGGTCGTGGATTTGTCACAGTATGGTAGTAGAGCCTTACAGGAATGCATGTGTGAAATATTAAGCATTTCAGATGAAGGAAGTTATAACATATTTCTCTGATGTTAAGTTTAGTGACTGACGGACGGACAACCCGACTCCAGTATAACCCCATCCCACAACTCATCAGACTCGACTTGGAAACAACAGGAATCCAAGGCAGACGTAAATTTCCACGCTGATATCAGGGGCGATAACCAGGTTTCCTAAAAATGTTAACAGACACTATTATTTATTCTCCGTATTTAATTTTTGATGTGCAATGATCATACTTTATAATCTGTCGAAAAAATGATTTTTTCATGCAACACATTTAATTAGTATAAATAATTTAAAAAATATCATGCCTCATTTGCAGATGAAAATAGCCTGATACCACCGCGAGTCACTATCAGTAAAATAAATATTACTAAATGATTATATCTGTTGTATAGCAGGCACTTGTAATTTTTAGAACTGGTGGAATAGTGACACAATTATACACTTATTTAATTCCTATACTTTTAATCTTTTACTTCTATCCTTTAATTACTATATTTTTGCTAGACTCAAATGATAAACTTGATATCAAAAGACACTAGCCAGTAGCCTATTTCACCAACATTGCAAAGTATACTTATCTAGCAAAGTATACTTTGAGGGAGAAATTTTCAAATTAAGGATAAATGTATTAATTATTATTAAACTGAATTTATTACATTATCACAGCCATTGGCTGTGATAATGTAATAAATTCAGTATAATAATTCTGCATACTTTTAAACATCAAATATATGCAGTGGTTAGTTCTATATGAAATAATGCATTTTGGGAAAAATAAATGATTACTCCATCAAAATATACTTTGCTAGATAAGTATACTTTGCAATTTTGATGAAATCGGCTACTGGTATTGTCATTTTATCGGGTTCAAGTCTAGCTTCACTTGATAAACTTGATATCAAGAAACACCAGCCTGGTATTCTCTATGTATTGTGATGTAAGGTTACCATGCTCTGCTAAGAAATGGTAGGAATTTCTCAACCAGCCTCGGAATTCCTACACGTTTCCTAGCCTAAAATGAAGAACACAAACTACAACTGCGTAAGTACGTACTGGATGACGACCTGGTGGAAGCTGGGATTGGGGGCGGAGTTGGAGCGGCCAACCTCCCTCAGGCTCCCCCGGTTATCCCTGTAGGGGTTCCTGAATGACTTCTGCTTCAACACGCTCTTCACAAAGATCTGTAATCATCAATCCAACCCTTAACTATCAATATAATCTACCTGTATTATATATACACTCTTCATGTCTGCAATCATCGGATGACTATTGATCATTCAGTGAATGAACGTCACACCCTACCATCTGCCAGTTCTATATATACATGTGTACACTCTTCACAAAGAACTGTAATCATCGGTCGACAAGTCTTATTTATCCCGTCAACACAGTGTGTATGTGCCGTGAAACACGGTGCCGTGAAACATTTTTGATATCCAGTCAATACAATTTTTGTATTTTACAGCCATTTGTTGGTGTTGACGGGATAAATAGAATAGTAGGTTAGTGCCGTGAATGGGAAAAAATATCTGGCGCGGCACGGAAACGGGATGTGCTCGGCATAGCCTCGCCCATCCCGTTTCCTGAGCCTTGCCAGATATTTTTTCCCATTCACGGCACTAACCTACTATTCTCTATATACAGGTTACTGAACATGGAAAATCACTTACCTACGGAGCCCTGCAGGGGACGTAGAATTTTCATTTTTTATTTATTCGTTCCCAACGAAATAACAATTCGTTCCCATGAATTAACAATTTGTTCCCATGATTTAACAATTCGTTCCCTCAATTTAACAATTTGGTCCCACGAATTAACAATTTGTTCCCTCAATTGAACAATTCGTTCCCACAAAATAATTGTTAATTCGAGGGAACGAATTGTTAAATTGAGGGAATGAATTGTCATTTCGTGGGAATTGTTAATTCGAGGGAACGAATTGTTATATCGTGGGAACAAATTGTTAATTCCAGGGAACAAATTGTTAAATTGAGGGAACAAAATTGTTATTTTGTGGGAACGAATTAATAAAAAAAACAACATGTCCCCTGCGGGGCTACGTACTTACCATAGACTTACTGAAGGGACATGATCAGGGTTAGAAAACAGTTTGTCACTTTCATGTCACATTGATTAGACAAAGAAAATGTGTTAATAGAACATGGATTCCCTACCTACCACTTTGATAGTAAACAAGCTCAAGCAAAAACCTTAACCAACGGAAATAACTAGGTAAACATTGCAATTGTAGGTCGTCAAGGTCACACAAAGGCCATTTGAATCACAGTGGGTTGCAGAGCACATCACTGATTCATGATAGTATGCAAGAATGGTGGCTACTATACTATTAAATATACAAACTGAAACAAAATCTTTAACCGTGTGACAGATGGGACAGACGGACGTATGGACAAGTGTAACACTAATTGCCAACTCTACTATAATGGTGAGGCATAAAAAGAAACAAATTGCACCAATTGAAAGTCAAGAATGCCCCAGAAATTGTTCTAAAGGAAGTAAAGTTTGGTAATCTATTGGTAACCTAAGACTGTATCGTACGTGTGGGCTTGTAGACGGGGGACGGGGTTGGGGAGGTTAACAGCAGACGGAGCAGGACAGAGTCTCATCAGGGGCACGTTTCACCAAATTTAGGATCGTCTGGAAATTTCAATTGATGGCTTTACATTTATTGAGCATAGGCTGCAAATGCAGCCTATGCTCAATAAATGTAAATCCAATAATTGTTTACAAGAAAACATTGTTAATGTGAAATTTACAGACTATCATAATTTTGCACTTACGAACATTTTAGTCATACGAAGTTTAGTGAAACGGCCCCCAGAGTTTCCAGTTATATTATGGCAGACAGCGATGGTGGTAGGATTTTGTGGCAAACAGAGAGGGTGATGGGATTTTACAGCAGAGAGTGAGGGGGACAGAGCCTCACCAGAGTTTCCAGTTTGGGCACGTGCTTGATGACGTTGCATACTTCCTCCTCGGTGACGGTAACCAGGATACAGTTGTCTTCCTCGGTCGGCAGGCACCACTCGCCCGACCTCGTCACCCACGTGTGCTCCTGGAAGAGACAACAAATTTATCAGACAAGGCTAGGAAATGTGTAGGAATTCCGAGGCACGGTCAGGAATTCCTAGCAATTCCGTGCCGGAAATGTAGCCTATTTCACCAAAATTGCAAAGTATACTTTTCTAGCAAAGTATACTTTGAGGGCGAAATCATTTATGTTTCCCCGAAATGCATTATTTCATATAGAACTAACAACTGCATATATTTGATGATTAAAAGTATGCAGAATTATTATACTCAATTTATTACATTATCACAGCCAAAATGGCTGTGATGACGTAATAAATTCAGTATAATAAAAATTTAAAAAGTTACCATTTAATTGAAAATTTCTCCCTCAAGGCAAAAAACAAGAAAAGTATGCATGTACTTTGAAATAGGCTACAGATACAACACAGTGCTGTACATAGAGAATACTAGGCTAGTGTCTATTGATAAAAAGTTTATCTCGCTACCCACGGGTGCTCCTATAACAGTCACACACAGGGAATGTATAAATCAGGCGGAGCTAGGAATCTCATAGAACTTCTGAGGAATTCATACCGATTCTTTAGTAGTAGTAGCTTTAGTAGTTGTAGCTTTAGAAGTTGTAAGAATTCCACAGAAAGCCTCAGAATTCTTACACATTTCCAAGCTTCGCTAGATAACCTCAACATTAAATATCAAGATTATCACACAAGCTAGGAAATGTGAAGGAATTCCGAGGTTTGCTGAGGAATTCCTACCATTTCCGTGCCGGACCTGTTACAACACAGTACCATATGGAGAGAATACCAGGCCATGTAGGTGTCTATTGATATCAAGATTATCTATCCCGTCACACTCGGCTACTCCTACAAGTCACACACACAGTGAAACAAGACATGAGAATTTTGATATGAAATTTATCAGGCAATTCTATGAAATGTGTAGTCAAGTACCGAGGATCACTGGGGAATTCCTACCATTTCAGAGTCTTTAGTAGGCACTCGTACCTTTTATGTAGTAGTAGTGTCTTTTGGTATCAAGGTGATCAGGCGAGGCTAGGAAACGTGCAGGAATTCCGAGGATCACGTAGGAATTCCTACCATTTCCAAGCCGAGTTCCATACATAGTGACTACCAGGCTGGGGCCCATTTCACTAAACTTCGTAGGATAAAATGTCATAAGTGCAAAATTATGATAGTCCGTAAAATTCACATTACCGGTAACAACGTTTTCTTGTAAACAATTATTGGATTTACATTTATTGAGCATAAGCTCAATAAATGTAAATCCATCAATTGAAATTTCCAGTCTATCTTAAATTTGCACTTACGAATACTTACTTTTATTATATACCTACCCATGAAATACATAGTTATACGATGTAAATAAGTCATATGTTCTCATCGATGAAATACACATGTTCCGGTTAAAATACGACTACTTCCGCTATCTATATTCATAACGCGCACCTGCAGTGCCGGACTGCAAATAGGCTGTAAATACACATTCATTACCGTATACAGTCTAAAAAACTGCTAATTTCCATGGAGCGGTATATAATAAATAGAATATTCATATTTTTGCAACGAATATGACATATATGTTCATCTCGTGGTGTGAAATGTCCATATTTCAAATATGGACATTCCACACCACGAGATGAACATATGTCATATTCGTTGCAAAAATATGAATATACTCTATATAGTTTCCAAGACAGCCTAATACAGCCATGACATGTACACATAAAATACCAGGCTCATTTCTTGATATCAAGGCAATTAACATCAAGTCTATCAGGCATGGTTAGGAAATACTCAATATGAATTCCGGGGCTCGAATTCTGGAGATTCAAGTTTTTGTGTTAGTGTTAGCCTGGGCCCGGTTGTTCAAAACATCCGTTAGCTTAACGGACTGTTAAATCCTTAACTGAATGGTTAAAATCTCTGTTTTAACAGAGATTTTAACCATTCAGTTAAGGATTTAACAGTCCGTTAAGCTAACTGATGTTTAACGTACTGTTAAATCCTTAACTGAATGGTTAAAATCTGTTTTAACAGAGATTTTAACCATTCAGTTAAGGATTTAACAGTCCGTTAAGCTAACGGATGTTTTGAACAACCGGGCCCAGACAGTCTAGCGGGCACGTTGGTAGAGTGTAGCGTGTACCTTGATGCCGGGTAGTGTGATTCTGGTGTCCGGATTCTTATCCAACATCTTCTGTATCAGGTCCTTGAGCAGCACCGACGTCTCTGGCCTGAAACACATACATTCAAATGAGACAAGCAATGTGATTTTCTACCTATAGATGAGATGCATGATATTTCATGAAGAAAAATATTTACAGAATTTACTTTAATTTTAAATTGTTTACGTCATTTACCAAACAAGAAATGTGCCCTGTCGGCACCCGAATGCCCCCGGTGGCAGATTGGAGAAACTGTGGCAAAGTTAATTAACCAAAGTGATAAGTATTCACCAGCACATGTATGACGGTCGAAAGGTAAAGGTCATATTAAAGGCAGTTTTGAAGTGTGTCATTTGTACACAAGTATGATGTATTGAAATATTAAAGTAATCCATTAAAGGATATAGAAGTCAAGGTCAAAAGGTCAAGGTCATATTAAGGGCAGCATGGATGTGTGGCATTAGTCCACAAGTATGCTGTGTTGATATATTTAAGTAATCCTTCAAGGAATATAGAAGTTATGACAGAAAGAGAAACTCTGGCGAACGTCTCCATGTGGGAAAAAGTTCAAAGTTGTCAAGGTCAAAAGGTTAAGGTCATATTAAGGTCAGCATGGATGTGTGGTATTTGTCCACAGGTATACTGTGTTTAAATATTTAATTAATCATTCAAGGGATATAGAAGTTAAAACAGAATTTCGAAACTCTGGCAAACTTCTTAATGTGCCGGACACACGGAAACACGGACACACAATCCAAACATGATATGCCCCTGGCTCTACCGAGACCGGTGGCATAAAAATATCACAGTTTTTGTAAATATTTTTTGCATGAAAAATCACACAATTTCTTAGTGAAGTACAAAATCACATGGCTTGTCTCAAATTAATCTATGCCGATCTGGGATTATAGTGGTGCGGGGTGCCACATATTAGACACACCATGTGATTTTGTACCTTCAGATATCTGCGTAATTTTATGAAATACATATATGTTTACAAAATTTACATTATTTTCCGTAAATGGCGTCAAAAGTTGACAATATTTTCAGAGTACATAATTCCTGAATATTTTGTCAACTTTTAACTAAATTTTTCGATTTTGTAAACGTATTTAATGAAATTACGCAGATGTCCGAAGGTACAAAATCACATGGCGTGTCTTATATATTCTGATGCCCCTTCTTATAGCAGGACGCCCCTGCCCCAGGGTACTCACTTGTCCGGAAATATCACAGGGTCTTGCAGAATCTTCTTGTGTAGGGCTAGAGGCATGTCCTCTTCAAACGGACACTGAAAGCACAGATAACAATTGTCATTTAACACTTTCAACACCACAGGCCTGCATAGTGATATTGGCAAAACGTGTAGATCCTGATGAGCCGGCTCGTGACGAGCCGTCTCATCCGGATATGCACTTTTTGCAAGTAATTCTCATATTTTTTAGAGCAAAAACACCCCCTTTTTAAAACACCCCAGTTATTTAGGGGTGAATGGGTTAAAATAGAAATTCATTTTACAAATTTTGATCAGTGTCCCATATCAACAGTGGTACGTAATAGGCACTTTGTAATGAATACTGCTATTGAGCAATATCAGATCTCACTGGTTGGTAATGTTGTTACTAAGTCTAAAAGAAACAACATTTTGTTTACAATTTATTGGGGTACAAGTCCGCATATGTTGTTAAGCTGTGCTCAGTCCCACCGAAACAAATTTGTTTGCGAAACCTTTAAATGACCAACTATACAGAATGATGACTGGAATGTCTTCATCCATTATTGTTCAACTTTTATAAGTTTATATTCCCTATCAATAGTTCTCAAGAAATGTTTATATTCCTTATAATTCCAACCCAAAACTAGTTTAATATGATTTTTAAGTCCTATCTTTTTATACGTGTGCTAGCGAAGAATCATACATGTACAACCAAATGTTTTGTTTGCTTTTTTGTGTTAAATTTATGTTATTGCAAATGTTTCCGTAGTCTAAGGGTAACGATTAACCGCCATACCCGATTATACGCGATACGTAACTCCATGGTTTGGTGCACGAATACAATCTTGCGGTTTTCCAAAAATCTATTTTTAACTTGTTGTTGCTGCTGTGAAATTTCCACGCTTATTTTTCGCGAAACGCTTTCCACTCTAGAATAATTATTAGTCTATGTGTCATCCACAAACACATACTGCAAAACATTTCAGGACATTCAGTCCTTTGATTTCAATAGCTTTCCAAGATTCTAACTGATACTAATCTCCATTCTTCTCATGACAAATACCGTTAAGATTCTAATAGACGCCCATGCTCTAATAGACGCTCATCCCCCACTTTTCACGTTGAAAATGACACATTTTTTGGCCGATTTTCACGAAATTAGTGCCTCTAATAAACACCCAGTACCGACTTGAAACAAAATCGGAGCTAATTGTCCAATTAGAATTTTTTTCTTTCCATTATTTCGAAAGCAACTTCCTTTAAAATCGGGCAAAAAACATAATTGCTACTTTCACTTTCAAAAGCGGAAGCGAAATTCGACCGTTTCCGGTGTCACAGTAAATTCCTCATCAGCAGCAGCTATTTGCACGGACACAGGGTGATCAGAATGTACCCAGTTACGGAGACGCCATGTTCAAAGCATCTCAAACCCGACAGATCCGAAACGCTGACGCTGACGAAACGTCCGTAGGCGCAAATCTGATCAGCATTAATGATTGACGCTGTCTTGATATACATTACCATTAAATTTAACATTTCTACCGACTGTACCATAATGACCAGAGTGGGCCGAAACGTCTTGGCCCAAATGTTTATAAACTGACAGACAGTACAATCAAGTCTGGCGTTTGAGAGTAACGTCCCTTAGTTATGATTTTGTTCAGATAGCAGAACATCGTATATTTTTTTATCATTTTCCCTTTGCTGAATAACACTTGCCTCTATTAAACGCCCACCCTGGACTTCGGAGCCAGTGGTGATTCTAATAGATGCCCGGGCGTCTATTAGAATCTTTACGGTACGTGATGTAACGACAAAACAATAATATGGTGGAAAAGATTCTCACTCAGAACACAACAAAGGTAGGTAATCTCCTTGACATATTGCAAATGGAGTTTCGAATTGTTACAAAATGTCAACTTTTCTGCAGTTTATTCATGAATGCAGAGCGTCAGATAAGCTTTGTGTCTAGAGAGTATTTTACCCATTCATTTCAAATTCAATGTGTATTTTATTTATACAAATAGATTACTGGATGTTTACGTTATCAAATCGGAAATAAATGATAAACTAGATGGCCGCGGCCTGCATGTCGCGCCTTGTGGCGAGGCATGGACACTAAAAAAAAAGATATAGTTTAACGAAAAACTTAACCAAAAAACTTAACCAAAAACTTTAACCAAACAAGAGGGCCATGATGGCCCTAATTCGCTCACCTGACTCCATGAACACCAGAGGAGAATGTGATATTGAGTTCATGTGTTTTAAAAAAATTGTGCTATTTTTAGATGGCGGTCATCTTGGATTAAGCGATGACTCTCATTTTACAAAATCTGAAAATGCTTCACCCAGCATCGGCCATGTGGTTCCTGAGAAAAAGACGTTAAAAATCTTGAATAAATGGACCTTTTGGTGGCCATCATGGATGACATAATCATCCGATTCCGAAAAATATTGCACCAGAGTGATCGCCTCATTGATACCTTCAATTTGATATATGCCATGACCATATTCAGTCAAAAACAAAATTTGACCCCAATTTGACCCCACGGGCCACGCCCATTTTTGACCCCGTTTTCGTTGAAATCCAGCTAGCGGTTCATGAGAAGAAGATTTTTTAAGAATTTATGCTATTTTTAGACGGCGGCCATCTTGGATTAGCGATGACCTCCATTTTAACAAATCTGAAAAGGCTTTACCAATGGACCATAACTTTTAAGTTTGGTTGCCATGGGCCAAGTGGTTTCATGTGAAGAAGAATTTTGAAATCTCTAATAAAAGAACGACCTTTTGACATTTTGGCGGCCATCTTGGATGACATAACAATCCGATTTCGACAAAAAATGTACCAGAGTGATCGCCTCATTGATACCTTCGATTTGATATATAACATGACCATATTCGGTAAAAATAAAATTTGACACCACGGGCCACGCCCATTTTTGACCCCGGGGTCACCATTTTAACAACTTTGAAAGAGCATTGCACATCGATCATTCCTACCATGTTTCGTCGAAAATCCGGAAACGGCTAGCGGTTCATGAGAAGAAGATTTTTTAAGAATTTATGCTATTTTTAGACGGCGGCCATCTTGGATTAGCGATGACCTCCATTTTAACAAATCTGAAAAGGCTTCACACATGGACCATAACTTTTAAGTTGGCTACCATGGGCCAAGCGGTTCATGTGAAGAAGAATTTTGAAATCTCTAATAAAAGAACGACCTTTTGACCTTTCGGCGGCCATCTTGGATGACATAACAATCCGATTTCGACAGAAAATGCACCAGAGTGATCGCCTCATTGATACCTTCAATTTGATATATGACATGACCATATTCGGTCAAAAATAAAATTTGACCCCAATTTGACCCCATGGCCACGCCCATTTGACCCCGGGGTCACCATTTTAACAACTTTGAAAGAGCAATGTACATCGATCATTCCTACCAAGTTTCGTCGAAATCCGGCAAGCGGTTCATGAGAAGAAGATTTTTTAAGAATTTATGCTATTTTTAGACGGCGGCCATCTTGGATTAGCGATGACCTCCATTTTAACAAATCTGAAAAGGCTTCACCCATGGACCATAACTTTTAAGTTTGGCTACCATGGGCCAAGCGGTTCATGTGAAAAATTTTGAATTTTGAAATCTCTAATAAAAGAACGACCATTTTGACCTTTCGGCGGCCATTTTGGATGACATAACAATCCGATTTCGACAAAAAATGCACCAGAGTGATCGCCTCATTGATACCTTCAATTTGATATATGAAATGACCATATTCAGTCAAAAATAAAATTTGACCCCAATTTGACCCCACGGCCACGCCCATTTTTGACCCCAGGGCCACCAATTTTAACAACTTTGAAAGAGCAATGTATATCGATCATTCCTACCAAGTTTTGTCGAAATCCGGTTGGCGGTTCTTGAGAAGAAGATTTTTTAAGAATTTGTGCTATTTTTAGACGGCGGCCATCTTGGATTACGTAATGACGTCATTTTAACAATTTTGTAATCCCCCTACCTAAGGACCATGACCATGAAGTTTGGTGACTATAGACCCAATGGTTACCGAGGAGAAGACGTTTGAAAATGTTCACGGACGACGACGGCGGACGACGGACGACGGACACATTGCGGTAACAATAGCTCACATGAGCTTCGCTCAGGTGAGCTAAAAACTTAACCAAAAACTTCAAAGTAATTTGACCTTGACATTGGGCACAGGGGCCGCACGGGAGTGGGGTAGAATGAAAATACAGATGATGATAAACACCCATGTGAAGTTTCAAGGTAATGGGCAAAGCAGTTGCAGAGATATAGTATAACAAAAAAGTTTAACCAAAAAACTTAACCAAAAAACTTAACCAATAACTTTAACCAAAAACTTCAAAGTAATTTGACCTTGACATTGGGCACAGGGGCCGCACGGGAGTGGGGTAGAATGAAAATATAGATGATGATAAACACCCATGTGAAGTTTCAAGGTAATGGGCAAAGCAGTTGCAAAGATATAGTATAACGAAAAACTAACCAAAAAACTTAACCAAAAAACTTAACTAAAAACTTTAACCAAAAAACTTAACCAAAAACTTCAAAGTAATTTGACCTTGACATTGGGCACAGGGGCCGAACGGGAGTGGGGGGTAGAATGAAAATATAGATGATGATAAACACCCATGTGAAGTTTCAAGGTAATGGGCAAAGCAGTTGCAGAGATATAGTATAACGAAAAACTTTAACCAAAAAACTTAACCAAAAAACTTAACCAAAAACTTTAACCAAAGAACTCAACCAAAAACTTTAACCAAAAAACTTAACCAAACAACTTAACCAAAAACTTTAACCGGACACACGTATGTACGTACGTACGTACGTACGCCAAAGTGCCGACTATATCGCGCTTTCCGCAAGCGAGCGCGACAAAAAATGAAACAAAGTTAATAAATTTACTTATTTGAGCTGCAAAAAGCTCAACTATTAAAGTGAATTTTCAACTTTATTACAGCATTTTCACTACTCAGTCTGAAAATCAATGAATATTTTCCAATTGCTGTGAGTAGTTTGTACTCCCACTTTTAAAAGTCAATGCATATTGAGCTAAAATAAGTGCATAAAATACACAAATATGCACCTCATCTGCAGCTCTGTGTATGAACTATTTCCATGTGCCAGATGCTCAGAATCACGTAAATCTTTTGAATTTGGAATTATTTGTCTGTAAACTTCTTTAAAAGAGCAACGTCCCTCAATTGTTTGGATATGTAAGTAAAGTGTTGTTTATTATGTCACCCCTATTGAAAGGGCCAGTCAGTTTGGACTTATGAGACACTCTAACCTCTGAACATCAGCAGCGCCTCGTTTCACTAACCTTCGTACTTCTAAAATGTTCGTAAGTGCAAACTTATGATAGTCTGTAAATTTAACATTAAAACTGTTTTCTTGTATTAAAATAATTATTGTATTTACACGTATTGAGCTCAATAAATGTAAATGAGCTCAATAAATGTAAATCCATCAATTGAAATTTCCAGACCATCGTAAATTTGCACTTACGAACATTTTAGTTGTACAAAGTTTAGTGAAACAGGCCCCAGTACTTCCCAATTCCTATCATGACAGGCATCAGGCAGGCAGGTAATTGATACCATTTATTGAACTAGCTCGCGGCTCACCAACCGGTCATATCAGCACGAGTAGAGGCTGACCGAACACTATATACCTCTTGGTTCTACTGTCTAACTACAACAGATTGTACTCACCCAGCCATAGACAAAGCAGTAGAGCGTCACACCCAGCGCCCAGATGTCCAACGCCTCCCCACTGAAGTTCTACTGAGACCGGAGCATAAAAATGGGCATGTCTAACTACAACAGATTGTACTCACCCGGCCATAGACAAAGCAGTAGAGTGTCACACCCAGAGCCCAGATGTCCAACGCCTTCCCACTGAAGTTCTCCTTCTCCTCTGGAAACACAACCACAAACTTGTTACCATAGTCCGACGGACTCCGTGTATGTGGATGTAGACTGTACCAGAGCTCCAGATAAGTTTTGTATCTAAAAAGTATTATACCCCCAGATTTCAAATTCAATGCATATTTTACTGTTACAAATTGTATTATTGATTTTCTTACTTATTAAATAGGAAATAAATGATAACAAAAAATAAAACACTTAAAAAATTCAATTATTTGAGCTGCAAACAAGCAAACCTTTGATGGCCTCAGGAGCGGTGAATGCAGGCGTGCCAGCCGTGTTGGTCAGGTAGACGTCACTGCCAGTAAACTCGTTGCTAACACCGAAGTCAGCAATCTACAACACAGTGTGACACACAAACATCAACTGGGTCCTTGGCTGAGAATATTGACACAAGGAGATTTGTCTTGCATATTCAGTCAGCAGGATTATAAGGTTCGACCAATTGTCCAGCCGTGGTAAAAGTTTGCCGTGGAACGAGGGAACTGTTTGAACCCCAAGGCCGTAGGCCGCGGGTTCAGACAGTTCCCGAGTGCCACGGCAAACGTTTACCTATGAATGGATATGGTCGAACGTTATTGTTACATTTCCGTCGGAAATATCGTGCAATTTGAGCATATATGCAGTACTTTCGATACTTTGATAACCCGTTCCATTCAAACAGCTGGTTTACACATGCATATTCTGGGACCGGACTACACGTCCTGTGATGCAGCTGCATCAATTTCAAAATGTCAGTGCGACTGTTGTGAACTGATCTGGTGACGTAATGGCGCATTCTGGTAACGTCATGAGACACATGCATTACGTAGGTGTTGTCTTGGCCCCGGAATAAGCATTGTCTACAGTCATGGTTAAACAGCACGCGCTGTATGTTTTAACACGGCTGTGAGCGGTGTCAAACAACGGCAGTCATGTAACAATAGAGAATCTAAGTGGTTTGTGACGACAGTACGCCTTCAATGACTGATTGATTGATTGGGGAATTCTGTCAAGTCCATTGCAAGGTCGTATACATGCGGGAATGAATTTGCATGTAGGTAGCACTCTCTACCGCCTAGCATTTAAAACAAAATATTGTAGATAATTCTACACTTGCTCATTAAGACAATATACTAGTAATCATTTTGCTGATGAGTGTTGGCCCACTTAAATGACTGAAAAGCAAATATCATGAAATTAAAATATAACTTTCAATACTGATAGACATTTAACCTAGACATTGGACACAGCGGCCACATGGGTGGGCTATAGAATGACAAAAATGGATAATGACAAATCATTATATGAAGTTTCAATCCAATCCGACTTACGGTAACACAGATAGTAGATAGATAGCCAAAAACTTTATAACACAACTCTCGGACAGACAGATGGACAGACAAACAGATTGACAGGGTGACGACTATATGTAACCCGTAAATTTGTGAAGGGTGCATAAAAAATGACCAAAAAAAAACAGTCACAGACGCTTTGAATGACGTTTAAAACATGACGTGAACGGCAAAACATCATTGCTTTGTCGCACCATTACAGACTGTAATTCCATTTGGAACGTCTCTATTTTATTAATTTGACATAACGTTGGCGGCATAATACGAATACGTAATTAGGGTGATGCAGCCAGCCAGTCAAATTCGCTCGAGGTGTTTTTACACGTGTGTCATAACACATTTATAAAATGGGTTAAAACATGGCATAACAAGGATTTCATGTGATAAACTGCATTGTAAAACCAATGACGCTGACCTTGATGTGATCGTCATCTCCCAGTAACAGGTTAGACGGCTTGATGTCCCGATGGATGATCTTCTGGTAATGTACTGAAAGCACAAACAGTCCTTAAATTGGGGACCCAAAACACAAAGTGGAACCCAGAATCATAAGGCAAAGTGAAAGGGTTTAACGTCGCACCAACAGCTAACGTTATATAGAGACGGGACCACAGTTTAAAGTCTCATCCGACAGACCAATGGGATGGAAATACTATGAAAGTATTTTTGAACCCACAACCTCCAGATTGGAAGTTAGGTGTTCTAACCCCCAGGCCATAACCCATCCCTAGAAACATAATGAGCATGACAATGTCCTCTTACTGACTGATGAACTGTGACTATGTACAGGCCTATTGGTGTCTACTCAGGCTGCAAAGGTCATGAGCCCCATTTCTTCAGTCACATCAATATTTCATAAATGACAGAAAGGGTCAGGGGCCTATTTCATCAACATTGCAAAGTATACTTTACTAGCAAAGTATACTTTGAGGGAGTAATCATTTATTTTTCCTGAAATGCATTATTTCATATAGAATTAACAAATGCATATATTTCATGATTAAAAGTATGCAGAATTATTATACTGAATTTATTACATTATCACAGCCATTAAATGGCTGTGATAATGTAATAAATTCAGTATAATAAAAATTAATAAATTTAAAAAAAAATGAAAATTTCTCCCTCAAAGTATACTTTGCTACTAAAGTATACTTTGCAATGTTGATGAAATAGGCTACTGATAAGGTGCACCAAATACGCACACATTTCTTCAGTCACATCAATATTTCATAAATGACAGAAAGGGTCAGGAATGGTCATGAATGTATTTCACCAAACTTTCACCATTATCTTCCAGTAGAAGCCATGTAACACATAGTACTGATAAAAACAAACTTGTCTCATCCTGCATTGACTACCGTGCCATGCCAAGTGTCGACATTAAAAATATCCCAGACTTTTGCATAGCGCCGTAGAAATGAATATCCAGATCAAAACAGAACAGCGGTGCTTTCACTGAATTTTCATTGGTAAAACACTGCACATTACCATTTGGAAAGCGTTGCATATACAAGAATTAGATGTGTTTATCAGGTTCAGCTCTGAAATGGTAGGATTTCCTTAGTAAATCTCTTACTTCCGATGCACTTCCCAGCCTTAACTGACAAACTTGATAGCAAAAGACACTAGCCTGGTATTCTCTGTTTTAATAGTGTTATCTATGCACAATCAGAGTACTTACAATATTCGAGGCCGAGGATGATGTCGCGTATGTACTTGCAGGCAGTTTCTTCACTGAGAACGTTATCAGTCGGCACATCCATCACCTCCCTGCCAAACAAAGATACGTATATTTACAACTCTCAATGAGATGGTATGGTGGTCGCCAGATGGAACAATAATTATTGTGATTTCTCTTGACTTACTTCGTCCCACATTACTGTCTGTTTCACAAAATCTGCCCAAATATTACTGATATATCCATAATGTAAATTTTTTTTTCGATACTATTAAATTTTATCAAAATTTAAGAATGACCCTTCTTTTTATTTTGTGAAATTTGGTCCAATCAAAAATAGTGGACCGAGTTACAAAATTTAAAGGTACATGCCCACTCAGTAGGCACAAAATGTTCTTTATATCAGAGACATCATCAGAGACATTTACTGGAAAAATAAACATTCATTCACCATTTCCCCATGCAATGATTGGCATTATTATACATTTTATATCAGAGGTAAATATCCATACTGATATCAGGGGCGATAACCGTGTTTCCTTAAAATGTTAACGGACATTACTAATTATTCTCTGTATTTATATTTTGATGTGCAATGATCATACATTATAATCTGTCGAAAATACTTTGTTTCAGGCGAGGCATTTAATTTGTATAAATAATTAAAAATTATCATGCCTCATTTGCATATGAAAAAGGCCTGATACCACCGCGCGTCACTATCAGTAAAATAAATATTACTAAATGATTATATCTGTAGTTTGATCGGTTGAGGCTGAGTTGTGCGCAGTCTCGGCCAATGAAACTGCATGATTTTGCGAGTACAGTGTAGTCTCCGTTTTTGTTCCACAGTAGACAACACTTGCAAACTCAACGCGAACGCAACGCGCAACGCAACGCGAACGCAACGCGAACGCAACGGTTTGCTGTAGCGTTGTATACGTTGTTTAAACGTATAATACGGTTCGTACACGTGTAATACACATTGTCAAACCGTTTAGTTTAAAAGCGTTGTATACGTTGTTTAAACGTATAATACGGTTCGTACACGTGTAATACACATTGTCAAACCGTTTAGTTGTAAAGCGTGTAATACGTTTAGCTTCAAAGCGTATAACACGCTTTGGCGTATACATATGTAGCGAGGTGAAAGAGTTGAAACGTGTACAACGCTTTACCTGGAAGCGTGTAGCTATATGAAAGCGTTGAAACGTGTACAACGGTTACACGTTTTAACGCGAATACCTGTTCGGCCCCGATCGCTTCGAGGCGTCCTTGTTTCGTCCCTTTTAAAATATCGCGAATACATACCCTCAGATCGAGTTCAAAGTACATCGGCGGTGTGATTTAGCACTTCAATTGATCCCTAATCCCTGATGCCTAATGAGTCACGCTTTTAACATGACAGATGTACCTTGTCGTTTATCAAAATGTTTGCGAATTGTAGATCATGTGAGCCGGCTCATCAGGATCTGCGGCATTCCTATGTACATGTACATTTTATATACACAAAAATGAACCCTAATACAGCGTAATGTAACAGTTCCTAACTTAATATGGAATAGCCCTGGCCGATAGTCCGTGTCAGTTACTTGGGGTTAAATATTGCGAACACAGATAAACACAGTGCATGGTTTCTTTATTTTATTTTAACATCATCAGAAATGGCGAGTCTAGGAACTCTCGTATCTTTACGCTGAAGCCAGTCTATTTCAGTCACTAATCCGCTATACACCTGTCCCACGCGTGTTAAGAAAAATCGATATTTGGAGAAACTGAATACACAGCGAGCTGCACACTGGTTTAACACGGATATGGCCCGCGGATATGTGTCATAAATTACTTGGTGGTCAAAACCGGTAAATTTACAAGGTTTATAGCGAAATAGCAACCGACTGGCAATTTTTCTCGGTCCGATTTTTAAGACTAGTTTTCAAATCTCAATCGGTCTGAGAGTTCAAAAATCGGTCCAGAACAGGAAAACTGAAAATTTTAGAAGCCCTGCTGAGTCTAGAAGTATATATACACACACGAAGAACGATCTGAGCATGCGCATTCTACGCGATACACGGTTGGCATACCAAAACGTGTAATGCGTTAAAACCCGTGGAAACGTGCTATACGTATAACACAGTTTCATCTGTACGGTGCTGTGTAACCTTTCGTCAAAGAAAGAGTTAAATCGTTTAAACGGTTTACCTTACCTTATCGTTGTATATGTTTACAACCGTTGTATACGTTTACAACCTTTGTACACAGATTACACGCTTTTGAAACTCAATACGTTGTTTACAACCGTTGTATACGTTTACAACCGTTGTACACGGATTACACGCTTTTGAAACTTGAAACTCAATGCGTTGAACACGGTTTGTTCGACTTTCGCGCATGCGCAAGAGTGGGGAAACGCAACGCATGGCCGAAAACGTATTACACGTAGACGACACACGGTTTGAAACGCAACTAAAGGAAGCTCCACGGATACGCAACGCACAACACTTTGTACACGTATAAACCCAGAACATTTTGACAGAAACGACTGTACACATTTAGGGTGTTCATGGGAAAGATCTGCACACACGGACTTTGACATATTTGACATGAATTCTCTCAGTGAATGGAAACTAAAGGTATCTATCGAAACAAAATCTGGATGTATGAATGGACAGTTCATTTCTGGTATCACCCTCATCTACAATTTGCTTGTTGAATTGGTTAGTTTGTTGATTGATTGAATGATTCATTGATTGATTGATTTGCGGATGCACATGCTGATCTGGATCTACACTGGCGACAAAACCTATAAGCCCCCATTTCTCCCGTCACAGCCACAATTGAGCCTTTGGCTCGCTTGATGAGATGAAAAGATCAACTTACCCTTTCTCTACTAATTCAAAGGCTGAAAAGGAGACAACAGTATATAGGTTAATACAGTCATTAAAGACCAGTAGCCTACGGTATTTCACCAACATTAGAAAGTATATTTGTCTAGCAAAGTATACATGTACTTTGAGAGAGATATTTTCAATTTCAGGATAAATTTATTAATTTTAGTTACATTGTATACTGAATTTATTACATTATCACAGCCATTTTGGCTGTGATAATGTAATAAATTCAGTATAATAATTCTGCATAATTTTAATCATCAAATATATGCAGTCGTTAGTTCTATATGAAATAATGCATTTCGGGAAAAATAAATGATTACTCCAACAAAGTATACTTTGCTAGATAAGTATACTTTGCAATTTTGATGAAATCGGCTACTGGAGCAAATCAAAATATTATTAACCCTTTCAACACCACATGCCTGTATAGTGGTATCGGCAAAAAGTGTAGACCCGGATGAAACGGCTCGTGACGAGCCGTCTCATCAGGATCTGCACTTTTTTCAAGTAATTTTCATATTTTTGAGAACAAAAAACACCGCCTTTTCATAAATGGACTATTCTGAAAATCATTTTGCGACAATTGGATTGGTTGCAAAATGAATTATCAAAACCCATTTCAGTTACTTAGGGGTGAAAGGGTTAACTTAATAAATCCAGTCTATTTAGTTCCCTAAGGACTAGACTAGAACAAGGATCTTGTCGCCCAAGAACACAGTGTAATGACAGCGGCTCTGAGCAGAATTTACTAAACTCACTGTAAATCAGACATATGACTATGCAAAATAGAGCTCTACTTTGTGAAATTGAAGAGGTATTATCATCATAAATATACACCAATGAAACATAAAAATAACTAGCAAATGTGGTCCGTCAACACACTTAGGGCCCCTATTGGAGAAACTCTTACAAAAACATTCAAATAAATAAACAGACAGTAGTGAGGGTAATTGCATTAATGTGGAAGGATGTATCGTTATTAAGTAAAGCATGTGTGCAATATCAAGAAGCTGAAGGCAAACAGAAATTATAGGTGATTTGAGAAACTCTTACAAAAACTTTCAAATAAATAACTACTCGTGTTGTCCCTACGTACCCATGTAGAGATTATCCTCCTCCGGGTCATCCAGCACCTCGACCAGGCGCACGATGTTTGGGTGATCAAGCTTCTTGAGGATCGCGATCTCCCGGTACACCCTCTCCAAGGGGTGGGTGTGTGGTCGCACCGCTGTACTGCCATCACGCATCGGCGGCGGTCGGCCTACAACATATGGTTGTTAGTTTATTGGTGTTTAACGGCCTATCAACAACTAAGGCCATTTAAGGCTGGGCCAACGGGTTTGATCCCGCATTTAACCTGCTGCATTTGGGGGAAAATCCCAAAATCAGAACAGAATATTTACATCGAAAACAAATATATTCAGCCCTGAAATTAGAATAACCTGACCTAGTGCCAGGTCCATACCACACCAGTCACTTGGCCCCTTCTACAACAGATGTGATTGGAGAAATGAGGCTTGTAGCATTGGAAGGCGAGCAATGCAAACCCTGTGTAGGCTAATCTGGGGCCCTTTTCACTACTAAGTGCAAAATTGAAAGATACAGTAACTTTTTCACAGACTGTCGTTGTTGAAAAATCATTCTTGGGTGTGTTCACATTTAACTATGCGTACATATAGGTGGAAATTGTAACATTGGTGAACCACATTAGTGTGAGAAAATTAACAAAAATCTTTGTACAAACTTTTTTATCGTATGAAGTTTAGTGTACATCCAATTTCTTCATTTGGACATTTGGTGCTGTGATTGGAGGTCCTGACTTACAGTTGCAGAGATAAAACCGTTAGGTACTCATAAACATAGATGGTTAGATGGACAGAAGAGCACGCATACAGGAATATAAATGGACGGATAACAGGATGGAAAGTTGTCATTTGCAGACCACGTATACCATGGGTTTATTAACCCAAACAATGTGAGAACTTGAAATTGTCGTCTGCCGTTATTTCAAATTTAATTTTTTCTGTCCATAAAACATGGTTTGGCAGCTACATGTATTTAGAATACTTTCCAATGGAAATGATTCTAATGTGCTGTCCATCCATGTTTCTAGCAAGAAGATAAAATATAAAACAACAGCAGTTGACAATTTTTGTTTCCCACCTCATAAGGGTAACAAGCAATGTACTTACGAAAAAATCCCGCCTTTTTCAGCAATCGTCGTTTTGATAGTATTTTCATTGCCTGAAATACCATGGCAAATACATCATAGGTCTGTTTCACTAAACTTTGTACGACTAAAATGTTCGTAACTGCAAATTTAGGATAGTCTGGAAATTTCAATTGATGGTTTTACATTTATTGAGCATAGGCTGCAAATATGCAGCCTATGCTCAATAAATGTAAATCCAATAATTGTTTACAAGAAAACATAGTTAATATGAAGTTTACAGACTATCATAATTTTGCACTTACAAACATTTTAATCACATGAAGTTTAGTGAAACGGCCCCCATGTGTTTTGCATAAACATAATATTCATGGTATGGAATCACATGGTCTATTATTTACACTGGATTAATTGGCGGCACCCATGAGGTCTCAGGTAAATCTTGTTTTTCATCGACACAACTGCGGTTTCTTCCTTTTAATGATGACCATGTTCCAGCGGTTAATACTACAAGTCCGCCATTACCAAATTTAGCAGCATACTTACAGTGCAGTCTCCGTTTTTGTTCCACCGTAGACAACACTTGCAAACTCAACGCGAACGCAACGCGAACGCAACGCGAACGCAACGGTTTGCTGTAGCGTTGTATACGTTGTTTAAACGTATAATACGGTTGGTACACGTGTAATACACATTGTCAAACCGTTTAGTTTAAAAGCGTTGTATACGTTGATTAAACGTATAATACGGTTCGTACACGTGTAATACACATTGTCAAACCGTTTAGTTTTAAAGCGTGTAATACGTTTAGCTTCAAGGCGTATAACACGCTTTGGCGTATACATATGTAGCAAGGTGAAAGAGTTGAAACGTGTACAACGCTTTACCTGGAAGCTTGAAGCTATATGAAAACGTTGAAACGTGTACAACGGTTACACGTTTTAACGCAAATACCTGTTCGGCCGATCGCTTCGAGGCGTCCTTGTTTCGTCCCCTTTTAAAAAATCGCGAATATATACCCTCAGATCGAGTTCAAAGTACATCGGCGGTGTGATTTAGCACTTCAATTGATCCCTAATCCCTGATGACTAATGAGTCACGCTTTTAACACGACAGATGTACCTTGTCGTTTATCAAAATGTTTGAGAATTGTAGATCACGAGAGCCGGCTCATCAGGATCTGCGGCATTCCTATGTACATTTTATATACATGACGCCTAATACAGCATAATGTAACAGTTCCTAACTTAATATGGAATAGCCCGGGCCGATAGTCCGTGTCAGTTACTTGGGGTTAAATATTACGAACACAGATAAACACAGTGCATGGTTTCTTTATTTTATTTTAACATCATCAGAAATGGCGAGTCTAGGAACTCTCGTATTATCTTTACGCTGAAGCCAGTCTATTTCAGTCACTAATCCGCTATACACCTGTCCCAAGCGTGTGTTAAGATTAATCGATATTTGGAGAAACTGAATACACAGCGAGCTGCACACTGGTTTAACACGGATATGGCCCGCGGATATGTGTCATAAATTACTTGGTGGTCAAAACCGGTAAATTTACAAGGTTTATAGCGAAATAGCAGACGACTGGCAATTTTTCTCGGACCGATTTTTAAGACTAGTTTTCAAATCTCAATCGGTCTCAATCGGAACACTGAAAATGTTAGAAGCCCTGCAGTGAGTTTAGAAGTATATATACACACACGAAGAACGATCAGAGCATGCGCATTCTACGCGATACAAGGTTGGCATACCAAAACGCTGTGCTGTGTACATGTATATGCGTGTAACCGTTCGTCAAAGAAAGCGTTAAATCGTTTAAACGTTTTACCTTAGCGTTGTATACGTTTACAACCGTTGTATACGTTTACAACCGTTGTACACGGCAGTTACAGCTTTTGAAACTCAATACGTTGTTTACAACCGTTGTATACGTTTACAACCGTTGTACACGGATTACACGCTTTTGAAACTCAATGCGTTGAACATGGTTTGTTCGACTTTCGCGCATGCGCAAAAGTGGGGAAACGCAACGCATGGCCGAAAACGTATTACACGTAGACGACACACGGTTTGAAACGCAACTAACGGAAACTCCACGGATACGCAACGCACAACACTTTGTACACGTATAAACCCGGAACATTTTGACAGAAACAACTGTATGTAGTTAGTCAGAACATTCTGCAGAGAAATTTGATTCGGACCAAGTTTAAACAACATTCAATTTCGTCCGATTCAAATTTACTTGAGACCTCATGGGCGCCACCATTGATCCAATGTGAACAATAGACCACGTGATCCCATACCCTGATATTGCCTGACTGAAACTGGAGAAATGGAAATTTTAACCCATTCAAGTCAATGGATACAATTCTTTTTATTTCTCCATGAAAGTATTTGTTACCACTAATTTGAATGGTCTCATCGAGACAGGTGGCAGGATTGTGCCCTGCTATATTTGTTCATGTAAAGACCATCAGTTGAATGAATATGAATAGGTCATCTTGTAAATCTGTCATAGCAGTTTGTTACAAGATATCTGAAATGTCATCACCCATGCACTTGAAGAAACAGACTGAATGAATGTAATCATTCACAAACATGATGGTGGCAGACTGGAGAAATCTTCGATAAACTTTTTGTTACCGGACCCCGGACACCTACATGTACACACACATTTTGGGTTTGTGGGCTAGTTGTTCTTTAACCCTTTCACACCTAACTAACTGGAACGGATTTGTATATGTTAATTTCCGGATCAATCCAAACATCACAAAATGATTTACAGACCAGTCCATTTATGAAACGGGGTGTTTTTGTTCTCAAAAATATGAAAATTACTTGCAATTTAAAAAGTGCAGATCCTGATGAAACGGCTCGTCATGAGCCGGCTCATCTGGATCTACACTTTTTGCCAATACCACTATACAGGCCTGTGGTGTTAAAGGATCAAATGAATAGCCCCTAAACTACAATAGGCTTAGGGGCTATACGGAATAAGTCTATTGTATTATTTTGTCTTAGTCTCCTCCCCCTAGCCCATAAACCCCCAATGTTAGCCCGGACAGACACACAGTCCAAACACTAATAATATACTATGTCTCTTTCTTATGGGCAAGTAGTCAAGAACAAGTAAAAGTTATTCGCCCAGCAAAAACATTATAATATACGCCGCCTGTTTGAAAAAAAATGAAATGAATCCAGACAGTCACATTCTTGCACTTG